>JAPXFY010000029.1:11129118-11241618 GCA_030674185.1 Monoplex corrugatus
TTTTTTTTTTTAAGAGAGGGGGATAGTCATAATGATCTCCCGCTGGGAACTGCTCTGACCAAACCATTTTTTTTTTTTTTGTCCTCTTTATTATTCCCAACAACATTGTTTATTAAAACCATGGAAATGTATTGTTCTGGTAAGTCACTTATACAGACAAAATAGAAAAAAAAAGGCTCTGAATTACATGTCACATGAGCTTTGGACCCTGTCACAGCTGTTTCCTGACACACTGTGACATGGGACACAGGTGAAACAGGTCAGGTACTGTAGTCCAATCAGTGTCTGCTATATCAATAATGGGTTGTATCCAATATCTCTGCTCAAAGATCGTTTTTTCTGCATGACTTCAAGAACCTCCTACATTCTGAAAGTCTTAAACATGCCTTTCATTTGATATTTTTGTTTTATTCTGCGCGGGAAAGTGTTTGTGCGTGCATGCGTGCGTTCGAGTGTGTGTGTGTGTGTGTGTGTGTGTGTGTGTGTGTGTCTGTCTGTCTGTGTACGTGAGCGCGTATGCCCTTTCGTATGCGTTATGTCTGCTCATATGCATATAAAAGTGTGTCTTTTAATTAAAGTTGCCCTTCAGAGGGCGTAAATTAAGGATCTTCTTTATATAGCTGTTCAGTTAAGGATATCATTTGGAGGGCAGTTTATTTATCATTCAGAATGACCGGATGTTATCCTTAATCCCACTGAATGAAATGTTACATTATACAGCCCTCTGAATTATATCCGTTAGAAATCCTTATGTAAACGATTTCTACTGGCTGTCTTTAATGAAACAGTTATCCAGTGGATATCTTTCTAAAACAGTCCTTTAAATGATGTACTTGATCAAATAGTCCTTTAAATGATGTACTTGATCAAATAGTCCTTTAAATGATGTACTTGATCAAATAGTCCTTTAAATGATGTACTTGATCAAACAGTCCTTTAAATGATGTATGCCTTGATGTCTACAAACAGTCCTTTAAATGATGTACTTGATCAAATAGTCCTTTAAATGATGTACTTGATCAAACAGTCCTTTAAATGATGTACTTGATCAAACAGTCCTTTAAATGATGTACTTGATCAAATAGTCCTTTAAATGATGTACTTGATCAAACAGTCCTTTAAATGATGTACTTGATCAAATAGTCATTTAAATGATGTACTTGATCAAACAGTCCTTTAAATGATGTACTTGATCAAACAGTCCTTTAAATGATGTACTTGATCAAACAGTCCTTTAAATGATGTACTTGATCAAATAGTCCTTTAAATGATGTACTTGATCAAACAGTCCTTTAAATGATGTACTTGATCAAACAGTCCTTTAAATGATGTACTTGATCAAATAGTCCTTTAAATGATGTACTTGATCAAACAGTCCTTTAAATGATGTACTTGATCAAACAGTCCTTTAAATGATGTACTTGATCAAACAGTCCTTTAAAGGTTATCTGTAATAAACTCTTCAACTCCCACGAGCGTTCTGCATTGTCAATCATGCTATCAAAGAAAAAACTGAACTCTTTGGCTCCCTTACCCTATCCACCAGCTACCTGCAGGAAGCCTTTTGACTCCCTCACCTTATCCACCAGCTTCCTACAAGAAGCTGCTGGATAGGGTGAGAGAGTCGAAGGGTTAAGTTTTTGCAGTTGGTGGATAGGTTCCGGGTGTCAAAGGGTTAAACAGCCCTGACAGAAATAATTAAACATCCCTCTGAAAGAGATGCTTTAACTTAACAGCCCTCTGAAAGAGATGCTTTAACTTAACAGCCCTCTGAAAGAGATGCTTTAACTTAACAGCCCTCTGAAGGAGATGCTTTAACTTAACAGCCCTCTGAAAGAGATGCTTTAACTTAACAGCCCTCTGAAAGAGATGCTTTAACTTAACAGCCCTCTGAAGGAGATGCTTTAACTTAACAGCCCTCTGAAAGAGATGCTTTAACTTAACAGCCCTCTGAGGGACTAACAGCCAAGAGATGCTTTAACTTAACAGCCCTCTGAAAGAGATGCTTTAACTTAACAGCCCTCTGAAAGAGATGCTTTAACTTAACAGCCCTCTGAAAGAGATCCTTAAATTAACCAGTCCTCTGAAGGAGATCCTTAATCAAACAGTCCTATGAAGGAGATCCTTAGAGGAGATCCTTAATCAAACAATCCTCTGAAGGAGATCCTTAATCAAACAGTCCTCTGAAAGAGATCCCATATTACTGTTATCATTTTTGTTCTTATTGTTATTGTTACTATTATTTCAGAACTTCGCGGGACGCAGAACGGAAAGACTCAGACACAGAAAAACGCCAAACGAAGAACCCACGATTCAAACCTGACGCCAAAGATGCAGATGATGCCACATTAAAGAAAACCAGAAAAAAGAAGAGAAAGAGCCAAAACATGATTGTGGAAAAGAACCATTTAGAAAACGACGAGTCTCTAAAAAAGAAAAAGACAGCAAGACAAGTAGTCCCTGATGTGGACACGTCAAATACCTCAGATACAAAAGCTGCAAAAATTCGCCACAGCACTGCTAAAGCGAGACATGATAATCATCATAATCATTCTGCAGAAGAACAGAACAAAGAAACTACCTCCACACAGAAGACCAAGTTTCCCTGCTACGCGAACTGTCAGGGCTTACAGAAAGGCAGAAAGTACCAGAGTTGTCAGGGATGTCGATTCTACCTCTTCTGTTCCTTTTCTGGTTCCGCTCAAATCCGGCGTTGCCATGGAAAGCGCGTGTGGGATGGCATTAGTCAAAGATGCAGAAGGCATTCCAGAACGTGCGGCCTGAAGACAGACAGCAATATACCCATAGCTCGGAGCCAAGAGTCCGATTCTTCTGGCAATTCCGATCAGACTAACCCCAGTATTTTCAAAGGAACTTAGTAAAACCAAACATGTTAGACTGATGATGTAACGTTTTCCATTCTACTATGGCGTGTTATTTGTTTTGCCTGATTGCTTTGTTTTCAATTTTGTTATTGTTTTCATCACTGGCTGACTTGGGGACTTTTTGCTTTTTCGATTCATTTTCACCATTGTGTTTAACGTTTTGATACCGACTTTTATGCTTACATGTTTTTTTTATTCGCGTATGTCTCTAGTTTAAATTGCTGAATTCATTCAAGAATTTGAAGACTAGGTAGCGTAGAGTTCCAAAATCTGCCTCAAGAGGGAGAGAGAAAGAGAGGTGGGGGTGGGTGGATGTATTTTCAAAATTCAAGATTTTGACACTTTATCCTTCGTAAAATCACTCTGCATGTTGCTTTCAGTCCATCCAGCTGCAACTGAGTACCTGACCCTATTTAAGGTTAGGGAAGTTAAACTAACAAGGTAAAGGAGATGGCACCGCCCTTATTAGGTTGATCTGCCTTTTTACACCTTACAAGTTATTTAACATCCGCTGCTTTGTAGACTTATGTTGCTATTTCCTCAGGTTATAGTCCTGCCATTGTCTCGCTGTTGACTCCTTGTGCGTAGATGTGTGTGTGTTCACTTGTCGTTTCTTTTAACGTCTGTTCATATAAGTTTTTAGACAAAGGTATATTTATGAATGTGTGTGTGTGTATATGTATATGTACGCACACACACATATATATACATACATATATGTATGTATATATATATATATATATATATAGATCTATATATACATAATATATAGGCGTATAGATATGTATATATCCATACATATAGATGTAGATATGCATAGATAGATAGAGAGAGAGAAAGAGAGAGAGAGATGTGTGTGCGTGCGTGTGCGTGTGTGTGTGCGTGTGTCGCAGCGTTATTTTGTTTGTCCTGCCTGAAATAACTATGTGTGGGTTTTCAACAGATTTCTACCAAAGATATTGTCCATACACTATCGTATGCGTGTATCCAAATGTGGGATGGGTGAGAAGGGATGGGCTGAGTATGTGCGTATATGCTTGCGCGTGAGTGCTTGTGTGCCGGTGCACCTGACATCTTGTATGCTTATGTATGCGCTGTCTTTTATGTGATGCAAATACTAAGTAGGTTGTGAGTGTGTGTGTGTGTGTGTGTGTGTGTGTGTGTGTGTGTGTGTGTGTGTGTGTGTGTGTGGTGTGTGTGTGTGTGTGTGTGTGTGTGTGTGTGTGAATGAGAGACAGACAGAGACAGAGAGATAGAGACAGAGATAGAGGGAGCACATTTCGTCTGTACATAAGTTAAGATACGAAGTTTTAATGAGGTCATAGTGACGCCAAAAGTGGACATCAGGGATTTCTAGAGCTGGTGTGTGTTGTTGCAAATCTGCATACAATAAGAAGCAAAGTAGGCGTACAACTCGATCGATTGATATTTACTACAGACGAAATGATCTTGTTACACAATTGCTTCCTTGAATGAAGGGAATAGATTGAACATTGTGGTAAACGTTTCATTTAGGGCATTTGTTTAAAATGTGAAGCGTTCAGTATAACCGTGGGTAATGTTTGTATGACGTGAATAATGTTCGATTATGATGAACTGCATACCTTCTATGACTTTCTGACTTTTCGTGCTTTAATCTGATTGATACAAGGTATGCATTTCAGCATGAATTTATTTTGAGTTGTGTACATGTATGCTTGTTTGCTGATATCTTTGTGTACTCGTTGGTTATTTTGTAAACAGTTTTTTTATAATTACTTCAAATCTACGTCATATTTTATTTACTCTCCAATTAAAAGAAAAAGATCAATGAACCATAAAGTGTGTGTGCCGTTTCTGTGTTTCTCTATCAGATTTCATACACACACACACGCGCGCGCACACACACACACACACACATATACACACACACACACACACACACACACACACACACACACACACACAACACACACACACACACACACACACACATACAGACATACACACACTGAGTGTGAATGTCAGTGTGAGAATGAATCTGTTCAGTGTGTGTGCGACTGTGCATGTATGAGCGCCTTTGTGTGTGTGTGTGTGTGTGTGTGTGTGTGTGTGTGTGTGTGTGTGTGTGTGTGTGTGTGTGTGTGTGTGTGTGTGTGTGTGTGTGTGTGTGTGTGATATGAATCAGAACGCCTGTTTAATACAACAAAACAAGACAAGCACAAATGTTAGGCTAACCAGTCTCTGTCAAACACATACAAAAGACAACAAACAACAAATGCACAAAACCCTGTGAACAAAGCAGGCTCTTCATCTGTTTCGTTCTTATCTTTTGCTATCCCTTAAGAAAGGGAAAAGATAATGGAGAAAGTTGAAGGTTGTCACACTGTTTGTGTATTTGTTCGTGATTTGTTTTTTGAGTGTCGTTTGTATGTCTTTCAGTTTGCCATGGTATTCGTTTGCTTTTTGTTTCCTTTTCTTTCGTTTCTGTGTGGGTTGGGAGGGGGGGTTCGAGTATGTATGTGTTTCTGTTTTTGTTTTATCTTGCTTTGCTTTGTTTTGCTTTGCTTTGTTTATTTGCGTTATTTATTGTACTGTTTTCTGCATCTTGATGTGTGGGTATGCCTGTGGGTATGTGCGTGCCTTTGTGTGTGTGCGTGTTTATTGTTACTTGTTATTTCTTATTCATTATTTATTCATTCGTTTTTCCATTTACTTTATTTTTTGTCTCGGAGATGAATAATAGACTGGAGGAGATATGATAAAGGAGTCATTACCTTAATTCTGTCGAGAGGCATAAGAGACTATGTGTTGTATGTGATTATATAAAGTGTTGGTAAAATAACTTTAAACTAAGTGGCTGGTTGTGTGTGGGTTTTTTTTGTTATTGTTGTTGTTGTCAATGACGTTGTTGTTGTTGTTGTCGTTGTTGTTGTTAGAAGATGAGATACACACATATACATGTCATTACAATGTAGCCAAGATTGTTCCAGTGACACTGATGTAAAAATAAGATACAAAACCTATAAGGACCTGACTAGTAGCTCATGGCTTTATGTGCAGGCATAAGGGTTGAGCCATCATCACTCTGGCTTGTCTCAATCACATGGCATCACAGACGTTTGTGCATACGGAGTTCATACCGTGAGCAGAGACGTCATCTTGAAAAACTGAAACTGAAACTGTCCCAGAAAGAATTGGATTGTCTATTTTGATCTGCCCCCAATCATAGTTTTTTCTCTCTAATTTGTTAACTTTAGTAAGCAGATCAGAATTGTTCTCTCACAAGTCCGTATTTTCCTTCCTAAACACATCCACCCCTTCCGTAAGATCACTGATACCAATCTGCAGCGCAGCGTGTTGACCACCAAGATTCCTAAAGACTTACTGATCATGATCGAGTTCATCAAAGGTACCTGGGATGTAAAGGTGTTCAACATCCCCACCACTTATCTCAGGTTAGGTTCCTCGGGAGGAGGAGGAGTCAGCTGTCCATTATCAGTAGAACTGATGGTGCTGCCTATGGACCTTCACCTGACCCTGATAGTCTACTCTGCCTCGTTGTGTGTGATTTTGAAGTTCCAAATCTGGGGTTTTGTTTAATGTCACTATATCTGAGAAGAAGAATCCATCCCCTCCTAAAAAAATTGAAAAAAAAAGAAAAAAAAAGTGGCACAGTTAGAAACCGGCTGGGGAGACCTGGACAGCAGAAGGTCCTCAGAAGAGATGCTTCACTCCCCCTACCCCTTCCCCTCAAGCAAATGTTCCCGCCCTAGACTCCTCACTCTAGGGGAGGCCAGGCCACATCCAAGTCATGACTCGTCTATGGCGAGGGCATTAGCTTGAAAAACGGATTTCCTCAAGCTGCTGGCTAGACTGGTACTCTTTCAGTCTAGTAGAAATAGGCTTCCTCCATTCTACTTTAATACGGCACAGTGGGTTCGATTAGAATTATTTGTTTTGATAAATGATTCCAGTCTTACGCCACTTTTACTGATGGTTTCTGGGTGTTTATTTTTTCTTCCATTCTGGAAGATCTGTTGTACACTCCCAGTCATCTGCTCTTATCTTTAGACTCCGCTTCCATGCTAACGATGTCACAGCTTTTTCAGGCTATAGTTTGCTGCCTCCTGCCGTGTAGAAGGTTGCCATGGTGGCGTGATTTTTTTTTCTCCAGGCAGTACTGATCGCTTACGTGATTTCTGTAAGCACTTGATTGTGCCTTCATCTGTAACTTCTTTGAGTAAGTGCTACTTTGCATGAACTTGCAAGACATTTCACCGTTTTATTTGTCCAGGCATAGTAGTCACGTAGAGTCATCTGACTTTTTTCCATTTCACCACATTTGCATTCGTGGCAGGAGGTCATATACAGATCTGAGCATAAACTGATCCAGAGAGAGGCCATGGCCACAAGTCATTCTTTTTAACACTTCTTTGGAATGTACTTTCACACGTTGTCTATTGCCCCTGTGGGTCTTTCTGGACTGTCTTATGTATTCTTTTGGCACCCTCTTCTTTCTTAATCTTTTGTTTTATTGTGTCTCTCTTCGTTTTTTTTTTCCTATGCCTTTGACCATCATTTTCATTTTTGTTGATCCCAGTCCCTGCCTATTAATTTGTGTGTGACCTATTGTATCTCTGACCTTGAAGCTTTGCTTCACTGCGTCCACCGCCTCCTGGACCTCCCATTTTCTGCCAGTCTTCAGCTTGGGCTGAACTGATCTCACAAAACTTTATATCCCAAATGCTCAAGCATGCTTAGAAACCTGACCTTTCTCATTTTATATTTTAGGAGTAACTTCAGCTTTGCCTAGCAACAATAAAACATAATGTCAGTGAGACCAGATGAGACACCAAGCTATCTTTTTCTATATTTGTTGGTTTTGACCTCCATCAATTCCGCTATACAAATGCTATCGTGTATTAGCAGAGGCCAGAGGACCTTCGGAATCGGCATGAATTGCAAGCACAAAACTTCATATTAGCCAAGGAGGCCACAATGGTTTATTACTTTCAGGGTTTTTTTCTGCCATGTTTGGTTTCGTTATCCCATTTCGTATCTTTCATGGAATCATCACACCACCTTTCAAGGCTCTTGGAGTAGTTCCTCTGTCACTGTTTGAATGGCTTGGTTGGCTACAGTAGCCGTAACTGTCCTGGCCATCTTTCCGTTCCGCAATGAAACAATCCGTCAGTTTCTTTGGTTTAAAACTCATCTAGTAACTGCTCCAGTATTATGTTTCATTGTATTGTGAACAGAATGTTGCGTCATCGTTGTCTTGTGAACAGAATGTTGTGTCATCTATGAAGGATTTTATAAGGGGAATTAAGTATGAATTTCCTAAGTCTGCTGGACTTGAATTGTTCACTGTTGCCTTCAAAATGACCTCCATTATCAGCAAAAGGAACTTCATTATCAGCACGAACAGTATAGGAGAAATTGCACAGCTCATTGCTATGCCCACTTCCAAATTGAGTCAGTCTGTCGTGTATTCTTTTGTAGAAAACCACACTTAGAAACCATGAAAGCACTCCTTCAGCATTTCTCGGATGTTCTTTTGAACAACATACATTCTGAGAGCTGATTGAATCATTTTTAAGCGAGACTGATCCATATGCATTTGCCAGATCGAGCCACACCACACTGACATCTTTTATCTCTGTTTTAAATCTTTGGATTGTTTCCCAAGTCATCGTGACATGCTCCATACAGCCAGACACTTCTAGGGTGTCTCCTTTCTGGGATGACACATCCAAGGACTCATTTTCTACAAATTACTTAGTCAGCATTGCTGCTGTGACAGAAGATCTTCCCTACAACATTTAGAACTGATACTGATATGAACTAGTTGATATTGCTGGAATTCTATTCTTTTGGACCCCTGATCTTCAAATTTCCCCATGCTAATCTTGTTAGTTTGTGGAGCCACTCAAGGACAAGGAGAAATTTCTTATACAGCAAATATTCCATTAGACCCAGGCGATAATTTGCCTTGACTTTTTTAACCACTTTTTCACTTCATGTAGCGTTGGTGACCAGTCATTAAACTTTCCTTGGAGTTGCATGCCATACCAGACCTAATATTTCCAGTAGTGCCTCGGTCTGAGAGCTTGAATATGTTTTCCGGAGCTTCATTGTCCACTGTAAGTGTCAGGGATGTTAGTTGCTTGAATAGTTCCTAGCCAACCGGGAGGGGACTCTAAGGAAAGACTCTTGGGTCTTCCTTTTGCTCCTTCTTCTCCTTGCTGATTCTGCTTCGCTGAGAACACTGTGCTTAGCTTTTAGGTCTTTCCATAGTTTATCTATTCCTTACTTCTCAATTCTGAGACAGTCTTCATTTGTTTCTTGAGACTTATCTGCTGGCGTTCCTTATATCTCGTTGACATCCGGATTTCCGTAGAGGCGTTTTTACTTTTGGCTGTTCCTACAAGTTCTATAATACTGTATCTTCGATTGTGGCTAGTTCGTGTGTCAGGGCAAGCTGAGTTTCAGGCACTTGGCATCAATAGCCTATAGGTACAAATTCCTCTTTTGTATCAGCATGGATGCTCTTGGCACTGTGGTCTGATTCCTGGCCTTGGTGTTTTTTGTTTGTTTTGTTTTTGTTATCTAATCTGCTGGCTCAGTGCACTGTTACTCCTTCATCAGTCTTCATACAACCCCTTATCTTCGTGCCGCGCTTGGTAGAAAGTCTTCTTTGACAGAAACACGGGAATTCCATTTTTCCATTTATTGTAAGTTTTCGGTAGTGATCAGGTTGTGCTGATGGATTCATTATTCTCTCCCCCTTTCGGTGAATCCCAGGTACACCTTTTGTTTATGGACTCGATGCAAGTTGGAGAAAGTCAGCCCACTGAGCCTGTAAATTTAGTCTTTTCCAGTGTCATCCCGAAATCTAGTCATGTATCAGTAGTAAGAAACTCTTGGAGAGCTGGACAGCAGAAGGTCCTAGAAGAGAAGCCCCCTTCAAGCAAGTGTTTTGACCTTAAACTCCCGACACTCTCAGGGAGACTGACCATTGTCGCCATTTTATATTCCTTGTCCTCAGTTTGAACCTTCACCTGCAAGGTGGTCATGTACCTCAAGGTCAGGTCACTTCCGTGATGGATGTCTTAATGACTTTACTATCCGACACCTACTGTACTGTACATACGGAAATCTTTTGCCGTATGAAGTTCAGTTTCATTTTTCATCGATCACATCCAGCTGGAACTAATTTCAGTTCCTTTTACCATTGTCTTTTTGGCTCTAGTCATCTCCTTCCAGCAGTCAAAAGATGTTTCATGAGGTCATAGGCAACCAAGACTTCAATGTCAGCACATCAAGACTGACAAGGAAACCATGCACAGAGGAGTCCGAAAGAACTACACTCCGTACTGGACCCCAGTACTCCAGGAAGCACATGACGACCTCACCAAAGCTATAGAAGAAGCTGAAATTAAACCCAGCCAAGCAAACAACATCAAGTTGTAGCGGTGTACGGTGTACCCACAAAAGCTGAAGAGAGAAAACTTTACAACTGAATATTCAGAGAGACACCAACTGGCTGTTGATACTGGTCAATGCACTTACAGATAAATGCAACAGGGAACAAAGCATCGCCCCGGAAAATGATGGAAAGACATTGACGGTATAACCAATCGCAAATTATATTTGCAAAAATATATGCACTTTCCAAGAAAGACGGGAAACGAATCCAGACAAGCCTGATAATACCACACAGACACTGAAGTCAAATTATGCTGTATATTCTAAAACAATCTATTCGCTGTGTGCTCATAACCACATTTCTGATTTTTTTCTCATAATTAGAATTTGTTTTGTTGTTGTTGTTATTGTTGTTGTTGTTGTTGTTTTTGTTGTTTTCTTCTCCCTGTTTGTTTTCGTTTTTCAAGTGATTATTCTTGCCAAAAGTGTTATACTGTTTACTGTATAAACATAAATAAGAGATAGACGTATTTATCACACACGCGCGCTCGCGCGCGCGCACACACACAAACACACACAAATGTACATACGTACTGGACAAGGTCCATTTAAATGTTTTTGTTAATGATGACTGGTTGATGCTGTTAATCCCAGTCATGTTTTGATCAGTTTTTACCGTGTATTGGGTGTCTACATGGACATGAACAGATAAACAGGAAACTAGACCAGTCACATTCTGTGATATGATCATGTGGCGTTGTGCAATCATTCATGTGTGTACAGGTCAACATCTATGACTATAGGTATATATGCATATGTATGGTTAGACACTATCAGTATAAATTCATGCGTATACGTATGTAAATGTTAATATTTTGACGTGAGCGTGTATGTGTGATAATCATTGTTTCTGTATCATAACACTGTATCTTGTAAATATTATGCAAAGATGACCCAGACAATTGGCTGACTGAACGGTGGATGGCTGAAAAGACTTGACATAATGATTCACACACCTCGACCCTATGCCTGGCCTATGGGACTGACCTACAAAGTCAAGGACACTTTGGGATGCGCGTCATGAGGACAGAGTGTCCCGCACAGAAACCAGGCATAAAGATTGAGCATGGCTGCATTTCCGTGAAGAATGCCGGACATTGGTTGGAGCAGAGAACGGCCCCTTTGACAGCAATTGTTTCTACTCTGTTCTATTCTGTCAAAACACATGTCTATTGTCACCGTCTAAAGTTTTCCTGTGTTTCCTTAACAATTTACGTACAGTTGACCTTGCAGATCTACAGTCTTGATCGAACCACTCACTATCTTTCATGTTATGGTTGACATTCAGCTTGTTGTTTCACAATACCATTGAACACTTCTGAAGTCTCATCAGCATTAACATCAGTTAACTGAATTGCTTGATCCAGTTGCTGCTGAGTTTCAGAATTATTCAATTTGACTTTAGAGTTGTCAGCATGCTCTGATTTCCAAACAAACTTTTCAATAACTAGGTTTGTGTTTAGTGTTTCGTTAGTATATGCATTACATGTTTTTAAAGTTTCAATGCAAAGTTCCAAATGCAGATGATCAGACTCAATTATTTCTTGTATACATAGCATACTTTTGGTCTTTAAGTAGATGAAAAACCTCTGCTGATACAAGATAATAATCATTTACGCTGCATCTACCTTCTGAAATGAAGGTATAGCGTCCTTTAAGGTCCCCATTACATACACCATTCAAAATATGTAAGCCTAGACTGCTGCACATGTTCAAGAGACATTTTCCATAGGAATTCAGTGTCTGATCTTCAGAACATTGACTTATTTCATCTTCAGATAACATGCTGTGGTTGTTGTAAACATCTTTTTCTATATTATTAGGGAAACTAATACCATTATTTACATCAATAGACACATAGTACGGAGAATTAGTGGATGCACATATGCACATACATATAATACGTCTTTATCCAAACCAAATATTTTTTCGTCACATACAAAAGACAAATGTTGATCACAATCACAAGGGAGCTGACGCATGTACGCGACAAGCATATTATTCCCCCTGAATGTCGTCCACGATCGGTCAGCTTTATTACAGGTTTGACATCAGCCGTACGATCAGAAAATGCTTTTGATTTAAACTCCTCCACAAACGTTTCCATTAACTAACAATATCAAAAGATGAAATACATTTAATAAATTGTCAATCACACAATTTTGTAACCAGACCACCTATATTCTAATGAAGAAAAGTAGTTCTGTAGTATTCTGTTATAGTCTTTGGCCTATAATTAATATTTGCATTTCTCGAAAATCGATTTTCATAATCATTACTGCTATTTACATAATTGTAATTTACATTTACATCAGTGTTCACAAGATGGTCATTCAAACTATCAGCCATTAGCCTAGGATCTTCAGTAATCGGTATACGGTACAGCATCAGGGCACGCTTTTGGAGAAACTGAGTTTATCCGGTGCATTCTTTGTCCTGTCACCATTTATGTCTTACAGGGCGGCCAGTTTCCCAGGCTGCTGTCACGATCACTGCCATCATGATCTAGCACAAGTTTCTTGCCATTGATCATCATGTGGTCAAAAACCATAGTGGCTTTCTTACCTTCGGCTCGTGCTGTTTACATATGAGGGGACAGTCTTTTCCGAATATCACGAATCCGTTGAGTAAAAGTCCTCACCAACAAGAAACTGCTTCCCTGTAATTTTCATTTTGCCTTCAGGATCCGTTCTTTGTCCTTAGAGAACGTGCACCTTTTCAATGACCACTGCATTCTTCTTGCTGTTTAGACGGTGTATTCAGTCGAAAGTCACATCTTCCTGTAGTCCCATCTTTTCATGTACCAGTTTCCGCAGTGTCCTCACAGTTCTGCCAGGCTTCATTGTCTTTCTGCAGCAGACCGTAGAAAAGGTTGTTCCTTCGTGATCTGTGTTTCGTTCCAGGTTTTTTAGTCTGTTTTGCAAGTCTTCATTCAATGACTGAAGATCTTCATTTTCTCGTTTAAGTCTGGACAAATCTTCAGTGAGACCTGTCACTTCTTCTTTGAGGTCGGAGAAGGAGTTACTCAGTTTCTGGTATCTTCCTTCATGTCATTCTTCATACCGTCGTCGAATTTATCATTCATGCGTGTCATCATTGACACGATCTCTCTTAGGGAAGGTTCTGGTTCACTTGCCGCTACTGGTGATGACACGTTGCTGTCGACACTGGTCCTTCGACTAGAACTAAAGCTGGTCAGTTGGGTTTGTCTTGCAGAACTTCAGGTCTGGGGCTCAGTTCGATATCACCACACATGTAATAACAAGACGGCTACATATATATACGACAGGAGCAAACTTGCTGCTTCACCGCCTTTCTTGCTGTCCACTTTCAATGTCCGCTGTCTCAGGGCCATTTTTTCTTTCACACGTTGACACATAAAACCGTTGAAAACCTGCACAAATCCGCCACAGATAGCCCGGAAACTCAATAGTATTGCTAGAATGTCTCTTGCATCAAATATGGTATTGTATTTTGACGCTGAAACAATGTCCGTCCACGGTAATCAAGCTAATGAATCACACGTTCGTGCAATGCATTTTCCTTGAGATTTTCGCCAAACTCAACCCCAAGAAACATGAGAGATACAGTAAGTCCCAAATCTGTTGGCATCAGAGATTCTGGGAGAAAGCCAAGATCAGCCAATCATCCAGATAGACCTGAAGTCTGATCTTTTTGGCCTGGATGTAGAGACAAAGTTCTCTGGTAATTCTGGTGAAGTGCCAAGGGGACAACCCAAAGGGCAGGGCCTGAAAATGAAACACTTTGGTGTCCCTCACGAACCAGACCCACTTGCGATCGTGGGGATGGATAAAAATGTGAAAGTAAGCACCCTGAAGAACTATGGACCCTGCCCAGTCCCCAGGATGCATGGCGTCCCTGAGGGACGTGTTGTTTCCTTCCGAAATGTGACTACTTTGGTTTAGAGTGGACAGATCGAGCACTGATCACCAAGCCCCCGAGGTTCTGAGAAAAACAAAGAGACGTCCGAAGAAACCCAGGGAGAGTGGGTTGCCTATTGCTTCAATGGCGACCTTGATTGATAGTAGAATAGGCCAGAGTAGGCTATGAGGGTTCTCTGAGGAGGGTGGATGTAGAGTGGAGAATCTAGCTCCTGATAGAGTTGAAAAACTTCTCCAGAGGATGAATATGGAGAAGGATCTCGAAGAACCTCTAATAAGGCCGCGAGGAATGAATCCACAATTGTAAAGCCTTCAGTCCTTTGTGGGTTGCCTCCTCCCATTCAGCTAAGGTTCGCTCAGAGCGTGAGGCAGACTGCAAGCGTTCTGGGATAAGGAATAGATCGTCCTGGAAGGGGGAGAGGGAGGGCATGGGAATGGCTCTGTGAGAGGGAGGGACCTAGAGAAGGGACGTTTCTCAGCTTTTATGAACTTTCCACGCAAAAGGGCAGTGAAAAAGTCTGGAACAGTACCAAGGGACAATTCGGAAGGCTGAAAAAATGCCACAGCTCTGCTAATGAACACAATGGATAGCATCTGCTATACCGCCAACTCCATCAAATTGAGTCAATGTGATTAAAGCCTGGGAGGAAGAGCCTAGATCAATCTCAGCCCATGAGAGGAATGAGGAGACTGCTAAAGAGGGTGCATCCACCTCGGTTGGGGCCCAGTCCTCAAGGATTTCTATTGATTGATTTGGTTCAGTTTTTATGTCGGCACCCACCTCAGATGATATGGTTGACGGGGATAACCATCCCAGGGAAGTGGGGAAAGGGGGACTTATCTAATCCTATATTGACTCCACCAGAACATTAATGATTTTAACATGGAACAATGAGGTCAGTTTTAATGTAGCGCATCCCGGGATTCGAACCCACAACCATTAGCATGTGAATCGGACGCTCAAACAAACTGCGCTACTGGAGCCCGCAGTCCTCAAAGAGACTAAGGGTGTCATCACAAGACCACATTGAACGGTCAAAGGAATAGCCATCATCATATTCCTCTCCATATGTCCCCCCCCCCTCCCCCCCCCCCTGAAGAGCACAGATATCCCACCAGAACTCAGGGTGGCCCTCTGATAGGCTGAAACATGGCAGGTTAAACAGTGAAGCTCATGGGGGAGAGCCTGAAGGCAGCAGGCCTTGTAAGCTAAGGCTCAGGACATCTGTGAAACAGGTGTGGGTGTTTCAGTCTGTAGCGAGAGGGGGACCCTGAATCCCACTTTGCAGCCCATTCCTGAGAGGCAAAAGGATCCCCAGCCAGCCAGTTGCTGTAAGAGCATTCCCAAGAATGATAATTCTAGCAGAGACGTTTCCCCTAAGCCAGAAACTTTCTGAAAGAGCCACAGAAGGGGGAAGGTACACCAAGGATATGCACTGAAACCGTGCTAGGAACCATGAAAATCGGCTTTGACAGAGGACTTCGAAAAGGCAAGGGAAACAACCAACCCCTGCACCAACCGAGCCAGACAAGATTATTGCTCGTGAAGCAACGGTGGCACGACTGAGACTGACTGCATATCCCGAAATGAGAATTCAGCCCTCATTCCCCTTTCGTGTGTAATTGTGCACTCACACAAAGAGTGGATGTGAAATCCCAAAGGACGGAATCACAAAAGATAATGAAGTCCTGTGCTGTTTGGCGGTCGACAAGCAGAAACTAGTCAACAACAGCGAACCTCGGTGCGTTCCCCTCACTGCAATCGTGTGCGTCTAAACAGAGGGAGGGTGGGGGAAAACGGCCGACACAGAAGCACTAGTGTGCAGAGGGACAGGGGAAAGAGGAAAAGAAGAGGAATAGATAAAAGAATGCAAAGAAAAGGAAGAAGACGGGAGAGGAGACGGCTAAGTCCAGAGGGACTGGGCTTGATGATGGAAGTGGGAACTAACTGAAGTGGGTTCAGCACAGGCCGAAACCTTGTCCACCTTAGTAACATAATCATATAATCCTTTTTTCTTGGAAGAGGACATACAGAAATATGACCAAACGGACAATAAATCGATCAGATAAAGCGAACAAAAGCGAAAAAGTCACTCAGCTGAAATAGGCACAAGGACAGGAAAAATGTTTTGCGGTAAAAAAGGAAGTTACAGGACATGCACTATGAGCTTGTAGATTTGAAATCAGTTCTGCCTTGGGTGGATGAGCATTGGTATGAGGCAAGAAAACCAAACACTGCTGGCTATTTGCATCAGTGAAACACAGTACAATGTGTGTAATTAAATGAGAAGTTAATAATATAGTAACAATAGAAACGACGATGACAACAACAACAATAATAATAACAATAATAGTAACAACAACAATGATAAACAATACCGGCACAAAGGGTGATAACGATGGTGATGATGATGGTGTTGACGATGATGAGCAGAAGAAGAAGAAGAAGAAGATGATGATGATGATGATGATGATGATGATGATGATGATGATGATGATGATGATGATTGCTGCTCATGATGCTGCTGATGAAGATGACGATGAAAATAATAATGCCTGACACTGAAGCCACCAACGAAAGAGATGAGAAATGGTCAGTAACATGAAAAGGAGCACACAACTGTCACTTAAGAAACAAAATAGTGGCAAAACACTTGGAGCAGAGCAGAGCAGAAGAAGGTCCTCAGAGGAGGAACCCCCATTAAGCAAGTGTTTCAGCCCTTAGCTCCTGACACCCTAAGGATCCCTAAGAAATGTGTCCTCCATCTGGTCTCGAACCTGCGCATCCAAGGTGGTCAGGTGTCTCAAGGCCAAGTCACGCTTACGACGGATGTCTTAACCACTTAGCTATGAGATACTGCCACAATATAGTGGAATGGAATTTTTAAGACTTATGAAGTTCACTTTTGTTACTCCTTTAGGGCTCTGGTCCTCTCTCTCCCAGAAATCGAGAGCTGTATCATGAGGTCATAGGCTGTGTCGATCAACCCTTTTGCTCCAACCATTACGGCGAGGACTTTGGCTTGAAAGTCAGATTCCTAAAGTTGCTGGCTAGACTGGCATACTTCTCAGTCTTGTAGACAAATGCTTCCTCCATTCTACTTTCAGACGGTGCAGCGAGTTCGAACAGAATCATTTGTTTTGATGAATGGGAATGGAGAACTAAGCCTGGTCTCATGCCAACTTGCTGATGATTTTGGGGATTTTTTTTTCATTGCGAAATATCTGCTTTGCATTCCTAGTTGTCCACTCAATTCAGCAGACTCTGCTTTCATGCGCTGGATATCACATCTTTTTCAGGCACAGTTTGCTGCCTCCTGCCACGTAGAAGGTTGTCGGAGCTTCTGGTGGAATGTTTTTCCCCTGGTAGTCCTGATCGTTGGTGTGATATCTTGAAGCACTTGATTGTACTTCCATGTGTACTTTCCTTGTGTTAGCGCTGCGTTGCATGAGTTCAGGGCATGTTGCATTGCTTCTTTGCTCTGGGCAGCAGATCAGACACACAGGGTCATCTGATTTCCCCCATTTACCAGATTAACATTTGAGGGCAGGAGGTCATATACAGATCTGAGGATGTAAATGATTCTGAGAGGAGTCATATGCCATCTATCATTCCAGCTTAAACTTCTGTTGAGTGTGCTTTATCACGTCGTCTATTACTCTGTTGACCTTGCTGGACTGCCATCTGGATTCTTTTGGCATCGTCTTCATTCTTGATACGTTGTATTATCTTATCTCTTTTTGCTTGTGTTGGCCTTTGACTTCCGGTACCACTCTGTTTTTATTGACCCCGCTCCCTGTTCATTGGTCTGCGTGTACCCTATTATTTTTCTGCCAGTTTTCAGCTCAGGCTGGATTGATCTTTCAACCTTATCTCCCGAATCCTTAAACATTACTAAGAAAAGCCTGACCTTTCCCATTTTGTACCATTCGACAATGGATTTTATGTGTAGTTTCAACTTTGTCTGGACTCATTGACGACAATAAACATTACTGTTTTAGCTATTTTATCTTTCCACATTGAGACCGTGATTTTTTTCAGTTTGAATCTCATCGTAGATAATATGACTGTGATGGTGTGATGGTTAGGATGGAGGCAAGAGGCAAGAAGAGCAGAAGAGCAGAAGAGCGCAGACGGAAAGGCAGCCTGACAAAGAAGACCTTGGGTACGTTCGGCGGCGTGTGAACCGCAAAGACGACGCTGCGAGCCTGCAGGCAAGTCGACTCTCTTGAACCTCTGAGGGCCCAGATTTCTTCGTGCAAGCTCAGCGGTGTTTATCTTGCGGTCCATATAACAAATATCAATACATTATACATCAAAAAATATGCACAGCACACAGATTGTTGTAGTCTACATCATTTTGCATACTATTCACTTAGATCGAAACTAAGAGTGATTTAAGTCAATGGATAAACCTTGCTGAAAAGGGTTTTAGCCGTATTTCTACATGTTTAATCAATTAATATTAATCCATGAGGAATATCAAACAAATGAGTAAATAGACAATAACTCAGAAGTTTATGTGGACATACTTTAAATGAGTAATTTCTGTGCAGAAATTGATCAGTGACAAGGCAATAGAAAACACAAATGATTTAATCTGGACACACGCTGTTCGACTACAGTGCCGAGTGCCAGAATCTCTTCTAATAATTTACTTCTTGGCAACATTTTATTGCAGTATCAGTTCTATTTACAGAAGGAGCAAGAATGTAAACGAAATTGTATATTTTAAGTCGGATTTTAAACATTAAGGATTTGATCCTACATCCCGACAAATGTCGGACATTTTGGCGGTTTTCCGCGCTTTGACTTAGCCTGAACTTGCTTTGATGTAAGCTTAATATCTGAAAATTATAGGTGCAGTGTGGTTCAAATGAAAGATTAGAATATCAATATTCTAATCGTGATCTTAGAATTTCCATAATTTATTTGATTACAAATTTCCGACTACCGTCACAGCTCACTGGTCAGAAATTTGAACAGCGCCAAACGATTGAACAACAAAATTATTGATTTCAGGAAAACGAGGGAAATTTCACCTCAAAGACATTTCTAATAAGAAATACATACTTTTCTACTTAACTAGAAAGCACGAATTACTCATTTCCTAGCTTTTAAGGATTTAAAATACTAGAATTTCCTAATATTTTAAGAATCGCTGAACCAGGGAGGTAACTGTAATCAAGGTCGTTTGAGGAGAAAAGGTGTCTGCTATGCACCTTATTTGAGTGCACGGCCACATAACTATCTCGTCTAACTGCTTCAGGATCTTGTGTGTTTCCTCGTCTTTTGATGGAATCACTGTTGTGTCCTCTCATCATCATCATCATCAGATGCCCTGCCGCATGGCGTTGGCGATCATGGACTTCCATCTGTTTCTATCTCTTGTTGCCGCAAGCATCTCCTCCCTCCTCCTCGTCTTCAGCCACTCTGCAAGTCCGTCTAGTATTTTCTCCCTGGGTTTACCTGGTGCTCTCGTTCCCTCCAGCTTTCCCGTTGTGACCAGTTGCTCCAAATCCCCTTTCCTCATAAAATGGCCTATAAATGTTGCCTGCCTTTTCCTAATCTTCTTTATGAATGATCTACTTGTGTCTGCCTCCATCAAGACTGTCTCGTTTGTTTTCTTTGCTGTCCATGGAACTCGCAACATTCTTCTCAGAAACCACATCTCCGCTGCCTCAATCTTGTTCTGGCTTTGCTTGTTGACTGTCCATGCCTCACAACCGTACAACAGTATTGGTTCTATATAACATTCAAGAACTCTCTTCCTGATGTTAATTGATAGGCATTTGTTGGTAAGAATGCTTTTCATCTTCTTGAATGCTGTTTTGGCTTGGCCGATTCTGCCGGCTATTTCTGATGTGCATCTGCCGTCTGATGAAATGATCATTCCCAGGTATTTAAACTTATCAACCTGTCTCAAGGTTGAGCCATTTGCTGTTATTCTGCATGAGGGATTTCATGTTGTGTCCTCTATAAAGGTTTTTGGACTGTGCATTTTGTATCTGTATCCAAGATGAGCGGAAACTTATGTCCCTACTGCTGCTTTCAAGATGACCTCCATTGCTAAACTGAATAGTATTGGAGAAATCACAGAGCCCATTGCTATGCCTGCGTTCAAACTGATCTAGTCATATGTGTATTCTTTTGTGGAAAACTGTTGAGAAGCCTGAAAGTAGCCTACTTCTTCAGTATTCCTTGCATGTTCTTTGGCACATGATGCATCTCGAGAGCCAGCTGAATCATCTTGTGTGGGACTGATCCATAAGCATTTGCCTTATCAAGCCACACCATATCAAGGCCCCTCTTCCCTGCTTTTAGCTCTTTAGATTGCTTCCTAAATCACCGTGTCATTCTCTACACAGCCACCACCCTTAGGATGCCTCCTTTTCAGACTGAAAAATACAGGTACCGGTCCTCGTTTATTCATTTGGTATTTGGTCAGGCTTGCTGCCATGATGGAGAAGGTTTTCTCTTCGACATTCAGAACTGATATTAGTCTGAACTGGTTGATGTCACTCAAGTGCTGTTCTTTTGAAATGTACACTCCATCAGGTTCCTCCATGCTGATCTTATCAGTTTGTGGAGCCACTTGAGGACACTGGGACATTTCTTATACAGTAGATATGGTATTCTGATGATTTAGTTCTGACTTTTTCCACCACTTTCTTTACTTCGACACGTATTAGTGGCTTGTCATCAAATATTTTTCTCTGGCATTGCAGGCCACACCAAACCCTGGATTTTATATGATGCCTCATTCTGAGGGTCGGAATGCCTTCCTAAGATGCTGTTCCAGGTCCTTTGTCCACTGTGAGTGTCCTGGATTTGGGCTACTTGAACAGCTTCCTGGCGAACTGGGGTGGGGTCTTCTTCTTTTTGCTCCTTCTCCTCCTTGCTGGATCTGCTTTGCTAGGGGCACTATGTTTCACTTTAAGGTCTTTCCTCTTCTTCCTTCAGTTAGCCTCAATTTGATGCTGACAACTGGATTTCTGAGAAGTTTCACTTTTGGTTGTTTTATTCCATAAACATCCATACATGTTGCATATACAATATCTCCGGATGTGGCTAGTTTGTGTTTCAAGATGCTCCTTCCTATCATCAGCACATTCAGTTTTTGAACTATTTCTTTATCTAGCCTCTCCCATTCCTCTTTTGCAATTGGAAGTGGCTAGTTTAGTTTCTGGCGCATAGCATCAAGAGCCTGCACAAATTCTATGTTTGCGCCATCAGCGTGGCTGTCCTTGGACTGTAGTTTGCTTCTAGACCTTGGATTTCTGACGTCTTATCTGCTGGCGCAGTGTGGTGCTATTCGTTCATGTCTTTTCACAGCCCTTTTTCGTCTTGTGGATCTTCATGCCACGCTTGGTAGAGTATCTGCTTCCACAGACACAGGAATTCGATTTGTTTCATTCTCATGGTCTGTTATGGATTTCCAGTCATGACTGAGTTGGTGCTGATTGATTCATCATCTCTCCCCCTTTTGGTGAATCCTGGGAGCTTTTTTTATGGAACTAGCTAGAGGCAAGCTGAAGAAAGGCAAGGTGGGGAGCCAGCACAGAAAGCCCATAAATCTAGTCTTTCTCAGTGTCATTCAGACTGTTCCCGGCAGTCAGTGATCTATCCATGCGTCAGTAACAAGAAATGCTGGGGAGAGCCAGGCAGCAGAAGGTCCTCAGAAGAGAAACTCACATCAAGCAAGTGTTTCGGACCTTAACTCCTGACATTCTACAGAAGCCAGGCCACATCCAGTCATGACTCCTTGATGCCCTTCTGCTGTTGCCTTGTGCGTGTGTGTGTGTGTGTGTGTGTGTGTGTGTGTGTGTGTGTGTGTGTGTGTGTGTGTGTGTGTGTAAGTGTGTGTGTGTGTGTGTGTGTGTGTGTGTGTCTGTGTGTGTGTGTGTGTGTGTGTGTGTTTATTTTCAAGAAATGTCCTCCACTTGGGTCTGAACATGGACATCTAAGGTGGTCAGGCATGTCAAGGCCTAATCACCCTTGCGATGGATGCCTTAATCGCTTGGCTATTGGGCATTAGCATCATATAGAGGAACTTTAGGCCTTATGAAATTCACTTTTCTTCCTCCTTGACCAGATCAAACTGGAACTTTCTTCAGCTGCTTCTACCATTGCCTTAAGGGCTCTGATCCTCTCACTCCCAGAAACCAACAGCTGTTTCATGAGGTCATTGGCTGATGTGCTGATCAACCTCCTTACTCCAACCTCTATGATTAGGACTTTGGCTTGAAAGCCAGCTTCCTCAAGTTGATGGCAGGACTGGCATAGTTGTCAGTCTCGTAGATGAAGGTGTTATCCATTCTACTCCATTCTATACAATGAATTCGATCAGAACCATTTGTTTTGATGACTGGGAGTGGTGAACGCTGCCTGTCTCTTGTCACATTTGCTGATGATTTCTGAGTGCCCCACCTCCACCCCCTCCATAGTGGAATATCTGCTTTGCATTCCCAGCTGTCCACTCCATTCAGCAGACCCCACTTCCATGCCCCAGTTGTCACATCTTTTTCAGGCCACAGTTTACTGCCTCCAGTCGTGTAGAAGGTTGCCAGAGCTTCTGGTGACATGTTTTTTCACCATGCAGTATTGATCATATGTGCGATCTATAGAAGCACTTAATTGTGCTTCCATGATGTGTACCTTTGTTTGGGTAGCGCTGCCTTGCATGAGCTTTGGAGTGCATTTTCTCATATCATCCATTGTCTCTATTGGCCTTGCTGGCCTGCCTTCTGGATTCTTTTGGAAATCCCCTTCTTTCTTTATTTCTTGTATGATCTTATCTCTTTTTGCCTTTGTGTTGGCTTTTGGCCACCATTCCATTTTTGTTGATCCCAGTCCCTGCTTATTGGTTTAAATGTATTATTTCTTTGATGATGAGGCTTTCCTTCACTGCGCCCATAATATTATTTATTTGCAACACTTTGAAGAACTGATCCTACTATCACTCACTCACTGTGTTCCATGCTGATGTCTAGTAATCCTCTGTCCTCTCAATCTTTATTTTCACAACACCCCACTTCTCTCTCTCTCTCTCTCTCTCTCTCTCACACACACACACCATCATAGTCTTGTCGCATTTCCTCTCTTTCTCCCCATCTCTCATAGACACACGTTCTCGGTTCTGCGTTCTTCATACACAGCAAGTCACTGGCTGACAGCGACATTGATTGAAATCAGTCTGGCTATTATATTGTGTCATTAGGTCTAAACTTTAAATGAATGAAGACTAAGACCGAAACAGCAGATTGATCGTTTCTCTGATGGCAATCTATCTTAATATTTGTAACACGTATTTTTTTTAATGATTAGGCCTACTTCAGTACTTGTGTCACGCACACACAGCCATATGAGACGTGGAGATAGATATCAACGAAATGGTGCTCGCCCTGTGAGGTCCCGCCAGGCAGGAGCAGCACCGGACTTCGAGCCTCAACGGAGTCCACCCCCAGCGACTGGCGGTCCTCCCAGTCCGTCCTGTGGAGCCAGGGGACGGCGGAGAAATGCGACTGGCCACCACAACACCAGAACAAGACGAAAAGAAGAGACCAGTCTTAACATCATGCACTGGAATGCAGAAGGCATTAACACTAAGAAGACCGAGCTTGAACACTTCCTGCATGAAAACAACATCCACATCTGTTGCTTACAGGAGACCCATCTGCAGGAAAGGGAAGAGAACGACAGAACAAAAACAAGAGAGTTCAAGGTCAGGGGCTACCAAATCCTCCAAAGTGGCCGCAGGGGCATGACGAAAGGAGGAGTCATGACACTAGTGCGAAACAACCTCACCGCTAGTGAAACCAAGAGGTACATGGATGAAGCTGAATACATCCAGGTGAAGATCACCCTGAAAGACACCACACTAGAGGTGGTCAACTATTACTGCCCGAACAACAAGGCACTTTCCTTGGACACCATCGCAGTACCTGGCAGCGGCTTCCTCATCACTGGAGATTTTAACAGCCAGTCCCAGAGTTGGGGTTATAACACCATAGACAAGAGGGGAGAGGAAATAGAGGCATGGCAGGATGAAAACCACCTCATCCTTGTAAACGACCCAAACGACCATCCCACCTTCTACTCTCGCCGCTGGCATTCCACAACAACACCGGACCTGGCACTGTGCACAGATGATGTACACAAGAACATCACCAGAACAGTGGGACCTCAGCTCGGAGGAAGTGACCATCGCCCTGTCCTGCTCTCCCTAGATCAAGACCCGCCATCCGCCTCTCCACAACATCCAAGATGGAACTACAAAAAAGCCAAGTGGAGCGCATTCAGCATTCGCACCAACGAACGTGCTGGAGAAATAGAGACAAATAACAGAAACATCAACAATGTTGTCAAGGACTTCAATGCATGTATCATCAAAGCTGCCAAGGAAACCATCCCAAAAGGAGTCCAAAAAAACTACACCCCGTTCTGGAACGAAGAACTTCAGACAGCGGAAGAAAAGCTCAACTGGGCGAGGGAAAAAGCAGAGCAAACTCCATCCCAAGAAAACCACCTGAGGCTACAAGAAACCAAGGCCAAGTACCTCAGAACCAAACTTGAAAACAAGAGAAAGAGCTGGAGGCAAAAGACAGCAAGCCTGAATATGGAGAAGGACACCACAAAGCTGTGGAGACTGACCAGGGCTCTAAATGAAGAAGATAGCAGAGGGCAGAAGATCACTCTAGAAGAAGATGGGGAAATTCTCACAGGCAAAAGAGCAGCCAACGCATTTGTAAGCTCATATGCTAAAGAAAGTGATCTTGAGATACAACCACAAGCCCAAAAAGAGTCAAGACAAGAACAGAAAGACAGAGCAGAAAGCAACACCACCCATCCTGCTATGACAAAAGAACTCACGCTGGAGGAACTGAGAACAGCCATCCAAAAGTTGAAGAAGAAAAATCGCCGGGCCCCGACGGCATTACAAATGAAATGCTTCAACACCTGGGGAACACTGCCATGAAGAAACTCCTGGACATTTTCAACCTCAGCTGGCGCACAGGAGAGGTACCACAATGCTGGAGAGACACACAAATGATCCCCATCCTGAAGAAGGGCAAGAACAAAAACAAAGTCCAAAGCTACCGCCCTATCAGTCTCACTAGCTGCATCTGTAAGACCATTGAGCGCATCATCAATCAGCGCCTGCAGTGGTACCTTGAGACAAACAGCATCATTGTCCCAGAACAAGCAGGATTCCGGAGGTACAGGAGCACCGAGGTTCAGACTACCCATCTTGCCCAGGTGATCGAAGATGCCTTCCAAGGTCAAAGGGTTGTCCTGTCAGCCTTCATTGATCTACAGAGGGCCTTCGACAAAGTTTGGAAGGATGGCCTCCTGGTCAAACTGCTCCGAAGTGGCATACACGGGAACATGTACCAATGGACGAAGTCCTATCTCCACAACCGACGAGCAAGAGTTGTTGTGGACGGGTACAAAGGCCGAAGAGTGCTACTGAGACACGGAGTACCACAGGGAGGAGTCTTGTCTCCGACGCTCTTCATCCTCTTCATCAACGACCTGACTGCAGAGCTCCCAAAGGGTGTCCATGCCGCCCTGTACGCCGATGATCTGGTACTTTGGAGCACTGAAGAGCATGCTACGACCGCTACCTACCGAATGCAGCTCGCCCTGGACGGACTCGCAGATTGGGCCAACACCTGGTGTATCACCATCAACAAAGACAAGTCTGCGGCCACCCTGTTCTCCCTCTCCACCAAAGCCAAGATGCATAGACTGACTCTCGGAGGCACTCCACTGCGGTTTGAAGACCAACAAACATACCTGGGAGTAACTTTCGACAAAAGGCTCACATGGAATGCACATATTCAGACAGCAGAAGCAAAAGCCCGGAGAAAGCTCAACATCATGCGGAAGCTGGCTGGAACACAATGGGGGGCAAACGAAAACATCTTGAAGACTGTGTACCAAGGCACCGTACGTCCACACCTCGAGTACGGCTCCAGCTCCTGGATGACGGCAGCACAGACCCACCACCAAAAGCTTGACAGGGTCCAGAACCAAGCACTGCGCATCATCACTGGTGCAATGAGATCAACACCCATTCAAAAGATGGAGGTGACTACGGGCATCCCTCCACTGAGCAAAAGAAGAGAGAAGAAAACCCTGACCCACCTCACCAAAGTCCAGGCCTCAAAAGAACATCCTATGAACAAAAGAATCCAAGAAGCGACATCTGGGAGACTGAAGAGATCCAGTTTCGTCAGAGAATCAAAAGCTGTGCAAAGAAAACACAAAGACTCCCTACCAACCAAGGTGGAACCACTCGACACCACCAGTGAACCACAACCTTGGGAGAGAAGACAGGAGCGCATTACCATCTGCACCTCAGTCCCCTACCTTGGCCACAAGGATGAACACAGTGATGTCAGCAAGAGGTCCTTGACACTAGCCATGATGGAGGAAAGGTACCCCAAAGCAGCGTGGATACATGCCTTCACAGACGGGTCTGCCACGGACGCTACCAAAAGAGGCGGAGCTGGCGTGAACATCCAACTCCCCGATGGACGGCAGTTGACGAAGGCAGCACCTACGGGAATGCACTGCAGCAACTACCGAGCGGAAGTGGAGGCCCTGACTCTTGCTGCCAACACCATCAAGCAGATCACAGACGAACTAACACGCGTCATCTTTCTGACTGATGCCAGATCTGTTCTTGAGGCCCTGCAGAACAACAAACAGCCCCGTCTGCAGGAAGCTCTACAAGACATCAAGAGCCCAAGAACAGTACTGCAGTGGGTGCCAGCACACTGCGGCATTGCTGGCAATGATGCAGCAGATAGAGCAGCAAAGGAGGGTGCCAGCCAAGAGCAGGAAGACAACCCTGTGACCTTTGCAGAGATGACCACCATCATCAGGTCCCTGCACAACCAGCCACAGGCGGAGGGCAGTTACCACCAGCTGTCCAGGCAACAGCAAGTCACCATATTCCGCCTACGAACTGGACATAACCGCTTAAATCACCACATGTCCAGAAAGCTCCGCCTTGCACCCTCTCCACTCTGCTCCTGTGGACTGGCAGAGCAGACAGCCGAGCACATATTGCAGGACTGCCCTGGTCTACGGAAGCTGAGGGACGAGATCTGGCCAGAGCCTGCCGGACTCCTGGAGAAGCTGCATGGCTGTGTGGAGGCGTTGCAGAAGACTGCCGATTTCGTCATGAGATCTGGTCTCCACGTTTGACGGCGTTAGACAAGAAGAAGTACTTGTGTCATAGAGATGTAGGCCTGTGTACTTATCATTGCATCACACAATAGTTTTAATTATCCTTCCCCCCTCCCCCTACTCGATTGGCACAGATCACGACCAGATAGTGTACTGACATCACACTGTGACACAGGACTTCAAACGTTGGAAAGTGCCCTGCCGTTTTAGTAGAAGGTGGTGAAGGTGAACTTCGTTCATTTTACAATGGTGATGCCAGCCGGAAGAAGTCCTTGGACATCGGCCTTGACATTACACAGTTCTTCAGAGTTAAAACAAAACAAACAAACAAAAAACCATCTATTTTGTATAGCTTAAATTAAATTATAAATGTACTCATGATATGGTTCTGCAGGATATGTTACGTTTGACAAACTACAGTAAAATCCCAAGTAATTAAATTATTAAATTAATAGCATGATAACTTAACTTAGATAAGTCACAGGCTAAATGAATAAATACTCCATTACATATGAAACGGTTAAATAGTCAATTTTCATAGTATTCACTACCGATTTTATTTCAGATCTCTGTCAACCGAATGCGGTGCAACATTTTAATCACTCACGAGGTCCGACGCCAACAGAAACTGAAATCGACACCCGGAACCTGGAATGAATCTACAACTTATTTCCCTTTAGAATGACGTCATTGAAAGCAGCAAGTTCCGGAAAAGAAAGGTGACTGGTAGAGTTAATATTTTGTCCAGTTTTACATGTTTCTGAACCTGTTTTTTGTGCTGATCTTAAAATTGTGCATGTTTGTACATATTCTTTCGTGTGTGTAGGTTTATAAACTGCAACGGATAAAAATGCAGTTTATCTGTTTGCGTTTTGCATAATTATGCCTTTTCCGACTCGCTGCCGACAGTGGTGTCACTCACGCTCGGTGTCAGTATCATGATGACCATGATAATATGATTGCATGAATAGAATGTCAGGTGTGCCGTTGTGTAACTGTGACGCTGTCTGTATTAGTATCTGTGTCTTCTGTGCTCTAATGTGTGTTTTGTGCGTTTAAACTATCTAATATTAATACATTGCCTCGCAACAGTGCAAGTGGAATGCTCATGCTGCAGCTAAGTTAAAGTTAGCCTACTAACTTAAATTGCATTCAGCATTACACAAGCCACAAGGCCGTGTTTTCATTCTTACTCAGTCTTAGTATACGTGTTCTACAAACTGTATAGTCATAATAGTGCGTTGCGGTATTCCAGTGCTGTGAGGCTCAGTGTAGATAGGCCTTTGTTACGTTTGTATTATTTGTGATTTCTTCTCCATTAACTCTGTGAAGAGTGGTTAGAACTCTCATTGTGATTGGGCCACTGCATTAAAGTATTGTTCACCAGATTCCTCCAGCTGTGTGGACTGTGCCAAAGCCTGGTTCTCATCAAATGATTTCTCAAACCAATCTGTTGTGCTGTCTTTTATTGTTTGTTACACTACATATTGAACCTGTAAAGAATGTAATCTTGTAGGAATCGTAACTTACTCAACTTCTCAAGATTGCACTTTTTCAGAAAATTCCATGTAGGTGGTGGTGTGCAAGTTAAAAAGTTAAGTAATTTTTGCAGTCTGCGCCTGGTAGTGTTTTTGCTGACAGTAAAGAATTTCTAAATCTTTTATTAATCAAGATGTAGTCAATCTGATTTTTGGTATTATCTCTTGGACTCATCTAAGTCCATTTTCTTCTATTAGGCTGCTCAAACCAGGTGTTTCCTACTATGAACTCATTCATCTGTGCCCATTCTACAAGTTTCCCTCCCCATTCATTTTGTGTACCAAGGCCATGAGGTCCAACTATATCCTCCACCCTATCCTGTCCCACTTTAGCAGTAAAATTTCCCATTATTACTGTAACTTCTTGTGATTTACATTGGCCATCTCTAATACTTCGTAGAAGTTGTCAATGTCTTCCTGAGCCCTTGCAGATGTTGGTGCATACACCTGAATGATGTTGATATCAAATGGCCTGCCTCCCAGTTTAACCAGTAAAACTCTGTTGGACACAGCCCAGTATCCCATAACTGCTTTTGATTTGACCCTGTCCATTACGATGCCTACTCTTCTTTTATGCGAGTTTCCACCAGAGTATATTACTGTATACTCTCCTGATGTTATCATGCCTGCCCCCTTCCATCTTACTTCCCGTAGTCCTAAAATATTAATGTTAAGCCTTTCCATCTCCATTTTGATATTATCTAATTTACCTTTTTACAACAATGTTCTAATTTATATTTACAGTGATATATATCCATTGTGATGGGGCATGAGAACATGTGTTTTGTGGGTAATTTCCAATGTTGACATTAAATGGTAGTATATTTGTTGTTTCATACTATGATTAAATAATTCTAGCAATGCCAAGCTTTTAATTTTGTTATATTTGTTGTATGTGTTGCTCCAAACCAGCTATTAAGGTTGCTTTTTTTTGTTTTGTTTTGTTTTTTGTTTTTGTTTTTGATTAACCAAGCAAAGTGGAAATGGCCAAGTCATGAAAAATATGTAATGTAATATACTCACAGCTGCTTAGAAATACTACATTACCACTTGCTCTGTACTGAAATATTCCTACTATTAGTATTAGTATTACAGATGATAGCTGGATGACTTTGGTGATAGCCTGCTATTTTCTGAAAAATTTCAGCCCTTACTTTTTATAATACACTATTGAATCAATAGTTGTTAATGACAGATCAAATACAATATATAATTCAAAGAAAAGTTAGGAATTTTTTTTCTTTTTTTTTTTGCATGATTCCTCTTGTTAAGTTGGGTTATATGTCATATGTAGTGCCATGTCGCATTTGGAATATTCACTTCTCACAAGTTTTCTGTGTATGAATCTTAACTCTCTCCACAATCGTCGGGATTTTCCGATCATGACTCAACAATGCTTGTGTATGAGCGTCAGAGAAATTTGACTTAGAGTTTAGAAAATTCGTGAGGCTTTCACTATTTCCATTATCCGAAACTGATGGCCAGAAATAGATTCTTCGGTCATTCCTTGCCTCATTTCAGACCATTAGGTCTCTGAACTCTGCAGTTGGTGTGTCGACAGTGCAAAGTTCATGACCCACTAGCTTTGCAGCGAGGCAGATGACAGAAAAGAACATGGCCAAACAGCAACCGTCAACATCTCAGCGCTCTTCAAGACGATCTCGCCGTGAGTACACTGTTGAAGAGGTGCTGGAAATGGTGTGTATGGCTGGATCAGATAATGAAGAATTCAGTGAGGAGGAGTTGGACTCTGATTGTATGCCATCAAGCCCAGAGCAAGGAGGAGACATTGAGAGTGACCGGTTGAGCGAGAGCATGAGCGAAACACATAGTTCTGCTGGTGGTAGTGAGTCGGATGGAGATGAATGTAGTGATGTTTTCCGCAGTGATTGGTCTGATGGTGTGAGATTTTTCCTCTCACCGCTCCATTCACTGATTGACCACGCCTACATGTGCAAATGGCGAGCCACGCCCTCTTGGATTTCTTCACGTTATTTTTTGACTGCAAGTGAATGCCACCTCAGCTGCCAGCACTGATCTAGATCATGGTAAAGTGCTTGCTCTACGGAAAGGTAAGTGACTACTTTGTTTACAATACTGTGTTTACAATACTGTGCACATGCGCATGCGCACGTACACACACACACACACACACACACACACACACACACACACACACACACACACACACACACACACACACACACACACACACACACACACACATACACACACACAAACAAAGCCATTAATTTATGTGTGAGTGTTTGTGTGAAGTGTGTGTGTGTGTGTGTGTGTGTGTGTGTGTGTGTGTGTGCATGCAGATATATGTACACATGTCTTGTGTGTATGCATGTGGTGGAAAATTTGTTAGATAATGGTGAGAGAAAAGAACAGCAACAACTGAACTTCAGTAACTCCATCAATAAAAGAAATGAATTTGATGCACAGGAAAGACTATAATTGTGTCAACAAAAGTTTAGCATTCATAATAAAGAAAATGATAATAAATCAAATTGATGTGCAGCTGAACTGCACTTACTGGATTTGTTGCAGGGAGTGTTGCAGTCCTGAAGTGGGTCAACAAGTAGCCTGTACATGTCCTCACCACCAAAACTGATCCTCTGAAGATGATCAACGTCACAGCGTTTGGACTTATTTTGGACATGATTTCTTTCTTCTGTGTACTTGGAGTGTGTGCATGTTGGATTTTATGTAATTTCATTCAAAATGTGACTGCAGGGACTGATATAATGACCTGACTATGTATTTTGTAAGACATTTTTCACCTGAAAATTTTACTTGTACCATTACTCAGCAACCATGAGGGTTAGACAGTTGAAATTTCAGCATGTTGTACACCAAATATTTAATATATAACCTGCCAAATTTCATGATTCTCTGTTTTCATTTGTTTGTATGAGAAGTTTTCTCCTGACCTATACAAATGGTGCGTTTCAGGGGAATGGCAAGGGGCATAATTGTGCATAACAAGTGAGTTACTGTACTGGAAGTACTGATTGTTAGTGCAGAAGTTAAGAATTATGTATGGAGTGCTGGTCCAGTCGGTAAAGCATCTGTTTGGGAATTGTAAAAGTCCTTTATGGTTCATGGTTGGACAAGGATTTTTCTCTGCTCCCCCTCATCCTCCACTAGACCTTGTATGGAAGTCATGGTGCTGGTTCGATTGAAATGGCATATGTTGCCAGCGTAGCAAAAGAGTTGCCTTTGTTAACATTTTATTGAAAAAGTGCTCTGAAATGTAGATGAAGAGATTTAAAACCATTAAAGTTAGATATATCTGCAGGCCTGGAGAAGATTAAAGTTTTCTGCTAGTCAGCTGGGCCAGTGGATTTGAAGATCTACTAGCCCTCAGATATTTTCACTAGTTCAACATGTTGCCCCCAAAAATTCTCTTTGTGATGATGACCAAAAATATTGAGCAGAATAAGCCATTGTTACAACAAAGGTGGTCAAACTTTCTTTTGGAGGCTTTCATCAGAGTTGAAGGGGGGGGGGGGGGGGGGGACATGAAAAGTGGGATATCTGGTGGTAACACGAAGGTGTAAAAGGCAGATGATTTCTCTCAAAAGTTTAAATGAATTCTCGGTGTAAGTTAGAGTTTTTTAGTTTAATGTATATTTTTAATCATTATATTTTTGCTTAGGTAGCCAAAGTTCATTTTAATCCAATTGGCCATTTCTTATGTTTGCAAATTACTTCATCATCATTATGCAATATTTTTCCCCTTCCATAATTTTAATCACTTAAACTGTGAGTGTGTGTGAGGGAGAAAAAGAGACAGAGTATGAAACGATTGAAAGAGAGACAGGCAGACAGACAGACGGAGAGCAAGAGAGAGAGAGAAAGAAATACAGTGTATTGTACAGCATGTAACACACATGAAACACAAATAGTGAGAAATTTTGGCATACTTGGTATGTTCATTAAAAGCTAGTCTAGCAGAATGATTAGCCGTTTTAACTTTTATACACAATGACAAAGATGGTTGGTTTGCTGCTTTTTAAAGAAAAACATTTTGTTTCCATTGGATCACCAGCCACACCTTAACAGATAAGGTCTGGCTGGTGATCCAATGGAAACAAAATGTTGGTTAGGTCTGTAGTGGAACTGAACTACGTATCTCTTGGCTCTTGTTGTTTGGTTGATGTCTGTGTGTGTTTTGTTTTGTTGTTTTTTTAGTTTATTTTGTGTTTTTATTTTCCATTTGTTGTTGTATAAACTGTTGTGTTATGTCTTTTTAGTGTGTGTGTGTGTGTGTGTGTGTGTGTTTTACTTCAGTCATTCAGTGTGAAGGGAAAACACTTTGAAAATAGTTACTCCACCCCATGAAATTTATGTCCTGAGAGACATGTGAAGATAATGCGAGAAATATCTTCAAGTAGCATCTGTGCCATCTAAGCTAGTTTCTGTGACATATCATTTTATCAAGTGATGCATCAGATTTGCTCTTCTCTCGAATTTCCTTGCCACTAGCACACATTCTCTTCTCCTCCCCATCCCTTGATCTCAAGAACACATGTATTATTTTCTCTGGTTTCTGTACTTATCGTTGCAGATGAAATCAATCGGCAGATTTGAAAGTTTGGAAAATCGAAAAAATTATAACTGCAGAATTGTCACTCTCCCAACAGATCACGTGACAGGTTTTTTTTACTCACCTGAGGTGTCCAGACAGGTGGATTTTCGCCAGCCCTGAAGTGTTACTTTATCCTTGAAGTCGTAGGCAAGTAAGGTGATAATATTTCATTGGACCAGTATTAAGAGGGTGTTGCCCTTCTCCTTTGGTTTACGCTTCCCAGTCCTGAAAATGTTTAGTTTGTGAAATATGTATTCACAGCTGGATGAACTGAATGTCGTATGTTTATATTCTGGGCCAAATTTAAATCCAAACTGTCAGATTGAAAAATGGGAACTCTGTGCCGTCTACAGACTTCACAAACAAAAGAAAGCACCTGCATAAAAATGACTTATGATTGGAACAGTAAAACTGCATTTTGGTAGCATTGAGCCTGATTGAAGAGAGTAATATGAGTGTTGTACTGAAAACCTGTGCAACAAAGTATCCATTTGTACAGTACAGATGTGCATCACTTGTTACTTCAATACTTGTTTCTTTCATTTTGCAGATTATTTGAGGTGAAACATTTTGTGTGTGTTTGATGCTGAGGTCCTTCCTGCATTCACCATTTGTCTGTATGATAATATAACCAGTCAACATGAACATATTAAGGTAACTGTATTCTGTTTGCATATCAGTGTGTTGGTACAGTTACAACTTTTATGTTAACATGATAATACATTGTTGATGATGATGATGATTTTTAAGTAGTTAAGTGATGGCAGGGCATTACGTAACTAAGCAAGAGACCAGTGTAAACATCCCTCTCCACCCACCCATAGAACCAGTAATCCACCTCCCTTTCACCATCAGAGTATGTCAAACAATTTATTTGGGATGAAAACAGCTAATCAAGTTTGGAAATTTATTCGTATTGATCTATGGATAATGGATCAGATCAAAGAAGTTAATGCCCAGTTCTCTTTGCCCCATGGCTTGCCTTACGAGGAAAAACACTCTCTGCATGCATTGAGATATTCTGTTTTAAAATGGACACCTATGTATTTAAAACAAGTTGTTAGTCTAATGAAACAAAACCTATTTGTACATGTTGACCTCAAGGATGTCCAATAGTCTGTCAGCATTGACATAGTAAGAAGTAATATGACTCATAATCCAAAGCACAATTCTTGTTCATTCAAAATTGCCCCCTGGGGATTTCTTTTGTTTTGTTTTGTGTTGGTTTTTCTTTTTTAACTTATTTTTTATTTATTGTCAAATGCATAACATTGACATCTTGAAATGTATACTCTGTACTATGTTACAGTATGTATAATCAACAGATTGAATAAATAGAGAAAACCTAGCATTCATCGTAATATATATATACATATATATGCACGCACACACACATGCACACACACACACACACACACATACACACACACACACATACACACACACACACACACACACACACACACACACACACACACACACACACACACACATACACACACACACACACACACACACACACACACACACACACAGATATATATATATATATATATATATAGAGAGAGAGAGAGATAGACAGATAGGTGAGATAGATGAGATAGAGAGAGAGAGAGAGATATCGCCCTGTGGGGATGCCAGGGGCTCTTTCAGTGTAAATAGTATGGGGACCTTCTGGAAATTCTGTGCTAGAAAATTACTCTTTTCTGTCACTCCTTTGTTTCTACCTTGTTCCTTTACTTCCTGTCATTTCTGCCTATCATTTTCTGCCTTAACCCTTTTACTCCCACACCCTATCCACCAACCGCAAAATATTAGCCCTTTGACTCCCTGACCTTATCGACCAGCTTCCTGAAAGAAGCTGGAGGATAGGGGAGGGAGTCAGAGGGTTAAGTTTTTTGCTTTGCTAGCATGGTTGACAATGCAGGATGCTGGTGGACAGGATGCGGGAGTCAAAGGGTTAATGGTCCATTCACCTGTACGTGTTGGATAAAGTCTTACGTACTTTTTCTTTGGATTGATAATTGGGTACATGTATTTAGTGCATTTTTGTCACTAGGGAAATGAGATATGCAGAAGCAATTTTAGGTAATTTATGCCTGTTACTAGTGTTAGTATATGTTTTTTGTGTCCTTAGATATGCTTATATTTGTATTCAGGCATGTTTTTTTTTAATCCCCTGTGCGATAAATTGGATGGAGTAGTCGGCGGCAGGGGCATGTCCTTAGATTTTGTGCACAAATGCATTGATATGTATACTTAATTTTCTTTTCTTTTTTATTTTCTGTTGAAGTTTTGTATGTTTTGAAACAGTTATAGCCCTGATATAGCTCTACACTCTGGACTGGGCTTTAAACAACAATAACAACAATAACAAGCAGCAGTAACAATAACAATTAAAACCTTCATTTATCAACCGGACAACAAAAGAACCTATGTTGTTTCAAAATATTTGGAAAAATTCTGCAGTAAATCCATCTGAGTTTGGGCTTTTGTTATTTTTCATATCTTTTAGCACTTGTCTTGCTTCATCTGGAGTTTTTATCTTGCATGTGCACAGGAGAAATACATAAGATAATGTTGATTAGCCTGCTGTCAAAAACGTTACTGAAAACAAGACTCGCTCAAGGCTAAAAATGTGACAGAAAGTGACCCATAGTCACTGCAAGTAAGCTACTGAGTGCAGTATGACATTGCTGTTATGTAAAGAATAAACATGAGATTTCTACATAGTTTATCTTGTCAAGGTATTCCCCAGTACTGTAATCCTTTTTTTTTTTTAAGTCTTGGTTATGTATGATGTCTTTGGTCTGAATGGTGTGTATCTTTTCCTTTCCTTCTGTGATCCCTGGTCTCTTCATTCCATGATATCTATTTACTAGTCATTAAAGTGTTTAAACCTATAGATATCTATTTACCGGTACTAGTCATTAAAGTGTTTAAACCTATAGATATCTATTTAATAGCCATTAAAGTGTTTAACGGGATGGAGAGTTTTTCCCCTTGCTTTTCCCCACAGACGGCCCATTTTGAAGGGTTAGGAAAAAAATCACAAAAATTACAAAACATAAAGGAACAAAATGAAACTTTCAGATCTGAATATTATATATATATATATATATATATGCTGGGTTAGTTCATGCCAAAATATTGAAGTTCTTCCTTGAATATGTCTTCTTCATGTGCCATGTTGAAAATACCCCCAATTTTGTGGTCAGGATCACCATATAGTCACACTTTTTGATCAGCTCCATGAACACACAGTCAAGGTGAGGTCTTTGTATGCACAAAATAACATGAATAAAGTAGACTTTGCTCAGGATGAAAAAAAAATTATTAGTAACATTATGTAAATAAATGTTACAAATTGTTACACAGGGGAATTTGGGGGGGAAAAAGGAGCACACCGGATGTTTCAGTCCCTATGCACTATTTTCCTAATAATCAGTGTAGCTTTGCACCGAGTGATACAGTTGGAAGCAGGTGATGGTCTTATTGGGCTGGCGTAGTTTGTCACAGAGGGCAACCCCACACTTTTTACACCAGTTGGGGGTTTGCCGCAGTTGAACCTCCGGGTGTCTCCTGCTGCCAGCACTACACACATGGCACTTCCTATAGTTCTGCCTGCCACTGGGGATGGGTGGCAGAGGGTAGGAGAAGTGCTCATTCTGCTTGCCACTCAGTTCTCTTATGCATATCTGTTTATGACAACAGAATTTAGAAAGTCTTCTGTCACAAACTGATTGAAGAAATCAGTGGGGGGGGGGGGGGGGGGCACTCAGCTGGGGCATGCAGGCCACAAGAGCCAGAGAACGGAGGCAAAGTGGGGAGTAAACTAAAATCTTCGTGCCAGTCACGCATAAGAAAGTCAATGAAATCTTCATCAGACATGCGACTCACTGTACATGGCCAACTGACTGCTCTCCTCACGTGACATATACGCCCACCTCCCTCTCCCACTTCATTGTCATCTGAAATTGGGTCACTGTCAGTACCTTCTTGCTGGCAGCTTTCATACTGGAATTAGTGGAAACACTTTCACCATCATCTTCATCATACTCCTCCATGTCCAATCCTTCAGTCTGAGCACTTCAATCACTTCAGCACCAGAAAACGCCACCGTCGCGATCTACTTTGCTGCCATTTTCGACACGAATGCAGATTAGCCAGTCATGTGGGGTGCCGAAGTCAATCGTTTCCCGACGAGTGTATTGCTACGGAATCTCATGAAGTAACTTTCCACTTGGCCCTTGACACGTCTGCAATGCCCAGTGTAGCTTCGGTTGGCATGCTACGTCACGAGGGATGCGTCGAAAAAATTTTAATTATCGAAACCACTAACGCGTTCCATCTTATGGAACCGTGCCTTACGTCAGGAACGCTATAGGGTTCCGTCATATGGAGAGAGTTAAACCTATAGATATCTACGTACTAGTCATTAAAGTATTTAAACATATAGATATCTATTTACTAGTCATTAAAGTGTTTAAATGTACAGCTATCTATTTACAAGTCATTAAAGTGTTTAAATCAATAGATATCTGTTTACTAGTCATTAAAGTGTTTAAACCTATAGCTATCTATTTTCTAGTCATTAAAGTGTTTAAACCTATAGATATCTGTTTACTAGTCATTAAAGTGTTTAAACCTATAGATATTTATGTACTAGTCATTAAAGTATTTAAACCTATAGATATCTGTTTACTAGTCATTAAAGTGTTTAAACAGATACATGTAGATATCTGTTTACTAGTCATCATGATTAAAGTGTTTAAACCTATAGATGAAAGTGTTTAAATCTATAGATATGTTTACTAGTCATTAAAGTGTTAAAACATAGATATCTGTTTACTAGTCATTAAAGTGTATAAACATATAGGCCTACATATCTGTTTACTAGTCATTTACCCATTCACTACCAAACCTATCTTATGCTTGGTGACAACTATTTGCCAAGGGTTTTTTGGTTGCAGAAGGTAATAATTAACAAAAACTTCTAGCATGCAAACTACTGAAGGAAAATATATAAAACTTATATTTTTTCCTGAAAGGGAATTGAACAGACTTTTCATTTATGATAGTTTTAACTTTATTTAATCTTATGTGTTCATAGTAAATGGCCTATGAAGTTGAAAATTATTTTTTCCCTGTATTTTGTGATTATATGTCATAGCATGCCTGTAGTAACATCTAAAAGTCCTGAAGATAAGCATGAAATATGTACACACACACACACACACACACACACACACACACACACACACACACACACACACACACACACACACACACACACACACACACACACACACACACGAGAGAGAAATGCTTACACACACACACACACACACACACCTAAGTATAATCGATATCTGTTGCTAGTATTAATATCTCTCACACACACACACACACACACACACACACACACACGTCACAACATGGCGATAGGTCACAACTAAGAATTTTCTCTGCTGCATGCATCCACACTAAAGTACAGTCATGACCAAAACAAGACGTCTCCGGTTGGCATCCTGCGCTACGCAACAGTCATCCACCTGCGTTTCTGACGATAACGCCGACAACATCACTGGTGGAAGCAAGACATCATCAATCATCGCTGCGAAGGCTGTCACCGCTTCGTCTGCTGCAAAGAGGAGCACCAATATTGGCCCAGGGGCAGACCTCCACAGCGACTCCATCAGTGAGTTAAAATCGTTGGTACTCGCGATGTCTGACCGGATTCTGTCCATAGAAAAACTTGTAAGTGACCATGATACTTTCAAGTGGAAGGATGCCGCTGGTCTGTGTGTCGGTTGGGACACAGACAGACCCCAACCACACAGACAAACCACGTCCGTCACCGCTGCCCATCTCTTATGCAGAGGCAGCCAGATGGGTGACAACAACACCAGTCACCCCACCACCAAAATCAACAACTCCACCAAACCCTACAAAATCAACAAAACAACGACCAAACAAATCTAAAGACATGAGGACCAAAATCGCGCACAAGGAAAATGACGTCAAGCTGATGATGAGAAAGATATCAACAAAATACATGGAAGGGAAAGCTGCCTCTCATGTCACGTCCAAAAATACACAAAAAGAAAAAATCAACTCTGCTCTACCATCAGTTCTTCTTCTACACGACACAATATTAAATGGTGTATACGGTCACAGACTTGGTTATTCTTATGGTTTCACTGTTGAAACAAAGAAAACTTCTTCTATAGACAAAATTTCTCAGTACCTGAAAGAATCGTCAACCACTCAGTTTGATTGTTTTGTTCTACATTGTGGACTGTTCGATTTGATGACCAGTGAACCGGGAATTGTTTGTGAAAAAGTAATGAAAGCCATGGACGAGATTATGATCACATATCCCAAGAGTAAAATTATCCTTAGCAAAACAGCTCCAGTGAGAGACCGGGTCCTTCAAATAAAATAGATCTCCTGAACGCCCTGCTTCACTCTGAGCTGTATGGTCGCAACAACATCTCCTTGGATCATGGAAATTTAAAGTCCAAATACAACCCTACTTTCAAGGACACTGTACATCCCAATCGGAATGGCTCTTCCATCCTTGCCAGGAACATGGGCAAACATGTCAACAGTGTCCTCTGGGAGACACAAAAGCGGAAACCTCGTCATCCAAGCAGGAAGTCTCAAAACTACGCCTTCACCGCCTATAACACTAGTTATGATCCATTCTGTTATTCAAGAACACCCCATGTCAATTGGTCTCAGTGTCCATGGTGGAATGGTGACATCTCCAGTCATAATTATTTCCATCCATTGAGAGATTTTTGTGATTGGTGATCCTGTATTTATATAGTGAATGCATCAGCGTCGGTCTGCACATAGTAGCAACTTTCTTCTATTGGTTTTTACTGTCGCTTATACTATAGGCTACGTGTTCACAGGTCGTGTTTCCTTTCACCAAAGTTATCTTCATCTTGATTTTATTTTTGTTTAATTTTTTTGTTTCTTCATATATGTAATTATTTACTATTGGTTTAGGGTAGTTATGCAAGTCAAAAATCAACATAACACTGGTTTTTCTATTCTTCAATGGAACAGTTGTTCAGTGAATCCTCATCTTCAACAATATTTATCCGTAAATAAGCATCACACTCATGCCTTACAGTCACTGAATGTGGCAAATTGTAAATTACCTAAGTTAGAAGATTATTACTTTCCTCCAGTGACACACGTCTGTGATAATAACTCAAAGATTTATGCAGCCGTTTATGTACGCAAAGACGTGGATTATAAAATTATTCCGCCTCCTGTGCCAAAGGGCACTGACAGTGTTTATTGCGTGGCTGTGAAAGTGAAGATCAACTCTGTGTCATCTATAAACATACTTTCTGTGTATTATCCACGTGGGCCTAATAGTGAAAATAGTGACTGGCTACGGACTTTAGACAACAATGCGAAATGGTTGATCACGGGGAATTTTAATGCCCATTTTCCATTTTGGGATAAGGACTGTCACTATGTACCTAACAATCATTTTGTTGAAAATGTCATTGACTCCGGATTAGTAATAGTATTGTTAAATGACGGTAGAAATAAGAATAACTAGAATTCTGGATAATCCTCAGCATAAGGTTTCTGCCGTTGACCTTTGTTATCACCTGCCAGTTGTTAGTTATTAATGAACCGTTTGATAACACACCAGAACAAGATGACGTTATACCTCAATATATGTACAAACGTGCTAACTGGGTAAAATACCTGAAGATTTCAATGGGAAAAGATTGCACGTTTAATGAATGCACCAATATTAATTATATGTATTCCCATATCACCAACATGCTACATGAGGCAGCAGACAATTCCATTCCAAAAAGGAAAAATGTAAACAAAGGTACTCATGTTGGAAATAGTTGGTGGAATCAGTTATGTGAAGAAGCAAAGAATGAAAAAAAGAAAATGTATAAACTCTATTTAAAAACTAAAATTAATCTCCAGAAGACCATTACAATATGAAAATGGCTAAGATTCACTCAAACAAAGTTATAGCCCAAGCCAAAAAGCACTATTGGTCAGATTTTTGCTCTGAACAAATTTCCGGGCCTAAAGATCTTCTTAAAATTTGGAATAAGGTCAAAGAAATGAAAAATGGTTTTAATTTACCACAGTTTCCTATTAAGATTAAAGATAAAGACTTTCCTTCGTCATCTGAGAAAGCTGAAGAATTTGTATAGTTCTTTTCAAGAGCAAGTAATTCCAGTAGCTTGTCTACTCCAATAAGGGAGGAAAGACGGAAACTTGAAGAGTCCGTAGCATACTCAGATCCTGCCCCTGATAGTCACATGTACATAAATTCAAAAATTACTTTAAAAGAACTTAAAGATGCCCTTCTCTCCTTCTCTCATTGAACAACAAAAAATCGGCTGTAGGACTGGATGGCGTTTCATATACCCTTTTAAATCATTTACCAGAGAAATGGATTGAATACTTACACAATATCATACTAAAATGCTGGGAAAATGGTCGCTTACCTGACATTTAATAGGGTTTTTCAGAGTATGTATTACCTATTTTAGCGACTATACTTCGGCCACTTATAAATGTTTTGATAAAATTATAAAGATTACCATTGAGACCAATATGTTTAATTTCAACAAAAGTCTCGCATGCCAGACTTGATCGTTAGCTAAGACATTTTTTCTTTTAGCAAACTGATTTTTTATTTGAGTTGTTCACTTAACTAAATGGTCTGATGTTGATCTACCTTTTCAAAACCCAGATTGGTTGATAGGTATTATTTTTCTCACAAAAGTAACTCAGTCTATTCACTATAATTTTTTCCATTAGTTTTAAAACATGGGATGTAAGCGAGATAGGTCTGTAACTACCTGGATCAGAAAGGGGTTTATTAGCTTTTGGTATTGGTAACTCAATCGAAGTCTTCCAAATGTCATCAATCTTCTCCTCCATGTCGTTGTTAGGGTCCAAGAGATTGAGCCATATGTAAGAACGGACTACTGCTGCTCGGAAGAAGTTCCTTTTCAGGTTGTCTGGTAGATTGGATTTCCAGATTTTGTCCACTTGATTTAGTGCGCTCCAGGCATTTCCGAGTCTGGTGTTGACGTCTTGTTCTGTGGAGTCAATGTAGCTGCCAAGGTATTTAAAGTCTTGAACTTGTTTGATCGCATCTCCATTGAGACTTCTCATGCCTTCTGATGCGTCTTGATTCAGACAGATGAACTTTGTTTTGTTTGCATTGAGGTGGAGCCCGATCTCCATTGCTGTTCTTTCGACATTGTGAAGGAGAGATGTTGCATCCTTTAGAAGGTCTGCAAGAACAGCCAGGTCATCAGCGTAATCCACAGCTGTTATCTTTACCACAGGGTAATGTCTGCTCTTCTGTTCTGTGAGGGTAAAGCCAAGTTTTTTGTTCTTATCCACTGCTTTCCTCAGCACATAATCGAGACAGATGATGAAAATGTAGGGGGCAAGCGTATCTCCTTGAAGGACTCCGGCAGTGATGTCGAAGAAGCCTGTGTCTCCGTTGGGGGAGCGAACCATAGAGCGGGTATTCTGATACAGCATCATGATGGTGTCCACTGTTTCCTTGGGTAGTCCATGTGCAGTTAGAATCTCCTTCATCTTTCCTCGGTGGATCGAATCAAAAGCTTTGGAGAAGTTGATAAATAGGAGAACAGCTGGGAGGTTTTTGGTTTTTATGCCTTCCAATATACGTTTGATGGTGAGTATTTGTCCAGATGTCAATCTGCAAGGGTGACACCTTTCCGGCTGGGAGCCGGAATTCCGGCTTTTTAAAATTTCCGAACCGGAGGTTTCAGGCTTTTTAAAATATCGAGAGAGAAAAAAAAATGAAATAGTAAAAAAGAACGACGAGGTCGAGTCGGGATGGATTCCGATCCATGTTTTTTCCAAATTCAAAAGACAAAAGCATTGAGGAATAAGAAAGGTATTGCCTGCAGAGAATACATAAAAAGCAAGAAGCAAAGAGTAGCAGCAGATTCTTGTAGTCCTTCTAGAAGCAGCACGGCTACCCTTGATGCAGCACAGCCACCTTCAGATCATCACACCACTACAACTAACTCTGACCAAGGGAGGGACACAGCCACCCCATTGTCTGCTCTGTGTCAAGAAGCAGTGCATCCAGACCCACCTCAAAGTTGTCAGGAAACTGTGCAGTCAGAAAAGGAGCAGCCAAGTATCTTTCCTGAGCAACAAAAAGTTCAATCTGGCAAAAAAAGGCAAATGAAACTTGATAGCCTATTTCAGAAAGTTCCAAGGCTGGACAAGTAACTAACAAGTTGTGCTGTTAGTGTAACTTTGCTTTTGAAATGAAAAAAAGTAAAACCAGTTGCTTATGCCTATTGGATATTTATTCATCAAATTCCATCAGTATTTTATATGATAGATGCTGTTTTGCCGGACATTGCCATACTTTGATTTATTAATGAACTGGACCTATTTTCTTTGGCCATTACTTTGAATTGGATTTTGAAGATAGTTGGACACATTAACTTTGGCTCAGTACTGCATGTATTCATGTGGGCTGAAAATTCTACAGAAAGTGCTTGCCTGCAATTGATCTTCTGTGTAACCTAATGAAAGTAAGTGATATAATAAGTTTCTCTTAACAACCATCAATGCTTTTTCAGTTTGAGAACAACATTGTACTTTGTTTTTTATGAGATCTTTAGATCTGACTTATTGTTGGTTTCCTCAGAATAAACATATATACCTTAATTTATAAATATTTTATTATTGGAACTTGCATTCAAAATAGTTTCAGGAGACGGGGATTTTTCCTTTTGTAATGCATTTAAAGCGTCAGCGTCTGGGGGGCTTCGCAGCCCAGACCCCCCGAGCAGGGCTTTGCCCCTGCACCCCACCAGGGCCTCAGCGGCCCCTGGACACCAGCCTTTCCTGTTTTTCAATTTTCACAGGTGTCACCCTTGAATCTGTTTTGGCGAAATCTGTTTTTGGTTTTTCCTCAGAACTGGATCTGTTTCCGGCCTTATCCTGTTTATGAGCATTAGGTTGTAGATCTTTGAAGAAATTGCAGTTATTGTGATTCCACGGTAGTTCTTTGTGATTCCGAGGTCACCTTTCTTGGGGAAAGGAAGCAGGCATCCTTTAGTCCATTTGTTTATTGGGTCTTGGTTATAAACGTTGTTGCAGCATTCCAGCAGTATCTCTCAGACTAACAGAAACGGCTCTATGCTAAAAGACTATCTCAATGAAAACAATCTCTTATTCTTCAATACTCTATACCAGAAAAGACCAGGTCAGCTATGGACACACAAATCTCCAAATGGGAGTAAAGCACAACTCAACTATATTATCATCAATAAGAAATGGAAAAATAGTGCAAAAACTTGCAGAGCATTTGACTCGTTTGTCAGTGTTGCATCAGACCACCGCATCGTTTCTGCTCGACTTCAGTTGAGCCTTTGAGCAAATAAAAAGAAATCTTGCAACACTACCCCATATGACTGGTCAATTCTAAATGACAACCCTGAAATTCGTAACATCTTCATTACAAGGGTGAGAAATAGATTTGCTGCCCTACAAGATACAGCCTCAGCAAAAACTGCAAACATGACATACAACCACTTTGAAATGGCTTGTAAAGAAACAGCTGCAGACACTATCCTGCTGAAACCCAAAGTAAAAAAAACAAACTCCTTGGGTGAATGAGGAAATCTGACAAAAACGCAAGCAACTAAAAGACTCTCAACCATCCCCTAAGAACATCTTTTACTTCAATAATGCTCGTGCTGCTGTCATAGAGGCCTATGAAGCAGAGCAAACGAACTACCTACAAAACAAGATCGACCAGATCACAAATGCTGTCAGCAACAAAAAGTCTGCTGTTGCCTGGAAAACCGTGAACAAAATTAGTGGTAAAAAAAGCTGTAACAGGGCTAAGCTAAAAGCATCTAGCCAAGAAGAACGAGTAAAACTGTGCCAACAACACTTCCAAGACCTACTCGGGAAACCTCCAGACATCTCTGAAGAAGAAATAACTCCAGTCTTCACGGAGGAGCTGAATATCAAGAAAGGGCCGTTCACGTTGGATGAACTACTGATAGCAGTGAAAAGCATTCAGTGTGGAAAAGCATGCGGACTCGATGAGATACCGGCGGAAATATGGAAAATAGAGGAATTTCACCAGATACATCCTCATATTCTGTTTCTAATTTTGCTCTTTCTGCTCTGTTAGCGTTCTCTCACACAGTCCGAGCGATGTTGACATAGCAATTACACGCCGCATTTCATCGCCTTCATCTTCCTCATCCAGAGAATCATCTGACAGTGCTTCACCATACATCTTCATAACTTCTTTATCTTTCTCCTCCTCCAAAACTACATTAGGATCTTTTGTGTAAAAATCAGAAAAATCCTTGGGTTTACATTTTCTTTTTCTTGAGCTTAGACCTGATTGTGGTTTGTTGTCTGCCATCTTGAAAGGTCAAGGAAACTGAGGGGTGGGTGGATCACTTTTTTTAGCTATCTATTTACTTATTTACTAGTCATCAAAGAGCTTAAACCTATAACTATCTATTTACTAGTAGTCATCAAAAAGTTTAAACACACTTATAGCTATCTATTTACTACAATACTAGTCATCAAAGAGTTTAAACCTATAGCTATCTATTTACTAGTCATTAAATAAGTGTTTAACTCACTCGGTACGGAGAGTTTTTCCCCTTGCGTTTCCCCAGGGACGGCCCATTTTGAAGGGTTAGGAAAAAAATCACAAAAAATACAAAACATACAAGAACAAAATGAAACTTTCAGATCTGAATATTTACATGCTGGGTTAGTTCATGCTAAAATATTGAAGTTCTTCCTTGAATATTTCTTCTTCATGTGCCACGTTGAAAATACCCCAAATTTTGTGGTCAGGATCACCGTACAGTCACACACTTTGATCAGCTCCATGAACACAGTCAAAGGTGAGAAGGTCTTTGTATGCACAAAACAACATGAATAAAGTAGAATTTGCTCAGGGTAAAAAAAAAAGATTATTTGTGATATTATATAAATAAATGTTACAAATTGTTACACAAGGGAGTTACGGGGGCGTGGCACTCAAATGAGACATGCAGGCCACAAGAGCCAGAGAAGGAGGCAAAGTGGGAGAAAACCTAAAATCTTCATGCCAGTCATGCATAGGAAAGTGAATGAAACCTCCATCAGACATGCGACTCACTGTACTTGGCCTGCTGACTGCTCGCCTCTCATGACATGTACGCCCACCTCCCTCTCCCACTACACTGTCGTCTGAAACTGGGTCACTGTCAGTACCTTCTTGCTGGCAGCTTCCATCACTTGATACACTTTCACCATTATCTTCAGCATACTCCTCGATGTCCAATCCTTCAGTCTGAAGCACTTCAATCACTTCAGCAGCAGTAAAACGCCGCCGTCGCGATCTACTTTGTTCGAAAACTCGTACTCGCCTGTGACGCCATTTTCGACACGAATGCAGATTACCAGTCATGTAGGGTGCGGAAGTCAATCGTTTCCCAACGAGTGTATGGCTACGGAATCTCACAAAGTAACTTTCCCCTTTACCCTTGACACGTTTGCAGTGACCAGTGTGGCTATGGTAGGCGTGCAAGGTCTAAAGGGGAGCGTCAAAAAATTTTTAATTATCGAAAACGCTATTGCGTTCCGTCTTACGCAACCGTGCCTTTCATCACGACTGCTATAGCGTTCCGTCGTACCGAGTGAGTTAATCCTGTAGATATCTATTTACTAGTCATCAAAGTGTTTAAACCTACAGATACCTACTTATTAGTCATCAAATTCAAAGTGTTTAAACCTATAGCTATCTATTTACTAGTCATCAAAGAGTTTAAACCTATAGCTGTCTATTTACTAGTCATTAAAGTGTTTAACTCTTTCACCGCCAAGTTTCCCCAGAAACAGCACTCCTCAGTGCCAAGTATATTTTGGGCAGCCAATTTGGCAGCGCGGTATGCATTTTTAAAAGCTTATATATCTCAAAGACTATTACAGATTTTCACTTTTTTTTTTTTTGCCGTGTAAAGGGCAGATGTTGTATTTATATATGAATGCTTGCTTATGTTTATGTGCTTGATTGATTATTCCACAGATAAGCTTATTATAAAGAAAAACAAAACTTTTTTTCATACAGTTTATTAGTTGTACTACTGACCTTATTTCGTGAGTTGTGCGCCAGATATCATTATAATAAATGCGGAAAAGCAGAGGAAAGTGTACACACAAAGTCAGCTGTCTGCTTATTCTACTCGGAGTGGTAGACAATGCGTGTTGATTTGCAGCCATTTTGGAGAAAACACTTCGGAGAAAACGTGACATAAATTCTGACAGTTAACAAAGCCACACTACGGCCTTACTGCAGAAAAACTAGGTTGCTGGGTAAAGTTTAAAAATAGCACAGTCGCCTGCATTCACCAGTGGAGCTGACAGAAGCTTTGTACCCGCGTGAAAAGTTATCGTTTAGCTTGACCCCTCCAAGTCGCACAAATGCGACCATGGTGGTCGTACGGGAAGTCGCTTGATTGCGGCCATGGCGGGAAAAGAGTTAGACTTGTAGCTATCTATTTACTAGTCATTAAGTTGTTTAAACCTATAGCTATCTATTTACTAGGCATTAAAGTGTTTAAATCTATAGATATATACATTCTAGTCATTAAGTTGTTTAAACCTATAGCTATTTACTAGGCATTAAAGTGTTTACACCTATAGAAATCTGTATCTCACCTGTCTCACCTGTCGGCGTCACCGGGAACAGTGTTGGCCGCTGCACATGATGTCCTCACAAGTTGCCTCCAGCACTCTCGATCTTGGCTAAGTCTGACCACCTCCTGGAGTTTCTTGCCACTGATGTTTGTGATGTTTCTAGCAAGTGATGCAGGTGGCCGTCCTCTGTTTCTCTTTCCTTCCACTTTACCTTGGAGGACAGTGGACATCAAGTCTGTTCTCTCATTACGGATTGCGTGTCCAACATATTTCAGTTTCCTCCGTTGTATGAGTACTAGAAGCTTGCGTGTAGTACCCAACTCATTCAGTATGCTTTCATTTGAGCGCCTATCCGTCCATTTGACCCTCAGCAGTCTTCGGTAAAACCACAGCTCTGCTGCTTCCACTCGTCTTTCATCCTCTTTCTTCATTGTCCATGCCTCGCAGCCGTATAACATCACTGGCCAGACAAGACATTTTAAGAGTTTTATCTTAAGGTCTGCTGTTATGCTGTGGTCTTTCCAAATATTGTTCAATTGAACCATACTGTTCTTGGCCATTCCAATTCTCATCTTTATGTCTTTTGAGCATGTTCCATCGTGTGTCTTGACTGAACCTAAATATCTAAAGTCCTTGACATTTTCTAGAGGGACTTGGTTTAGCATGATCTGGTCCTGTATATTAGTCATTAAAGTGTTTACACCTATAGAAATCTGTATACTAGTCATTAAGTTGTTTAAACCTATAGCTATCTATTTACTAGGCATTAAAGTGTTTAAACCTATAGATATCTGTGTACTAGTCATGAAAGTGTTTAAACCTTACTAGTCATTAACCCATTTATGCCCAAATTTTTTTTTCTTACCAAACATGTCTCAAAATGTTTGTTTTTATGTCTTATTAACATATCTAACACTCATTTTGACACAAGTTTTGTAAATCTTGATTTTGAGCATAAAATGTTAGCGTCCCTTTGTAGGGACAGCGGGCTCAAGTGGGTGGTAGGGGTTTTGGAACAGCATCACACAGTAAATACAGGTACTTGTTTCTTTTCAGTTCTTCTTTTATTGTTTCAAAATGAACTTAACATACAAAATTAGTCTTTAAAATTCAAATGTTGACAAACTTTCCTCCACCCCCACCCACCCCAGCCTTTTCCAGTGCAAAATCCCCCCCCCCCCCCTTAGTCCCCCTACCCTGACCCTGCACACATATACACACACATAGAGTATTATGGCAAATTGGTGCACAACTCTAAAAACAACTAAACTAATCAAAAGACAAATTAACATGTAAAAAGCTACAGGGAAATGAATATGTTTGAATCAAAGAAAGATGATTAAGTCTTTATCCTTTGTTCTCACACCTGCATTACCTTGAATGCTAGAAATGACACAAGAGAAAACGCTTGGCATCACAAGACAAAGGGAAAAAAGACCTTCCTGGCCCATTCACTTTGCTGGGAACTCCCACTAGCGCGTATGAAAGAAGCTGAAGCACTTGTCGTGCACGCCTACCAGGCACTTCTGGCACCTGCGGTATGTCTTCTTTCCAAAGTAGCCACATCTCAGTTGGGTCTTCCTTGGCTGGATGATGTGGTCCACCCTGTCAAAGCGGACCTCAGGGGGCACCCATTTGCTCACTTTCAGGGTGGGTTGTCTCGGACGACCAGCAGAAGATGCTTGTGTTGCTCTGAGCAGGTAGACCCTGGCTATGGAGCACCTGATGGTGAGGAAATCCTTGGGGTCTGTAGCTGATGCTGGTGTGGCTCTGTATAGATGCCAAGCTTGCTGGATGCTAACATCAACACAGAAAGCAAATAGCGGCCACCACCACTTCTTCGAACGGACAGAGATCCTGTATTTGTCGATGTTTTGATCCATCCGATCAACATTCCCCATGGTCTGGTTGTAGTGTTTGACCAAGAATGGCTGCGTTATGTCCACTCACTGTCGTTCAGCTCTAGACCAACGCTTTGCTGTTTGGACTGGTTTAACTCCTACCTTGTTGGACACTGTTGACTACGTTGTTTCGTGCCAGCGCACAACAACCAAACCTGCCTTGGCATCCATGGAATAGTCAAAGGATCCTCGCTTGGTCTTCTCCATGGCCTTCACAGGCTTCAGTGGGCAGTCTTGCTGTCTGTTAGCGTGGATCGTTCCTGTGCAGGCAATGTTTTTCTTGGTGAGGTAGTCGAGTAGCCGGAGGCTCGTAAACAAGCTGTCAAAGGTAAGGTGGAAGCAACGACCTTCCTCCTGCTAAAGCTTGGCTATCAAATCAACAACCACCGACCCTCCCGTGCCAAGACCTGGAACTTCGGTTTGTCGTCCTCTGGCACCTTGGTATGGCTCTGTCTGCAGGAGGTAGCCCATTGGTGTTGTCAGTGACCACATCTTGTAGCCGAAACGAATGAGCTTTCCACGAATGAATTGTTTAGCCCCGTGCCATCCATAATATGGAATCATGGACTCATCTCTGCTGAGGTTCTGAGTCTCCAGCTTCTTGAAGTAGAGCAAGAATCTTTCGTTCAACATTGTCAGTGGGTGCCGGACTTTGCTCATTTTGTCTGTAGGATACACCCTGCTGTTGTCACACACATGAAGGTACCTCATGAGCTCCTCAAAGCGGGTTTTTGTCATGGCTGCTTTGATGGCTGCATTGCAAACATCATCATCACAGCTCCAGAACATCCTCCTCCTTGGAACAGGGCTGTAACCTGAAACAAGAAGTATGGCCGAGAAAACCTTCACCTCTGAAGGAGAGGTGGAGAAGGTGGTGTTCCCCTTTGACCTATCATATTCTTTTGACATTTCAACAATAAGTCCAGATTTTCTCGCACACCTTTCCTCATAAAAGTTACTGTTGCTCTAGCCATCAACTGACATCTGCTCAAGTTTGAAACAGTGCCTCTTCCGTCTTCCTCGCCACTGTCCTCGTCTGTATTGAACCCGACCTCCTCAGGTGGATCAATGCCAATTGTTGCTTCTTGAAAGTCAGCATCATCCTCAAGCATGCTAATGACCTCATGAAGTGTGTACTGTCTGAAAAAAACAAACAGGAAAACCCCAAACTAAGAAACAATATCATAATACATTGATGAAGTAAGGGAAAAACCCCACCCCATTTGAGCCCCTGTCCCTAAATAGGGACGCATGTTTACAATAGCATAAAATAAACAATAATAAATTTCTGACAAAAACTAAAAATCCGTTTCTTTATCATACTATAACAAACACTTTCTCTTCATAAAGATGTATAAAAACTTTAGAAATAAGAAAACTGTATGCTTACCTTTGATGTTGACTCATTGCCGCAAGAAAAAGCACCTCATGAGATGCAAATGGCCACCTCCAGCAAAAATGGCAAGGGCATTCACTGAAAACAACTGCTTCTTTGTGACAATGATTACTTCCATTGTTCGTCTAAAAACAAAAATCTTAACAATAACAGTAAAGTTACCGTGGGGGTGGGTTTTATTCTCCGTCCCTAAAAAGGGACAGCGGACTTAAATGGGTTAAAGTGTTTAAACCTATAGAAAATGGGCAGACATATGAGGTGATTGAAAATACTAGAAGCTAACAGCATTTTTATCCTTTATTCAGAATTCATGTCAGATTGTGTCATGCATGATCTTGTCCTCAATTTAAGTGTGTAATGTTCAATTTCATTCCCAAAACTTATTTTGTGTAAACATGCCCCATCAACTTCCATTCACTCTGATATCATTCACTTGCCAAGATCTCTCTCATTCTCTATGAAAGAAAAAAACAAAAACAAAAGAAAAATAAAGGATGACTGTATGAAAATTTTTTCACCTTCTGTCAGTTGATATCTCTTTGTGTAATACTGTATGAAGATCAGCTGCATGTTTTAAAACAATTGTTTTTCTCTGAAAAGAATACAAGACAAAAGTATGAGAGTAACAAAGAAATCCTTGTATTTTTTTCACTGAAAAGAATACAAAATAAAAATACAAAATTAACGAAGAAACCCTTCAATTGCAAGATCCACTGGATAGGACTGTCACAGATTGTCAGTCTTTTCGTCAAGTGTTCCTCAGATTGAATGAGTAATTTTAGGTGTTTCATTTTTATAAATAATGGCGAGAAATTGCAATTATTGTATGGAAACAAGTAAAAATGATTGTGCAAATATGTTTTCAGGCAGTCTACACATATGCCTCAGAACTGAACGTAAGGCAACACAAGGTGACAGCTAGTGCCACACTGGCTGACAGGATAATGGTAAATGTCCATCCATCACTGGATGACCCATGGATGACTCTCACCATTGTCCAGCTGATATCAACACCAACCCGTCATTCTTATATACATCTGCAGACAACTGCCGCAGCCCACAGTTTTGTATGTCTTGCTAGAGATCACAGGGGGATTGTGTCTGACATTTCATGTTAACGCTTGGTTGGTGTCACATTCGTCTTGCGGAATCAGTTCATATGCATGTGATTGAAGGCAGTTGCTTTAATGTGTATCAGTCCTTACAGCATTATTTGTCACACTGCATTTTGTCAACATATTGTGAAAGAGGACATTTGTTCCAGTGTATAATTCTTTACTGCTTTGGTTTGCTGAAACATTTATTTTTAGTGGCTGTTCAGGATTCTCCTTAGCTGTCATAGCAAAGATCTCAACATTTTCATGCAGTAGTTTGTTTTGGAAATTTTGTTTCATCCTATATTCAGATTAGTAGACAGGAGACAAACAGTTCTGACACTTCCACAAGTTTTGTGTAAGAATTGTGTAAACAAAATTCATCAACATTATTTGTAATGTTCACTTCAGAAGTTCAGTATTTTTGTTAGTTATCTGATTTTGTGTTCTTGTGTGTGATGTTCTTTCATATACACAGTTGTGCATGGTTTTTTTTCGATTTGTGTCAGTCTCCTTGGTGTGGAGTTTGAGGATAAACTGCCTCTCACACAGCCACAATCTTGGTATTAGATGGGATAGTAGGCTTTTATCTTACTAGGGATGGAATCAAAAGCAGTCAAAACAGACATGACGTTAGAACATGATAAACTCATTCAGAATGACAGTCAACATAGAATGTCCTCTGACCAGAGTGACAAGATAGATGCTGCAGAACCAACACTTGGAGCAGATGTGTCCAATGAACAAAACCATTCATTCACAGAACTTGAAACAACCAGTCTGTCAGGGATCAGAAACAATGAAATGGAGATATCCATCAAACAGGAGCCTGTGGAATGGGTGAACGAAGAGCCTCCAAGCAACAGAGAGGAGGACAGTGCAACAGAAGACAGTCAACAGAACATTGATGGTGAACAGACTGGAGCTGAAGATTCTGCTTGTGAGGACGATGCCCGTAGTGCTCATGGTAAGCAGGCCAGCACTTTCAAAAGTCATGGACCTCTAAGAATAAAATTGAAAAATATTGCAAAACCATCTGTGACAATTAAAACGGAGCCTCTGGACCTTTCTGCAGGTTCTGTCAGTCCAGACTTTGGAACCAGTAACTGTGCTGCTGACAGTGAAAATGTTGATGATGAAGAGGACACTGCTGATGAGGAGATGATGCTTGGCGATGAAACAGTTGGCTGTGACAATGATGATGACGATGATAATGAAATGGAATCACTTCCCATATATTTTCAGTCCGATAGTTCCACTTCACATCAAAACAAACATTTACAGAGAAGGAAAGTGCGTGTGGAAGGAGAAAAACAAGAGAATGCATATGATCTAAGTAGCAGACAAAGTTCATCAGGGCCAGACAAGAAGGACAATCACACTTGCCGCATATGCCACAAACAGTATTCTGGAGAAATTAAACTACTTCTGCATATGAAAAAACACACATCTGCAGAAAATTTACCGAAGTATGTTAAGGAATTAGCTTCGTGGGCAGTGGCTGCAAACGAAGCAGGTGAAATTGGTCCTCTTCATTGTAAACACTGTCCCTCTGTGTCTTTCAAAAATCGGCTTGAATTTGAAAAACATTTAAAAAAACATCTCTCCAGAGATCTTGTTAAGTGCCTGTATTGTGAAGAGATTTTCGCATCAAAAAGTCAGCTGGACGGTCACTTGAAAGTGCACTTTAGCATGCAGAGACGTAATTCAGTGCACTCTGGCAAGAAATCTGTGAAGTCTGTTTTTCCTACACAGATGAGTGTAGACTCTCCTAGTCGACCAGCTTCTGTGGAACAAGGTAATAACATTAGCAAAGATGGTTTTCAGTGCAAACTGTGCTTGTTAACCTTTGGCAGCCCTGAAGAATTAGCTGTTCATGGAGACATTCACAGTGAGAAAATAAAGGCACAGACAGCTGCTAAAATCAGAGACAGAAAGAAGAAGACAGCTGCTGAAAAGGAAAAAAAGAACCAGCCTCGAAAATGTCCTCACTGTGGATCGGAATTCAAGAATGCCAAGAACCTTCGAAGTCACATAAGGGTGCACAGCACTGTGAAACCTTTCAAGTGTGATGAGTGCACAGCAGCTTTTGTTCGCTCTTCAGATTTAAGACGGCATAAAAAAACACACACAGGGGAAAAAGCCTATAAGTGCCAACTTTGTGAGTCTGCGTTCGCCGATTCTTCCAAATTGAAAATTCACATGCGTATTCATACTGGGGAAAGACCATACAAGTGCGAGCTGTGTGGAGAAGCATTCTCACAGGCATCCCAGTATGCCAGACACATGCGAGTTCACAATAATGAGAAACCTTTCCAGTGTCAGTATTGCCCCTCAGCATTCACCATGACTTCAGACTACAGGAGGCATTTGAAAATCCACACTGGTGAGCGTCCTTTTATGTGCGAATACTGCCCTGCCAGTTTCCCTGAAGCCAAAAACTTAAGAATTCATGTGAGAACGCATACTGGAGAAAAACCGTACAAATGTGAATTTTGTCATTCTGCTTTCGCACAGACAGCAAACCTCAAGCGACACATCAAAACCCACACAGGTGAGAGACCTGCCAAATGTGAACTTTGCCCGTCTGCTTTTGCTGACAAGCACAAGCTGCGAGTTCACATGAGAAGTCATAGCGGTGAGAAACCCTACCATTGTCAGATCTGTCCATCAGCATTTGCTACATCTTCAGCGCTTAACAGGCACAACATCATGCACAGCGGTGAAAAACCCTTCAAGTGTGAACAGTGTCCTGCTTTATTCGCACACATGTCCAAACTGCGAGTTCATGCTGTGTGTCACACTTTTAATGGTCCTTTCAAATGCCAACATTGTACAGCCTCTTTCAGAAATGCATATGGTTTAACTGTTCATTCACATGTACATGAGTGAGGAAGACAACTATGTTCAGGGAAGGAAGGAACATTTTTTTGATACTCTTTTTAGAGATGCCTACCTTGGGACAGAAGTGGAAGACATGTGAGGGGAGAAAATAGTGACAAATTACAGGGAAGTTACAAAAACTCTTTAGTACAGCCTCTTTCAAGAAATGTGTGTGTGTGTGTGTGTGTGTGTGTGTGTTTTTGGTCTTGTTTTGTTTTGGTTTGGGTTTTTCTTTCAGAGCTGAATTCCTTTGAACTCTTATCCTCTCTTAAAAACTGATGGTTACAGCATTGTTCTCGCATTGATTCCTGGCCATGTTGGTGTTCAAGACAGTAAAAAGGCTGACTGCATTACCAAGAATGCCACAAGCAAAAAGATGTCAAAAACTGTCATCTGTTACACGGATCTAATACCTGAAGTACAAACATAATGAAAAATCTCTGGAAAGAGGATTGGAACATCCAGACAGACAACAAACTTTTCCAAAGTCACCATGACCAGTAACAATTCCATGTGTTCTTGGGAACTGTAAGAAAGAGATGGTGTTATAAAGGTTGCGCACAAGTCACACATTCTACACTCGTTCACACCTTTTAAAAAATTGAAGAAGCAGCATGACACATATTGTGTGATGAACCATTCAGCATCAAACTCTCCTTAATGCTTAGACTTGCACATACGAGAGATAAGCACTATACAGCACACTCCTCAAAGAACTTCAGAGATGTTCCTCCAAACGTAATTTTCAAGTTCTTACTAGAGATCAGTAGATTTCACCTTATATGATCAGAAAAGATTTTGAAATGCATTACAGACATGAAAGGCTAATTGTGTGCTTGGTTATTGACTGTTGTCTTCTTGGTTAAACTTGGAGTTGTATTTAATGTGGTGTTAGCCCTGACATATCTCTAGTGGTTGGCTGGGCTGAAAGAAACATGAACTGAAATGAGCGGGTTGTTCTTGTATGTATTGTTTAGCCCATATTGTGCAGGCATGTTGCTGCACAGCTTGCATACTCATGTTATTTGTGGATGTATTTATAGGGTATGTTGGATGTTCTTTTGTTTGCATAAGCCACTGAACACAGACATGTCTTATAGTTACTGGATCAATAATGTGCATATGTTTATCTTTTGCATGCAGGTAATAGTGGGAATTCATGTCAGCACATGTGTTGACCTGGGAGACCAGAAATATCTCCATCCTTTATCCTGGCAGGATCGAACTCCGAGCCACTTGCCTATCATGCCCATCTTAGAACATTAGAGCATGTAGTATGACTGTCTGCTCTTATGTGCACATGTGCCTGAACACTTCATAGTCCCAGGTATGTCCATTCTATCTTGAGATTGAAACGGTGTTAAAAAACAACAACTTGAAATCACGACATACATAAAGATTATCTTCATTTATTGAAACTGTTGGAGTGATGTCTAGGTTTGGTTTAATGTACATGATTTGGTGAATGGGTGTGCGTATATGGTATGGCATCTGTTGATTATGAAAATGTTGGTGGTTTCTTACATCAGTGGGATTTTCATTCTTTAATTTGATATTTTCATTTATTACTCGTTCATTAACTGATGATGGTTTTTGCAGTTTTATTATGAACTTTTAATCTGCCTCCAGATTTATTTTAAAGGAGAAGCTTTTGACAATCAAGTAAGTTATTTGAAAGGAGGAGTGTTCATATGATGTAAAATGCACACTGCTGTTTTTAATTGTGCAGTTACTGTATGGGTATAAATATAAGTTGTGATGTGATTGTAATAATGAGTACTCATGCTACCAATGAAAATCATTTTGTTTCTTTATGCCTGTACCTCCCTCTCTTGTCTCCCAATGCTGCTGTCACTTCTGCTGTCCACTGAGTTCTCTGTCAAGAAAGCTTCCTTATTCAGGGTGGTTGAGTTACTCATACCTTCATGATGATCTATACACATGCTCATGATGAGCTGTACACACATTTGTGATGAGCTATACACACATTTGTGATGAGCTATAAACACATTTGTGATGAGCTATAAACACATTTGTGATGAGCTATAAACACATTTGTGATGAGCTATACACACATTTGTGATGAGCTGTAAACACGTTTGTGATGAGCTATACACACGTTTGTGATGAGCTATAAACACATTTGTGATGAGCTATACACACATTTGTGATGAGCTATAAACATTTGTGATGAGCTATAAACACATTTGTGATGAGCTATACACACATTTGTGATGAGCTATAAACACATTTGTGATGAGCTATAAACACATTTGTGATGAGCTATAAACACATTTGTGATGAGCTATAAACATTTGTGATGAGCTATAAACACATTTGTGATGAGCTATAAACATTTGTGATGAGCTATAAACACATTTGTGATGAGCTATAAACACATTTGTGATGAGCTATAAACACATTTGTGATGAGCTATAAACACATTTGTGATGAGCTATAAACATTTGTGATGAGCTATAAACACATTTGTGATGAGCTATAAACACATTTGTGATGAGCTATAAACACATTTGTGATGAGCTATAAACACGTTTGTGATGAGCTATAAACACATTTGTGATGAGCTATACACACATTTGTGATGAGCTATAAACACATTTGTGATGAGCTATAAACACATTTGTGATGAGCTATAAACACGTTTGTGATGAGCTATAAACACATTTGTGATGAGCTATACACACATTTGTGATGAGCTATACACACATTTGTGATGAGCTATACACACATTTGTGATGAGCTATACACACATTTGTGATGAGCTATAAACACATTTGTGATGAGCTATAAACACATTTGTGATGAGCTATACACACATTTGTGATGAGCTATACACACATTTGTGATGAGCTATACACACATTTGTGATGAGCTATACACACATTTGTGATGAGCTATAAACACATTTGTGATGAGCTATAAACACATTTGTGATGAGCTATAAACACATTTGTGATGAGCTATAAACACATTTGTGATGAGCTATAAACACGTTTGTGATGAGCTATAAACACATTTGTGATGAGCTATAAACACATTTGTGATGAGCTATAAACATTTGTGATGAGCTGTAAACACGTTTGTGATGAGCTATAAACACATTTGTGATGAGCTATAAACACATTTGTGATGAGCTATACACACATTTGTGATGAGCTATAAACATTTGTGATGAGCTATAAACATTTGTGATGAGCTATAAACACATTTGTGATGAGCTATACACACATTGTATGAGTATACACACATTTGATGAGCTATAAACACATTTGTGATGAGCTATACACACATTTCTGACTGATTCTGACAGAATCACATTTTGCACATGTCTTAAGTTTTGCATATCAGAAAAATTTGTAGACCCAACAGTTTATAATTCTGTCAGTATATTTCTTTACTGTGAAAATTGGCAGAGATATGATAGATCATGCTTGTTTAGCAGTATACTCCAAGCTCATTTGGATTTATTGCATGTTACACATAATCCAACTTTGTAGAAAAGCTGGAGAACTCAAACAGTAAGGCTAGCTGACCACAGTTTACTGTGTTGTTCCACAGACTGCATCACATTTTGACTTAACATTACATAACTTAGGTATGGTTGTCCTGTACCTCTGAGGTCAGAGAACGTGGTGATGAAGACCTTTATATTTTTTCTGGTGCAGCACATTACAATTGTGCTTATGTCCTTTCCCTCATTGGTTTATGTTCCTTAACTTTGAATAGTGTCAGATACACATTCACAGCTGGATACGCTGGAGGCTGCATACACAGAGTTTTTGTTCAAGTGAGATTCGCATCTGCACAAACTCGTACAGTCAGATAGAAAATAAGCATGTCCCTCTACGCCAGTCAGTTTTCAAAAAGAGTTGGTTGTGCATATCTGTGACTATGAAAAATCATCAAGAGTAACTCAGACTTTTAAATATGACTTCTTGTTATTTCAGAAGTCAATGACACCTCTCCCCTCTCTCTACCAACATATCAAAAATGAGATACATAAGTTTTGATAAAGAAAGAAGATTGATGAATGACCATATAAGACTAGGTAGTTTTGGCGGGCCTTTCTTCTCTTAAAACTAGTGGTAGGCCTACCATTTTGTGGAATGTTGTGCTCTATAGTATATATTTCATATAACTATGTTATACATGTGTATATATTAATATATATATATATATATATATATATATATATATATAATATATATAATATATATATATATATATATAACATGTGTGTGTGTGTGTGGTAGCATGAGAAAACCTGCCTAAAGATGCAGCAGATCAGTTGTAGCCTTGGCTAAAAAATAGCTGGATAAGATCAAAATTATGACAGCTGAGATTTTTTTCTGTTTTATATCAGTAACATCTAATCTTCAATTTCCCAGTGCTGAATAGCTAAAACAAAAGCATGTTAAAAAAGCAATTAGATTCTTAAAAATTTTTAATTTTTATGAGCGCATTTCTTGCCTACTCAAGAAAGCACTTACAAGGTTTAGCACATTGGAGATGCTGCTTTCTGGCAGTCACAATACCATGAAATGCACAAAGTTCAGCCATTTGAAAAAATCATAATGAAAAAGTAATGGAGATAACCAAACAGCTCATTACCTGATTTATTATTGCACTAAGATAGGGAGCAATCTGTTGAAATTTTCTTTTTTTTTTTTTTTTTTTAATTTCATGGCAAATTTGATCAGTTATTCAAAAACCTTTTTTTTTATAAATGACACTGCATTGCACATATTCTCATATTTTCCCATGTCCAAAGCCAGAATTCATGAATGTTATGTACAGAAACTATTTTATTGGATGACAAAAAAAAGACAGGGGAATAAAAAATAAATACACTGTTTACAGTTTACTCTATACAGGACTTGCTCAAATGTTTGTCAGCATTGCTCTGCCCCCATTTTCATGTTTTGTTGACACACAGTAACTGTCTAAAAATTGTGATTGCTATGCTCAAAGATCAATTTGATGGTAGAAGGGAGTCAACGTAAAAATGGTTGTACTTGCCTGTGATCAGTGGGTTCCCTTCATGTATTCACCTGTCATTTGATGAATTTTTCACAATTCATAACATGATACTGTGTGATTAGTTTTCAGTGCTTGTCACAAATGTGATCTCTTATAATGCAGTCTGATGCTGTTGAGTTAGATCTGTCTGGAAAAAGGTACGATTGAAGATTTTTTTTTTTTTTTTTTGTGCATGTTCATTGGAATCTTTAAAATGTTAAGATTAAGTGAAAACTTATTTCCAGCCCCAACCTGTGCATTGCCTCAGTAGTGTTGATTCCATACTGCTCCTTCCATCTCCTCAGTAAAAAAAACTTATTTCCAGCCCCAACCTGTGCATTGCCTCAGTAGTGTCGATTCCATACTGCTCCTTCCATCTCCTCAGTACACCATCAACCCAAAGTTCATGCAGTTGGAAGTCCCAGTGTCAGGAAGTCCATGGAAGCCAGGAATATCAAGCTGCCATTAGCCCACCCATCAGTGGTCTTTTGGTCACTCCTTTGGAGTTCACCAGTGTCTGTTCTGATCCATCTTCGTAATTACGCAGAACATCCTTCTAATGATAATACTCGCTTTACAGAGTCAATCTGAATAAAGGTAAGAATGACTTAGGAACCTTGTGGTAAGGAGACTAGCACTAGGGCCCTCCAATGGCAGACAACCCTCACAAACCACTGACTCTTGAGATGCCAGCCTGAATGTACCTCAGGCATAAAAATGGCTGAGGAAACTGAAACTGAGGTCACCAAGAGATCAGGGCATGATGAGCGACAGAATCCAATCCATAACGGTTTTCAAGATGCTGTGATGGATGATTTCATGATGCTGAGAATGACGATCATGATTCTATGAAGTTCTATCTAGGATTGAAACTGAGTGACAGGGTGTACTCTGTGCTTACTATCAATACATTCTTGAGTTAACCAGACCTGAGAGATACAAGAAACTTCTTACAGTACTTATTGATCAGGAAATTTGAGCAACAGCCTCTTTGACACATTCATGAAGTGTATAAGATGCGACTGTGTGTTCCAATCTTCTCTAAGAGTCCACAGCAAGCATAGCTCTGGGTAGGAACTGGTGAGGCCTGTACAATCCCACAGTAATTTTTTTTTTAGACTGATAGGAGTTTGAACACACAACATGTAGTCTGTAGTCTGTTGTGCTAATTACTTTTGACTTGTTGGCTGTTTTTCTCTGTTGTGTCAGCTTTCTTGTTTTTGTGTCTTCTTCAGCTTTGTATACTTTCTTTTCTCTGCCAAATGATATTTTTATGTGTATGTCTTCCAGAAATCCTCCTTGTAAAATCCAAACTCATTTACTAAACTATTCTGATTCATAAGGAGTGTGATTGTAAACATGGAAATGGTACTCAGTGTTCATTTCGCATTTTCTTATGTATTTTACATAGGCTTTTTCGGTATAAATAGTATCCCTATTTTATGGAAATTCTCTGCTAGAAAGTTCCTCTTTTCTGCCACTCTTTGTTTCTGCCTTGTTCCTTTGGTTTCTGTCATTTCTTTGTATCATTTTCTGCCTTGCTGGTCCATTCACCTGCATGTGTTCGACAAAGTCTTAAGTATTTTCTCTTAGGACTGATAATTGGGTACATATATTAATTGCATTTTTGGGCTCAAAGGAAATGAGATATGCGAAAACAATTTTAGGTAATTTAGGCCCGTTTTTCTGTGTGTGTTTTAGTGTCCTTAGTTATGTTTACATTTGTATTCAGGTACATTTTTTAAACCACCTGTGTGATAAATTGGACAGAATGGTCATTACCAGGGGCATAGCCCTAGATTTATGTGCACGAATGCATTGATATATGTACTTGATTATCTTTTCTATTTTTTTTAAACTTCTGTGTGATATGGTGTACTTTTTGAGATGGTTACAGCTTTGATATTGCTCTTCGCGGTTGGCTGGGCTTTAAGGGGGCAGACCTACCCAGATTTGGGTACTAAGATTGTGATGTTCAGTGTTTCAGTTCTAATTAACCAATCACCATGATATTTGGCAAGAAGATACTTCAGACGGTATTCTTTGGATTGAATATCTTTGTTGGGGTCTGTAAGTTATGAAAAGTTGACAAAAATTAATTAATGAAATTATAAGATTTTTCGCAAGATTGTGTACATCAGACATAATATGTTCAAAAGTTTTCATCCGATTTCCTTGATATTTGGCACACATAGCAGGGACAGGTACCTATAGCCGGTAGTAAAATCTTGCAGTTCTGCTTGAAAGAAACATTTTTATCAAAAGTTGTATTATAATTTTTTTATTAGAATTATTCTAAAAATTGGTGTGATGATTGTACAGAAAATAATGATAATAGAGCTAAGATTTTACTACATGCCATACATACTATACAGATGTGTTTGCTCACTAAATATCAAATTCCTAACATGAATATATGTGTAGTTATAAATGTCACAGTATGTACTATATTTTTTTCATTTTTCCGAGAACATTTTTTTAATTAATTAATTTTTGTCAACTTTTCATAACTCACAGACCCCAACAAAGATATTCATCCAAAGAATACTGTCTGAGGTATCTTCTTGCCAAATATCATGGTGATTGGTTAATTAGAACTGAAACACTGAACATCACAATCTTGGTAGGCCTACCCAAATCTGGGTAGGTCTGCCCCCTTAAGCAACAGTATGCTTATATTTATTTTCAGGTGTGTTTTTTAAATCTCCTGTGCAATAAATTTGACGGAGTGGTCAGTGCCAGGGGCATGTCCTTAGCTTAGTTTTCTTTTCTTTTTTCTTTTCTGTTGAAGTTTTGTATGTTTTGAAGTGGTTATAGCCCTGATATGGCTCTACGCAGTCGGCTGGGCTTTAAATTAAACAACAATAACAAGCAACAGTAACAGTAGCAATCTATCGTACATGTATAATACAGGTGGGGGTTTTGTTGTTGTTTTTATGTCATAGAGCATGCGAGCTGGCATTGTGTCCGAAGTGATCCTCCTGGTGTAATTTTGTTTTAGCTTGTGTATCTCTTTGGTGTATTTTAATTGATTGATATTTTTGTTATGATGTTGATTGATTGAATTACGGTAAGAGCTGAGCTAGACTGTTGCCACATTTTGGATTCATGTGACAAATGCCATGGGACACAAGCAGTATTGCTCATTCCTTATGATGAAAGTTTTGGGATGAGCCTTAAAGCTTGTGGTCTGCAAAGCAAAAATACCTTGCAGATGAGACATTATGACCATGGATGCATATAGTTTGACCTGGCATAAACAGTCAGTGGGCCATCCATCTGCAGTATATATTCTTTTCTGTCTTCTGTCTTTTCTGTCCCTCCTACCCAAAACACATGTTAACAGTGCAAAACGACACACAAAGTTGTAATACAGACTAAATGAATTATGTCTATGCAATGGTTTTGTTTGGGTATGAAATATGAAAATTACATACTGAAGTACAAATAACAATAGCTATAATGGTAATAATAAGTAACACAGTAATAATAACAGTAATGATAAAATTTGTCATCACAGTTGTAGACATTGTATGATGCAATTTTTTCTTGTCAAACATGTGTACCTTTACTTTATGTAGGCCTATATTGTGACCCTATTAGTGTTAGCTCAGTTGGTTAGAGCACTATAATGTATGAGGGGGTTTTTGTTTTTTTGTTTGTTTGCTTGCTTGTTTTTGTTTTGTTTTTTGTTTGTTTTTTTGGGGGGGTGGTAGAAAAGAATATATTGTAAATAGATGGTTCACTGTCCACTTATGGCCAGGTCAGACTGTATGTATACTTGTTGTTGTGCACGGGTCATGAATTTGACCCTCATGCTGGCCTCAGATCACTTGGGGGCTGGCTGGCTCTTTTGATAGAGCTGTGTACTTCTGATTTCAAGTGCAGTTTCAGTGGGCAACATATAATTGGCCTGTTTGCTGCCTGTTGATGTGCTCCAATTGTTCTGGTGGTGTTGGATTAGTATTTCATGGGTTCTTCTCCCCTCTCTCATTTCAAAACATTATCAGAGCATACGTTTTTGTGCAGGATTAAGGAGTCTGTCATATCATTGGTGGCAGGTTTGAATGGAGCTTCTATGGAATTGTCTGATTGCAATGAATCACTGTTGAACAAATTTTAATTGTAGTAACTATTGGAGCCCATTACTATGGTGAAAAAAAATTATAATTTTCTTCGAAGGGAAGGTGAGGTGGAAAAGAAACAAAACGATGAAGAAAACAGACATGAACATCACATTATATGCACGTCTTTTCCAATCCACATTGTCAGTTTTTCTCCATAGCATGTATGGACATTCATAATGAGAACAAAAGAGAAGCACCATCAGACAACAAACAAACAAAAAACAAACATGAAAAAGTAAAGACAGTGCAAGACTTTGTTGTTAAATTTTTGATAATTAATTTTTTCCCTACTTATATTCATTATGGCCTTGTTTGATGTAAGGTGAGGAAGGTAAAGGGTAGGAAATGAGGTGGTAGAAATCTCAACTTTTCTTGGGGTCAGCAATATGAGAGTAGTGCTCATCTGCTCTCCTTTGATGCTTTACCTTCCCAAACTTTGAAAAAAATTCAGGTAACCATTCACAGCTGGTTAGACCGAAGACTGCACAAGAGTTTTGCTTGAATTACATTGCACTCATGCAGACCCATGCAGTCAGATTGGAAGTGTATTCTGTACCATTGTGCCAACCAGTATGTCTACAGTTAATGAAAATGTATGTAAAACCAAGAGAATGGTTGAACAGTTTCATTGAATGGGACCAATAAAACTAAAAGAAAAGACTAGATACATAGACAGCTTCACTGACAGAAATGTGTTAGGATGGGAAATACTAGCTTCCAGCCTGCGTTAACATATTGCAACTTAACCAAATCATAGGTTTATCACATCGTAACCTGTTGCAGAATTTCAGAAAACCATCTACTCACTGGGATTACTACTGATTCTTTGTATCTTCTTTGTTGATTATTATTTCAGTTTTTATTAAACAGATTCAAGATGGTGTACATCTGTTCGTCACTGTGGTGTGAGTGTGTGTGCGTGTGCGTGTGAGTGTGTGTGTGTGTGTGTGTGTGTGTGTGTGTGTGTGTGTGTGTGTGTGTGTGCACAGAATTCAACAACCACTTATTGTTAGAAAACTAATGCTGTACATTGTTGGCATGAGCGCATGTCTATGTGTTTTAATCAGATTGTTGTAACTTTATTATTCTGTAGTTTCTTTTAGTGGTTTTTGTTAGTTCATTCGTTTGTTTGTTTTCATTTTAATCTGAAAATGAAAAATGTTAATGTGGGATGACCAGAGCTTTGTTCATGCCATCCCCACTCTCCTGTTTAGGTTTATCACTGTCAAGGAATGGTTGGTTGGTTATTGCCATATCTAGTTGATGGCCTGTTGTTATTGCCGTGATTCAGTTGTTATCACCATTGTCCTCAATCATTTCAATGGTCTTGATGTGGCTCTTTCTTTAGAACTTCGGTTGTTTTTTTTGTTGTTGTTGTTTCAAATATGCCTTGTTATTCAGTGGTACATGCTATTGATAACGAAATGGAATCTTGATAAATTGATAATAAGGTAGGAAGATAAATCCGACTTGTCAACTTTGACATGATTTGTATTGGGTTATGATTGTGTTTGTCACAACAGGTTTTTCTCTATTTTCGTGAAGGGATGGCACCTAGGAAATATCAAATGACAGTGTATCATTCTACCTGTCTATTCGCTGTACACTTAATCAGCAAGTACAACTGATAGAAATCAATAGTTTAATGTATAAGAATGGATAGAAATGAATAGTTTAATGTATTAGAATGGATTGAAGTTAATAGTTTGATGTTCTACAATGGATAGATATGATTAGGTTGATATAATAGAATTATTAGAATGGATAGAGATAATCAGTTTGATGTATTAGAACGGATAGAGATAATTAGTTTGATATTTTGGAATGGGATAGAGATGATTAGTTCCCTTTGATGTATTAGCATGAATAGAAATGATTAATTTTCTGTACTGACTTATGAGGATATGTCACATGTGATTGTTTAGAGAGAGAGAGTGTGTGTGTGTTGTCCATATTCCTTAGTCTTGGTATGTCTGGTTGCTTATGATTTTGTCTCTTGTGTCTGTTGGTTTTTACAAAGTGTAATATCTAAGTCAGAACATTTGAGTATTGACATAGTAAAGGCTGTTGGTATTTCTGAGAAATTGAGTTTCTCTGTGTTCGGTATATGTGTGTCTGTGTGTGCACGTGTGAGTACACATTTCGTCCTTCCTGCACTTTCCTTTTATATTCCACTAAAAAAAACAAAAACACAAAAAAAAACATGATGATGGAGGCAGACCCAGCTATGTCCCAGCCAATCTAGAGATGTCTTCTATTATCTCACTCTCACTTTGTCTCTCTCTCACCTCTGGTTAAGAAAGGACACAATGATCAAGCCATACTGACACTCCCTTTTCACGTGATTCCTCATAATACTTTTCCATTAAATCTTTGTGCAAATGTCAATGTATTGAAAATGTAGGCCTACCATGCTCAAAATTTACAAAAGCAATATAGGCTCTGTATGTCTTACCTTGGGATAGAACCCATAGTATCATGATCGTCATTCTCAGCATCATGAAATCATCCATCACAGCATCTTGAAAACCGTTATGGATTGGATTCTGTTGCCCATCATGCCCTGATCTCTTGGTGAGATGCCAGTGACTCTTTTAGTATGAAGAGTATCCCCACTTTCTGGAAATTCTGTGCAAGAAATTTCTCTCCTGTCATTCTGTTTCTGTCTTGCTTCTCTGCTTTTTGTCATCTTTTCCTATCATTTTTTGCCTTGCTAGTCCATTCACCTGAATGTGTTCTGTAAAGCTTTGAGTTATTTCTATTGGGATTGATGATTGGATAAATTATATTAACTTCATTTTTGGCTGTAACGAAATTTGATGTGCAGAAGCAATTTTAAAGGTCAGTTTTTATACATGTTTAGTGTATTTAGTTATGTTCATACAATTGTATTCAGACGTTTTTAAAATCCCCTGGTGATAAATTGGGCAGAATTGTCACGGACAGGAACATATCCTTTGATTATGTGCACAAATGCAGAGTGATATGTGTAATCTATTTTGTTTTCCTAGTTTTTATCTAAAAGGTCAGCGAGATGATGTGTTTTGTTTTGGTTGGCTCTCCTCTGTCAGCTAGGCTTTTAACCCTTTGACTCCCGCACCCTGGCCACCAGCGTCCTGCATTGCCAACCATGCCAGCAAAGCAAAAACGTAACCCTTTGATTCAAAGGGTTACGTTTTTGCAGTTGATGGATAGAGTGCGGGAGTCAGAGGGTTAACTATGATGATGATAGTAACAAAAAATCTTGGAGTGGCCAGCCAGGGGCATCTCCTTAGATTATGTGCACAAATGCATCGATTATTTGTAGGCCCTACTTAATTTTCTTGTCCCTTTTTTTCTTGTTGAAGTATTGTGTATGTTTTTAAGTGGCTACAGCCCTGATTTGGCTCTGCGTAGTGGGCTAGGCTTTAAAAACAAAAATAATAAGAATCTTAACACATGATGCATAGCTGAGATTGTTTTTCGTGCTATCTATGTCTAGCAATAATTTCACCAAATGCTGGGTTCTGTCATCATTGTATAGATCTGCAATACAGCACATTCAGCGCAGTTACTTCAAGTTTCATCATGCGATAGACAGGTCCCGTCATCTTTACACAAATTGTTATTATAGCGCATATTGTACAGAGTCCATTTCATCTCTGTAAATGATGTTTGAATGAGTCTTTATCAGTCCCCCCACGTGGGGATGCCAGGGGCTCTTTCAGTATAAATAGTGTCCCCACCTTCTGGAAATTCTGTGCTAGAAATTTTCTCTTTTTTGTCACTCTCTTTGTTTCTGCCTTGTTCCCTTGCTGGTCCATTCACATGTCTGTATTCGATAAAGGCATAGCTACTTTTTCTTAGGAATGATAATTGGGTACATGTGTTAAGTGCATTTTTTTTACTATAGTGAGGTGAGATATGTGGAAGCAATTATAGGTAATTTATGCCCGTTTTTATGTTTTGGTGTCCTTAGGTATGCTTAAATTTGTATTCAGGTGTGTTTTTTTAAATCCCTTATGCGTTAAATTGGATGGAGCGGTCAACACCATGGGCATGTCCTTAGATTATGTGCGCAAATGCATTGTGTTCTTAATTTTTTTTTTTTTTTTTCCTGTTGAAGTTTTGTATGTTTTGAAGTGGTTATAGCCCTGATATGGCTCTACATAGTCGGCTGGGCTTTAAACAACAATAACAATAAGAACAATCATCATCACCATCATCATCATTATACTATTATTATTATTATCATTATTATTGTATCATTATCGTTATAGATAGAAAGGAGGAGGACAGGCGTTAAAGCGACAAGGAATACTCTCGTATGTTGGGAATACTGATTTGGTCAACACAAATACGTTATGTCTATTTGTATGTTTGCATAGTTTAAAAAAATGCGACATGATCTATATGCTGAAAAGCTGATATACAAAATATTCATGTTCTAATCAAAAAGGTAAACGTGGCCATGGCAAGCATGAAAATTATATAATAAGTACACACACAAACACATTCACAAACAAGGAGACACAGATACACACACGTATACACACGTACCTACATATCTGCGTACATACATACACAAGTTTAGTCGATGCGCTTTATTTTTGTTCATGCATTTAGCTATCTGTTTAGTGCGAAAAATCAATATTCTTGCACTCTGCAAACCAGTCCATCAGTCAAACAAAACAAAATGACACAAACCACATTGGCTGTTACAAACTACGTCAGTTAGTTTATTTTAATGCATCATAGTATAATATGTACAGACAACTTTAACGTGCTTACAATGTGTTATTCTTCGTGTATATAATTATAGTATGTTTTATGTCATTTCATCATCAGGTGCCCTGCCGTATGGCGTTGGCGATCATGGACTTCCATCTGTCTCTATCTCTCGTTGCCCCTAGCATCTCTCCCACCCCCCTCGTCCCCAGCCACTCTGCAAGTCCGTCCAGCAGTCTCTCCCTGGGTCTACACGGTGCTCTCTTTCCCTCCAGCTTTCCCATTGTGACCAGGTGCTCCAAATCCCCCTTCCTCATAAAATGGCCTATAAATGTTGCCTGTCTTTTCCTAATCTTCCTTATGAGTGATCTACTTTTGTCTGCCTCCATCAGGACTGTCTCATTTGTTTTCTTTGCTGCCCATGGAACTCTCAACATTCTTCTTAGAAACCACATCTCGGCTGCCTTAATCTTGTTCTGGCTTTGTTTTTTTGACTGCCCACGCCTCACATCTGTAAAACAGTATTGGTTCTGTATAACATTCAAGAATTCTCTTCCTGATGTTAATTGATTATGTCATTTAGACTTAATAAAGGCACTGTACTTGTATAGTTTCCATAGTAGAATGACATATTGATAACAAAACGACAGAAAGTGAATCAGGAAATTAGATGGTGATGACGATAATGATGACGACGAAGTGCCGACGATGACAAAGAAAAACCAATGAAACGATTCTTATCGAGAGCTGAGTGTGCTATGGGCCCAGTGGGAAGAATGGGACCACATGGCCGAGTTTCATCCATTTCAGGGTGTTGTTTGAATTTGTTGATCATCACCGAAGGTGTCTGTCTGTGTCTCTGGCTTGGTTGACGCCAGGATATATAATGAAAAAACTACGAGTCTCAATCCAGCAAGACTAGATTCATGAAGTGTCACGAATGTCTGTAGCATCATGATTGTCGTCTTCGTCACCATGCATTTTTAAAGTCTTGTGAAAAATTGCCCAGACTGTGTGGTTACTATAATGGTACAGAAATGAGACAAAAACAAAGAAAAACAAGAAAACAGACAAAACAAAAACATGAAAACAGACAAAACAAACAAAACATGAAAGAAACAAAACTTATATGTTTGCAAAACAGATTAAAATTATCTAAATCCAATGAAGCAGTTATATAACAGTTATAAATGCACTTGTTCAAAAAGTATCCAAAATATACACACAATTTACAAAGAACTGTATGGTTCGATAAGTCCTGCATTCTGTTTAATATTGTACTGAACACGTTCGCCTGCCAATAACTAAACTCGGGGTTCCAGGGTTCGCTTCCCATAGAAGCCTCGACATTTCTCCTCAGTTTGACTGGAAAATCGAACTGAACGTTTAGTCCTTCAGAAGGGGACGAAAAACGAGTCGGACCCATGTGCCTTCTGGCTGCATGCACTTAAGATTCTGCGGCAGTTGAAAATCAGGAAAAGCAGGACATTGCCAAACTGCAATGGAGAGATAGGTTGATTTCCCAGGTCCCTCCCCTTGACGACCAATTAGCCTTCTTGCTTTTCTGAAGTCTTGGTCCCCCCCCCCCCCCCCCAAAAAAAAAAAGAATATGGAGTGAGGGAGAGGAGACAGGCACCACCCTCACAATGCTGGCCTGAGAAAAGCTGAGGTCTCTACCACCTCACTCCCCACGACAACAGGGTTATGGGTTATCTATCTATAAACTGTATTAAGTGACAACGAAGATGGATTGCGCACACCACCTGAAGACCGAATGGTTGATATCGCCCAGGCTATCCACTGGACATTAAAAAGAAGACAAGCCAGGAAGAGCCAAGAACACCTGGCGACAAACATCAGAAGGAAATCTTAATGCTCTGAAACACACTTCGGGCAGTATGCAGAGGCTATCCCAGGACAGACAGGAGTGGAAGATCTTCGTTGCTGTCCCATATGTCAACAGCATGATGGGCAATAGTGGAACAGAGTAGGCCTACTACACTACTGTATTGTAGTGTATTCTGTCACATTTTCCACGTGTGTGAGATTCTATTAGATTCTCTAAAGGCAAGTGCAGTACTGCGCTTTTTATGCGGTTTTTTAACAGAATTTTGTCAGGCACGTTGCACACAAAACCTTGCTTTATCGTCTTATCCAGAACACCCTCAAAGTTCAGCAGAAAAGGCAGAAAAAGTCTCTGTTGCTGTCTGGAGCTTATCCCATGTCCTCACCTTGCCTAAGCGAGCGTAGTCATCACTATGTCATGGCTTCTATATGGAAGTGGGGCAGTGCATATTTGTGTTGAAAAGCTTCCACTTTGCTCACACTGATGGGACTCGACTGCTCAATGAGCAAGGAGATGGAATGTCAATGAAAAGCAATAGGCAAGACAGAACAGACGAAACGAGAGAAACATGAACATGGATTAAGAGTGCATTTTACCAGCGAAAAGAGTCGGACACACATTTTCGGCCCGCTGGACTTCTGAAGACAACCAAGAGACAATGTCACCACATTCACAACGAAACGACGCAGTCTAAAACCTAGTGATCTGATCACTTTTTCTGTTAGGCAAACTTGACAAAGGCCAGTTGGTTGAACATTTGTCACTGTCTTGTTATCTCAGTGAAATAAACAGGTTTTAATCTTCTTGTCAGATGGTTTTGACCTCGACATTTGAACGCTTGCAGTCACTTTGACACAGATTGAGTATTTCTTTTGAACAGGACAGTTCTTTGACGGGCGATAGTCAAATGGGGTATACGTCAGACTTTAAATCAGAAGATTTTGTGTTTGATTTGCCTAGACACCTCAGCCTGGTAGGTAAATGGTGGACATTTTTCCGATCTCCCAGGTGAACATGTGTGCGTACTTGTTGGTGCCTAAACCTCTTTCGTATGTACATGCATGAAGAATATCAGATATGCGCGTTAAACACCCTGTAAGTAATACCAATGGATGGCTTATGGAACATGAAAATATCCATCATGCACACTCACCAAAGCAGCAGACTTGTGCAACAACACAGTGGAATATGCTTAGTTCACCGATCAATTTGAGCTCTGTGTAGTTCACTAAAACGTCTGATTGTGTGTAATGCGCAGTGAGTCGACATTCTGGAGAACAGCACTAAACGAAAACGATTTCTAAGTTACGATACTGTCTAACAGTTTATCATACTAATGACTTCAAAGTGTATGTGGATACGTAACGTGCAAGACATCCTCCTCAAATAATAGGTGATCCGAAATGGGTGGTCCCAAAGTTATGCAACATGGATAGATCAAGTCTTTATCCGTGTATCAGCTGATGATCAGGAAAAAAAAACCACGCATGGTAGGTATCTCTGCTTTTCAGGTGAAAACATTTCCCCATTGAAAATATACTTGACTGACTGATAAAAAGAATTTCCCATAATAGATAGTGTGGTGTAAAACATTTCTTAATGAAAAAGTATAGGCTATAGACTGATCACAAACATGTCCAAGCTAAGTTTATGAAAATTATAATCCCTGTTACCTAAGAGAGTGTGTCTCAATCAAACAAAAATGTATGGGCTGACAGTAAAGGTGATGTGACTCATGTCTTGTGGCTAACAACAAAGATAACGTAATCCCTGTCTTGTGCTCACAATAAAGATGATGTAATCCCTGTCTTGTGGCTGACAATAAAGATGTAATCTCTGTCTTGTGGCTGACAATAAAGATGATGTAATCCCTGTCTTGTGGCTAACAACAAAGATAACGTAATCCTTGTCTTGTGGCTGACAGTAAAGATGATGTAATCCCTGTCTTGTGGCTAACAACAAAGATAACGTAATCCCTGTCTTGTGGCATACAACAAAAATGATGTAATCCCTGTTCTGTGGCTGACAATAAAAATGTTGTAATCCCTGTTTTGTGGCTGACTATAAAGATGATGTAATCCATGTTTTGTGGCTGACAATAAAGATGATGTAATCCCTGTACAGTGGCTGACAAAAAGATGATGTAATCCATGTTTTGTGGCTGACAATAAAGATGATGTAATCCCTGTACAGTGGCTGACTATAAAGATGATGTAATCCATGTTTTGTGGCTGACAATAAAGATGATGTAATCCCTGTACAGTGGCTGACAATAAAGATGATGTAATGCACGTTTTGTGGCTGACTATAAAGATGATGTAATCCACGTTTTGTGGCTGACTATAAAGATGATGTAATCCACGTTTTGTGGCTGACAGTAAAGATCACATAATCCCCGTCTTGTGGCTGACAGTAAAGATGATGTAATCCCTGTCTTGTGGGGGGTTGACGATAAAGGTGATATAATCCCTGTCTTGTGACTGACAATAAAAGTGGCCACTCAAAGTGATTTAATCCCTGTCCTTTGAAAGAAAGGGGAAAATATTGGTTGATCACAAAGCAGTCTACCTTGACTAGATATAAATCCTGCTGTGCAGATGAAAGGGTGAGTGTTTGAGGGTGGATATGATGCGTCTAGTGTGTCAGCTAGTGACTAGTGACTGCGTGCTTGTCACCTCTCACTTTCACAGCCTACACCGCTGCCTAGCAGTAATGCGAAAAGAAGAGCAGAAGGCGTAAGTCTCTTCCTGTCAGTACATAGCCTCTCCATCCGCAAGCCCTACGTTGTGCCTTCAGGCGGTAACTGAGCACCTCACAGACTCGGGCTAAATCTCGTAGGACTCGGAGGAGGTCTGGCCCCCAGACGTGCGGCATGCAGGCTCACCGGCGTGTGGATATGACCTGGTGCCCACGAACCAAATCCCCAATCTATGGGAAAATAGCTCCACTGCCTTGTGGACATCTCGGGAGAGAGTAAGGCTAAGGGAGTTAACCCTGAAAAAAAAACCGATGGAAGGCAAGGGGAAACCACCATCATAGTTTTCCCCAGGAAAACCATGGACAAAAAAAAGATGAAGAAGAAAGTTAACGACGTCAATAGGTGCTCCTGTGGAGCACCTTCATCCGGTAGGGACTGTCATGCGGCGCAGGTGACACCAGACCGCCAGCCAGCTACTGCGACCAAAATTAAACCCAAAGTCAAACTTAGAAACACCTAAATAGCAACATGGAACATCAGAACACTGTTGCAGAAAGGTAAATTAGACAACATCAAAATGGAGATGGAAACGCTTAACATCAATATTTTGGGTCTAGGGGAAGTGAGATGGAAGGGGGCAGGCATGTTAACAGGAGAATATACAGTGATATACTCTGGTGGTAATTCACATGAAAGAGGAGTAGGCATCATAATGGACAAAGACAAATCAAAAGCAGTTAAGGGATACTGGGCAGTGTCCGACAGAGTTTTGCTGGTCAAATTGGGAAGCAAACCATTTGATATCAACATCATACAGGTGTATGCACCAACATCCGCACGTACTCAGGAAGACATCGACAACTTCTACGAAGTTTTAGAGATGGCCAAGGTCCAATGTAAATCACAAGAAGTTACAGTCATAATGGGAGATTTTAATGCTAAAGTGGGACAGGATAGGGTGGAGGATATAGTTGGACCTCATGGCCTTGGTACACAAAATGAAAGGGGAGGGAAACTTGTAGAATGGGCACAGATGAATGAGTTCATAGTAGGAAACACCTGGTTTGAGCAGCCTAACAGAAGAAAATGGACTTGGATGAGTCCAGGAGATAATACCAAAAATCAGATTGACTACATCCTGATCAATAAAAGATTTAGAAATTCTTTACTGTCAGCAACTACACTACCAGGCGCAGACTGCAACAGTGACCACTATCCTGTAGTGGGAAGGTTTAGTCTGAAATTGAAGAAAAGGAAACAGACCAAAAGCAACATCAAACTAAATCCTGGACTCTTAAAGACAGATGAAATGATACGTAAAAAATTTAATGTACATGTTCAAAACAAATTCAGTGCTCTGGAAGACGTTGGTGACAGTGAGGAACAATGGACAAAGTTGAGAAGTTCGATAAATGAAGCTTGTGAAGAAATCCCTAAGGCAGATAGAAAAGCAAAAAAGAGCTGGATGACTAATGAAATTTTGGGCTTGATGGAGGAAAGGAGGAGGGCAAAGAGAAACGAGGAGATATACAGGAAGATAAACACAGAAATCAGGTATAGGTGCAATGAAGCTAAGGAAGCTTGGCTGAACACAAAATGCAAAGAGATAGAAGAACGACACAAAATGGATCCTCAGGGTATGTACAGACGAATTGAAGAAATTGTCCACAGGGAAAATACATGCACATCAACTGGTTGCCTAAAATCGAAAGATGGCAGGCTTATCATGGAAAAAGACAAAATACTGGACAGATGGGGAAGAGTACATTAAAGACCTTTTTGAGGATGACAGAAACGAAGAACACATTATAAAAAAGAACTTTGAAGGACCACCCATAATGAAAGTTGAAGTTAGAGCAGCACTGAAAAAGATGAAACCAGGAAAAGCCCCAGCACCAGATAACATTACTACAGAGATAATTGAAGCCCTGGAGGAATTTGGCATAGAAAAAAATAAGTCCTCCTAAATGAAATTTATGACACTGGAAAAATTCCCAAAGATATGTCAAAATCAATTTTCATTGCACTTCCAAAGAAGACAGGGGCTATAGAATGCGAACTCTATCGCACAATCAGTTTGATGAGTCATGTAACAAAAATCATGTTAAGAATAAACATGATGAAGACAAGGAATAGAATCAAAAGAGAAATAGCAGAAGAACTGTGGATTTGTGGAAGGGAAAGGAACTATAATGCCATATACATCCTAAGAACTATCATAGAGAGGTCAATTGAGATGAATAAGGATTTGTATTTATGCTTTGTTGACTATACCAAGGCTTTTGATCGGGTACGACATGAAGAATTGATCAACCAACTGGAGAGACTCAATGTTGATGGAAAAGATCTACGAATAATCAGGAATATGTACTGGGAACAAACAGCTGCAATGAGAATAGAAAACAATATAAGCTCTTTTCAAAACATCAAAAGAGGAGTCAGACAGGGTTGTGTTTTGTCATCAGATCTGTTTTCACTATACAGCAAAAACATCATGAGAAACCTAGAAGAAGACCCTGGATTAAAGGTTGGAGGGAAAATGATAAACAACATTCGGTACGCAGATGACACCGTGCTAATTGCAGAAAATGAAAGGGACCTACAAAACCTTGTGAATATACTAGAAAAGAAAGCAAAGGTAACAGGTTAGAACTAAACAGCAGGAAGACTGAAGTCATGGTGATCAGTAAAAAACTTGAAATCCCCTCATGCAAAATAACAGCAAATGGCACAACCTTGACACAAGTAAATAAGTTCAAATACCTGGGAACGGTCATTTCATCAGACGGCAGATGCACATCGGAAATAGCTGGCAGAATCGGCCAAGCCAAAACAGCATTCAAGAAGATGAAAAGCATTCTTACCAACAAATGCCTATCAATTAACATCAGGAAGAGAGTCCTTGAATGTTATATAGAACCAATACTGTTGTACGGATGCGAGGGGTGGACAGTCAGCAAGCAAAGCCAGAGCAAATTGAGGCAGCCGAGATGTGGTTTCTAAGAAGAATGTTGAGAGTTCCATGGACAGCAAAGAAAACAAATGAGACAGTCTTGATGGAGGCAGACACAAGTAGATCACTCATAAGGGAAGATTAGGAAAAGACAGGCAACATTTATAGGCCATTTTATGAGGAAGGGGGATTTGGAGCACCTGGTCACAACGGGAAAGCTGGAGGGAAAGAGAGCACCGGGTAGACCCAGGGAGAAACTGCTGGACGGACTTGCAGAGTGGCTGGGGATGAGGAGGGTGGGGGAGATGCTAGGGGCAACGAGAGATAGATATGGATAGAAGTCCATGGTCGCCAACGCCATGCGGCAGGGCACCTGATGATGATGATGACAAGGGTGAGTTATGGCTGCCCATGTGTCTGTTCATCATAAGGGTATCCATCCTGGGTAGATATATCCTCTGCCTTTTGGACTGAACGAATTCCCAATATGGGTGTTGGCTTTGATGAAATCTTTCATGTACAACGTTTTGCCACGATTAAGATAGCCCACCCACCAGGAGAATGTCCCGAACGTGGTGATGACATGGTCCATAGCGCTTAGCACCATCATGTCCACTGTTGGCTCGTTGCCTTCTAGATAATACATGGTATAACTTGAAGGGACATTCTTCTTGACCCACTTTAGGCCATTGCTAGCTATGACAAACACGCAGCTAGAGTACAGCTGGGTGAAATACTGCAAAGACTTGTTGATGTATTCTGGGGAAGCTAAAGGATAACCTAGTTTTTGGTTTTGCTTAGAAGTCATATCTCCACGGCGTATGTGCATTCCTACCAGAGTGGACGAGTTATATTTTTGTCTCAGCTTCTGCACTATTTTGTTAGACTGTGTGCTAATCTTGTCATTAAAGGCAATGGCTTGACGGATGGTGGTGGTGTAATTGTCAAAGTATCTGTAGGATTGAAGATACATGCCTACTCTGTAGTCGTCTTTTTGATCTAACTGGGTCATTTTCGGATCGAATTTACAACAACTATCTTCCCCTACGAACTTTGCTTTTTTGCACCTCTCTTCCATACCAGGAGACTGAGTCGGGAAGTTCTTCAAGTATGTGCTCAAGTATGTGCCTCCCAGAAACACCGCAGTGCGGTTTAAGGCCAAGGCCAGTCCTAGAGTCGTAGCATACTCAAAAAGTTGATTTCCAAGACGACCCATAAACTGCACACAAACAATCTTTTTTGTTTCGTTATTTATAGATGATCGTGTTGTCGGTTTCATTGTTGTTGTTGTTATTGTTGTTGTTGTTGTTGTTGTTGTTGTTGATGATGGTGATGGTGATGATGATGTGAGCATACTGGATAACATTCTGGTTATGGACACAGTTTTCAGTGATGTAATGCTCGTCGCTGATAGGGAGGAATTTTGAGTTATGTTTGTTGCTAAACTCGAAATCGACGATGATGGTGATATTGACGACGATGATGGTGATGTTGACAACGACGATGATGATGATGTGGACTGCTTTTGAGTAAAAATTTCAACAGAATTTGAACTTGCTGGTAACTTTTCCACTGCTGTTTGAGACAGTGACGTAGATTTCAAGGTGGAGTTGACAGACGTCTTTGACACATTGGCTCTCCGTTGAGATGTTTCAGTCCCAAACGAGTTGATCGTTATTTTTAAGGGGGCCGTTCCATTTTGGATTTTGACACCCACTTGAGGTGGTTCTGAACTGTCTTCAGTTTTAGGCAACCCAACATGGATACTTGGTAAGTCTGTGTTGGCTGTTTTGTGCCACACTTTCACAGAGGGGAACATAAAGCGGATGCTGCCGTGGACGATGTATCCCCGCAGGATGTAAGCTGAGAATAGGAAGCTCAGAACACACAGGATGATAAACAACCCTGAAATCAGAAAAAATAAATGAATGAGTACAATTGTATAAAACACAGTAAAAATACCCATACACATACACACACACACAAAGTTTACAGCACTGAAATACCAACATCAAGACTGGCTAGAAAGAACAAGTGACCAATAACATGGCTTCCACTTTCAATTATCCATTCTCCCTCTCTCATCCTCACTACCATGACTTTCAAGTCTCTGCATCCCCAACCACGGGCACACACGTAAAGACACATAACGTCTGGGCATCAGTTTGAAATTATCTTGATTTGTCTAGAAATATATATTGATTCTAACTAGCGGTGCTTGGTCGGAGGGACCCAACAGTGATTAAGGAAGGATGACTGCAATGAAGAGGAGATTGAAGGGTTTGGATTTAGGGCATGACGTTCTCCTCAAGGAGGAATGCTTGATCGATCTGACATGATGCGTTTTGAATTTGGAGGGTGCAAAATCACGTGATGCTGCTTTGAACCGTTCTAGATAAAGAAATGTTCAATGAAAACATTGAAAAAAGAGGGTAGAAAAATGAACACAGAGACAAATTCAAATACAATTAAACTTGGAGAAAGAGAAAGACAAGACCGATTCAGCCTGTGTTTGTCCGTTCCTTGCCACGTAGTCAGAAAAGAATGAAGAGTGATGGGAATTATTTATCATTTAGTACTCGATGAGTGTGAAGATTTCTGATGACTCAAGGTGGATTACATGCAGATCACAACAAATAATAATTTAATAATAATGATAACAACAATAATATCCACAGTAACAATGATGATAGCAATAACAATAATGGCGATGATGACAAGAAGAGAAAGAATATGATGAAGAAAATTAAGAGTAGTCTACTGAAGGTGAATAAATACACTGTAGTAACATAACACGTGTGCAATGTGGGACAAAGTGTAATACACGCACCAAGGACACACTGCTCTGAACGGCAAACAACAAACAGACAAAACATTCAGACTGAATCTCCACAGGATGACTTGTGTGTGAGTGTTTTGGTCACAGCTCAGAAGGGATGTCCAGCGATTAGTATTCCATGAGGTTATATCATCTGCCTTGGTAAAGAACGATGACCAAAGCATATTATTAGTCTTGAGGTCCTTTTCCTTCTGCCAGACAGACTGATGCAGAGTTGTCACTTTCTCCTTTGAAGGTTTGAGTGTTTTCTTTTTCTAGTTTTCTTGGTTCTTTCAACAACCTGTTTAAAAGACTAAGAAGATGCAGCTATCTATGTATTATGTTCATAACAGGCAGGCGTTCTTTAAAGATCTACCACCACTCCCCACCCATCCCATTTCGGGAGAGCAGTATATCGCTGTGAGTGGATACCAACACGCATCTGCCCCGGTCTGTGATGGACGACCAGTATCCCACATCTGCCTACATGCAGTCATAGCTAGAGACTTCTGACAGCATCCTATGCCTCAGGTGTTTGTACTCTATGGTGACTGAATGTGTCATTGTTCCATCTTGTCTGTATTACTGACCAGCACAGAGAGTTTTTAAATATGGAGGGGACATGCAAAACTCTCTCCACCTTTTCGCCTACTGACACTCATAGATTTTTCCATAGCTGCTTTGACTGCCACTGTGTACAGTGTCATCCAAGTTTGAAATAAGTGTTAATATATATTGGTCATTAGTCATGTCTTTCTTATCCATAGTTATCCTTTGCCGATCTTGTAACGTCTATGGTCGTTGGGAGGATCGATAGAATTTCAGCAGCACACATCATCGTCCATCTTTGTCTCTGAAGTGTGGCAGCATGCAAGTCAGGCATGGACCCAGCACTCAAGACTCATTTATTTGTGGTATGGACCTAAATACGGCTGTATACACTAACTGATGCAATGCATTTACACAAAAATCTATAGTTAATGATTTCTCATATCACAGTATCACTGTCAACATCAATGCCAATAGAAATGTACGAGTAACTACAAATCTTACAGTTTTCAAAATATAGGCAATCGTAGACATAAACTGTAACATGTATAAATTGATAAGTTGCCTTCAGTTAGAATGTTACTTGGGATTAGCATTACTGTATGAAGAGTAAAGAATTGTTGAATGTATACATTTTGCATTTTATCCGTTTCAGTCTTGTTTCTTGTTTCTTTGTATCTAGTATAATTATCTGGGACATTTTTGTCATCTTCAGTCACAACATAAAGTGTATTTTTAATCTTTGTTGTCTTCTGTGTTCGCTGTATGCATGTATACAATACATACAATACAATACAATATATATATGTAGATAGATAGATAGATAGATAGATAGATAGATAGATAGACAGATATACAGATTATATGCATGTGCGTGTGTGAGTATGTATGTGTGTATATGCGTGTGGGGTGTGTGGATGGGTGGGTATGTGTGTGTTTGTCAGTCTGTGTGTGTGCCTGTATGACTATGCGTGCTCGTGCATATCTGTGGCGCGCGCGCGCGCGCGCGCGTGTGTGTGTGTGTGTGTGTGCATGCGTGTGCGTATGTGACTGAGTGAGTCTCTGTTTGTGTATGTGTTTGTGTGTGTGCGCGAGCGCGCGCGCACGTGCGTGTGTGTGTGTGTGTGTGAATGTGTGTGTGTGTGTGTGTGTGTGTGTGTGTGTGTGTGTGTGTGTGTGTGTGTGTGTGTGTGTGTGTGTGTGTGTGTGTGTGTGTGAGATATGTGAAATGTGAACGTAACGTAATCTGTGTATTCTTGTGCTTGTAGCTGGCATGAAGCAAATAGAGGTGTGGGTTTGTTTTTCTAATAATTAACACACACACACACACACACACACACACACACACACACACACACACACACACACACACACACACACACACACACACACACACACACTCACTCACACACACACACACACACACCACACACACACACACATAGATTTACACAGACGCTTGCGCTAGCGCGCACGCACGCACACGCACACAGCAACAGACAGACAGACACAGACAGAGACACATCAGTACCGGTATCCACTTGTTCCTTTCAGACAGATTACAAGCAGCTTTTTTGTTTGACTGTTTTAACAGATAAACACATAGCAGCACACTCTAGTCTTGTGTGATGTTTGGAGCATTAGACACATTCATGTTATTGTCAACAAACAATCCGTCACAATACTGTGGCAGTCACATACATATTGATACGTTCTAGGTCGACGCGAGCAAGTATAGAAATGAATCCATAAAATTGGGAAAAACATTCATGCATTCAACAAACAACTGATTTCTATTATTCAGAATATTCATAACCATCTCACCGTAGTGTATATTACCCTTCACTTTACATAAATGTGCTTTGCAGTCAATATCTGTATGTAAAAGGAACAAATCCAACAGTCGTATATTCAAACAGTCAAACAATAGAAAACAGAGAGACAGTGCATCCTAATCCTATGGGCTGACAATAAATGTGATTAGCGTCTGTGTTGTAATAATAATCAGAGATGGCGTAACCTCTGTCCTGTGGCTGACAATGAAGATGATGTAATCCCTGTCTTGTGGCTGACAGTAAAGGTGATGTAGTCCCTGTCTTGTGGCTGACAATAAAAATGATGTAATAACTGTCTTGTGGCTGACAACAAAGGTGATATAGTCCCCCTCTCTTGTGGCTGACAATAAAAATGATGTAATAACTGTCTTGTGGCTGACAACAAAGGTGATATAGTCCCTGTCTTGTGGCTGACAATAAAGATGATGCAGTCCCAGTCTTGTGGCTGACAATAAAGGTGATGTAATCCCTGTCTCGTGGCTGACTGTAATAATGATGTATTCCCTGTCTTGTGGCTGACAATAAAGATGATGTAATCCCTGTCTTGTGGCTGACAATAAAGATGATGACTGTAATCCCTGTCTTGTGGCTGACAATAAAGATGATGTAATCCCTGTCTTGTGGCTGACAATAAAGAGGATGTAATCTCTGTCTTGTGGCTGACAATAAAGGTGATGTAATCCCTGTCTTGTGGCTGACAATAAAGAGGATGTAATCCCTGTCTTGTTGCTGACAATAAAGATGATGTAATCCCTGTTTTGTTGCTGACAATAAAGGTGATGTAATCCCTGTCTTGTGGCTGACAATAAAGATGATGCAATCTCTGTCTTGTGGCTGACAATAAAGATGATGTAATCCTGTCTTGTGGCTGACAATAAAGATGATGACTGTAATCCCTGTCTTGTGACTGACAATAAAGGTGATGTAATCTCTGTCTTCTGGCTGACATTAAAGATGATGTAATCCCTGTCTTGTGGCTGACATTGAAGATGATGTAATCCCTGTCTTGTGGCTGACAATAAAGATGATGTAATCCCTGTCTTGTGGCTGACAATAAAGATGATGTAATCCCTGTCTTGTGGCTGACTGAATGATGATGTAATCCTGTCTTGTGGCTGACTGTAATGATGATGTAATTCCTGTCTTGTGGCTGACTGTAATGATGATGTAATCTCTGTCTTGTGGCTGACTGTAATGATGATGTAATCCCTGTCTTGTGGCTGACTGTAATGATGATGTAATCCCTGTCTTGTGGCTGACTGTAATGATGATGTAATCTCTGTCTTGTGGCTGACTGTAATGATGATGTAATCTCTGTCTTGTGGCTGACTGTAATGATGATGTAATCCCTGTCTTGTGGTGACTGTAATGATGATGTAATCCCTGTCTTGTGGCTGACAATAAAGGTGATGTAATCCGTCTTGTGGCTGACAATAAAGTGATGTAATCCCTGTCTTGTGGCTGACAATAAAGGTGATGTAATCCTGTCTTGTGGCTGACTGTAATGATGATGTAATCTCTGTCTTGTGGCTGACTGTAATGATGATGTAATCCCTGTCTTGTGGCTGACTGTAATGATGATGTAATCCCTGTCTTGTTGCTGACTGTAAATGATGATGTAATTCCTGTCTTGTGGCTGACTGTAATGATGATGTAATTCCTGTCTTGTGGCTGACTGTAATGATGATGTAATTCCTGTCTTGTGGCTGACTGTAATGATGATGTAATCCCTGTCTTGTGGCTGACTGTAATGATGATGTAATCCCTGTCTTGTGGCTGACTGTAATGATGATGTAATTCCCTGTCTTGTGGCTGACTGTAATGATGATGTAATCCCTGTCTTGTGGCTGACTGTAATGATGATGTAATTCCTGTCTTGTGGCTGACTGTAATGATGATGTAATCCCTGTCTTGTGGCTGACTGTAACGATGATGTAATCCCTGTTTTGTGGCTGACTGTAATGATGATGTAATCTCTGTCTTGTGGCTGACAATAAAGGTGATGTGTAATGCCTGTCTTGTGGCTGACTGTAATGATGATGTAATCCCTGTCTTGTGGCTGACTGTAATGATGATGTAATTCCTGTCTTGTGGCTGACAATAAAGGTGATGTAATCCCTGTCTTGTGGCTGACAATAAAGGATGATGTAATCCCTGTCTTGTGGCTACAATAAAGATGATGTAATCTCTGTCTTGTGGCTGACAATAAAGGTGATGTAATCCCTGTCTTGTGGCTGACGTAATGATGATGTAATCCCTGTCTTGTGGCTGACAATAAAGGTGATGTAATCCCTGTCTTGTGGCTGACAATAAAGATGGTGTAATCCCTGTCTTGTGGCTGACTGTAATGATGATGTAATCCATGTCTTGTGGCTGACTGTAATGATGATGTAATCCCTGTCTTGTGGCTGACAATAAAGATGATGTAATCCCTGTCTTGTGGCTGACTGTAATGATGATGTAATTCCTGTCTTGTGGCTGACTGTAATGATCATGTAATCCCTCTCTTGTGGCTGACAATAAAGATGATGTAATCCTGTCTTGTGGCTGACTGTAAATGATGATGTAATCTCTGCTCTAGTGGCTGACAATAAAGGTGATGTAATCCCTGTCTTGTGGCTGACAATAAAGATGATGTAATCCCTATCTGTGCTGACAATAAAGATGATGTAATTCCTGTCTTGTGGCTGACTATAAAGATGATGTAATCCCTATCTTGTGGCTGACAATAAAGATGATGTAATCCCTATCTTGTGGCTGACAATAAAGATGATGTAAATCCCTTTTTGGGTGACTTAAGATGATGTAATCCCTGTCTTGTGGCTGACAATAAAGATGATTAACCCCTGTCTTGTGGCTGACAATAATGATTATGTAATCCTGTCTGTGGCTGACTATAAAAGATGATGTAATCCCTGTCGTGTGGCTGACTATAAAGATGATGTAATCCCTGTCTTGTGGCTGACAATAAAGATGATGTAATCCCTGTGTTGTGGCTCACAATAAAGGTGATGTAATCTCTGTTTTGTGACTGTTCATAAGGACAAGTTATCCCTGCCAATATGTCTGCTGATCATAAGGGTATCCATCCTGGGTAGATATAATCTCTGCCTTTTGGATTGAAACAATTCCCAATAAGGGTGTTGGCTTTGATGAAATCTTTCATGTACAACGTTTTGCCACGATTAAGATAGCCCACCCACCAGGAGAATGTCCCGAACGTGGTGATGACATGGTCCATAGCGCTTAGCACCATCATGTCCACTGTTGGCTCGTTGCCTTCTAGATAATACATGGTATAACTTGAAGGGACATTCTTCTTGACCCACTCTAAGCTGTCGCTAGCCATGACGAACACACAGCTAGGGTGCAGCTGGGTGAAATACTGCAAAGACTTGTTGATGTATTCTGGGGAAGCTAAAGGATAACCTAGTTTTTGGTTCTTCTCAGAAGCCATATCTCCATGGCGTATGTGCATTCCTACCAGAGTGGACGAGTTATATTTTTGTCTCAGCTTCTGCACTATTTTGTTAGACTGTGTGCTAATCTTGTCATTAAAGGCGATGGCTTGACGGATGGTGGTGGTGTAATTGTCAAAGTATCTGTAGGATTGAAGATACATGCCTACTCTGTAGTCGTCTTTTGGATCTAACTGGGTCATTTTCGGGTTGAATTTACAACAACTTTTTTCCCCTACGAACTTCGCTTTTTTGCACCTCTCTTCCATCCCAGGAGACGGAGTTTGGAAGTTCTTCAACGATGTGCTGAGAGATGTGCCTCCCAGAAACACCGCAGTGCGGTTTAAGGCCAAGGCCAGTCCTAGAGTCGTAGCATACTCAAAAAGTTCATTTCCAAGACGACCAGTAAAATGCACACAGACAATCTTTTTTGTTTCGTTATTTATAGATGATTGTGTTGTCGGTTTCGTTATTGTTGTTGTTGTTATTGTTGTTGTTGTTGTTGTTGTGTGTGGTGGTGGTGGTGGTGATGATGATGTGAGCATACTGGATAACATTCTGGTTATGGACACAGTTTTCAGTGATGTAATGCTCGTCGCTGATAGGGAGGAATTTTGAGTTATGTTTGTTGCTAAACTCGAAATCGACGATGATGGTGATGTTGACAACGCCGATGAGCCGATGATGGTGATGTTGACAACGACGGTGATGATGATGTGGACTGCTTTTTATTAATATTTTCAACAGAATTTGAACTTGCTGGTAATTTTTCCACTGTAGTTTGAGACAGTGACGTAGATTTCAAGGTGGAGTTGACAGACGTCTTTGACACATTGTCTCCCCGTTGAGATGTTTCAGTCCCAAACGAGTTGATCGCTATTTTTAAGGGGGCCGTTCCATTTTGGATTTTGACACCCACTTGAGGTGGTTCTGAACTGTCTTCAGTTTTAGGCAACCCAGCATGGATACTTGGTAAGTCTGTGTTGGCTGTTTTGTGCCACACTTTCACAGAGGGGAACATAAAGCGGATGCTGCCGTGGACGATGTATCCCCGCAGGATGTAAGCTGAGAATAGGAAGCTCAGAACACACAGGATGATAAACAACCCTGAAATCAGAAAAAATAAATGAATGAGTACAATTGTATAAAACACAGTAAAAATACCCATACACATACACACACACAAAGTTTACAGCACTGAAATACCAACATCAAGACTGGCTAGAAAGAACAAGTGACCAATAAACATGGCGTCCACTTTCAATTATCCATTCTCCCTCTCTCATCCTCACTACCATAACTTTCAAGTCTCCGCATCCCCAACCACGGGCACACACGTACAGACACATAACGTCTGGGCATCAATTTGAAATTATCGTGATTTGTCTAGAAGTATATCGAGGGGTCCCAGCCAGAAGGTAGTAAATGCCATTTTTTCACATTTTCGTTTTCATGTATCATTGCACTCAGAAACATGTCTGCTTTGCTGTGGTAGTGATATTTTTCCATTTTCGCGACGTTAGCGATTTATGTATTAGAACTTAAAGGAGCCATGAAAAAGAAATGAGCAAGTGGTGCCACTGACTGCTGGTTCCTTCCGACACTGACTAAGAAAGACAAACACCTGATTTTGTTCCCTGCCAAACAGTACTATCCAACTTTTGCAGCTTTTGTCATTGAGTGCTGTGGCCGAAACGGAGGGTTAAGTGGCTGTGTGCGCGCGCGTATGTATGTCTGGGAGAAAGAGAGAGAGAGAGAGTGTGTGTGTGTGTGTATGTGTGTGTGTGTGTGTGTGTGTGTGTGTGTGTGTGTGTGTGTGTGTGTGTGTGTGTGTGTGTGTGTGTGTGTGTATGTGTGTGTGGTGTGCCCAGGATTTGTAGGATTAACGTGGCATCTGAGATGCCGAAGTGCCAGGACAGTATCTAAGTTTGAAACGTATCATCCCCAACTCTGGATGTCCCTTTACCCACAACTGGCCTAAATCTTTTATCACAGTCCCCTCGGTTTTCTTGTTTAATTTCCGCTTTGACTCATCAAGTAGACCCATTCCAGGATGTGTTTCCGTGGACTTTAGTACTTAATTAAGCACAGCCAGTGAAGTGTGAGATTTTTTTCTTTCTTTGCCAAGTGTGCCCTATGCGTCAGGAAAATCTTAAGCACAGCGCTTTTTTCCACCTTTTGAAAACATCCAGACTGACTTAACTTGGAAACCACCAACCATACCCCAGCAATGGTAAGGTTTTCTTTTGTTTTGTTTGTAAGATTTTCATTCAAGTTGTAAATTAATGTTTGAGCTAAATGATTATGTGAAAATGACCGTTTCAGACAATTTAAATGCAATGGCCCGTTTAGTCATTTATCAGTGTTGATAAAATCTGTCGATCACTATTGTCTATTGAAATTACAGGGTTGCGTACATGCAGTAAAAGTTCATCTTTGTTTAGTTGAAGGCGGTATCTTTAGAATTAATGTTTCTGTGTCCACTGATGGTGTTGCAGGACATGATATAGTCCAGAATGCAATCCATTTTGTGCAGAAGACAAGCAGCTGTTGTTTTTATTCTGTTGTAGGGATACGTAGAAAAAAAAACTTTTATTGAATGAATATAGTAATGTCTGCTCATGTTGACAGTTAAAGATCTAATTGTGTGCATGTGCCCATGTGCGTGCAGACTGTCCAGGTAATGTGATCAGAGGAAAATACGCAAGCAGCGCGGTACACACAAGAAATATTTTTAGGCACACACAAATGACTGACTCATATTATCAGAGATTAGCATAAGATCAGCAAAAGTGCAACTCTCCAATATGTGCAATTTATTGTGTTGTTTGTGTTGTGTGTGTTGTGTTGTTGTGTGTGTTGTGTTGTGTGTGTTGTGTGTTGTTGTTGTGTTGTGTTGTGTGTGTGTGTTGTGTTGTGTGTGTGTTGTATGGTGTGGTGTGGTGTGGTGTTGGTGTTGGTGTGGTGTGGTGTGGTGTGGTGTGGTGTGGTGTGGGTGTGGTTGTGGTGTGGGTTGGTGTGGTGTGTGGTGTGGTTGTGGTGTGTGTGGTGTGGTGTGTGTGGGTGTGTGGTTGTGTAGTGTAGTGTAGTGTAGTGTAGTGTAGTGTAGTGTAGTGTAGTGTAGTGTAGTGTAGTGTAGTGTAGTGTAGTGTAGTGTAGTGTAGTGTAGTGTAGTGTAGTGTAGTGTAGTGTAGTGTAGTGTAGTGTAGTGTAGTGTAGTGTATGAAGAAATGAATTATATTGCAATGTATTATATTGCCTGATTTCAGGATTCATTGCAAATCACAGTACTGATTATCATTGACCACCTCCTAATTGAGCCTGATTCTACAGTGTCATCAAAAACGTACAGTAAAAAACATTCAACCAAAACTACAATCTCTTTTCGTGTCCCCAAAAGGACCCATGTGCAACTTGCACTGCAGCTGCTATCATGAGAAAGCAGAACACACTGTCTAGTGCTGAGGAGGCATTTCATAGAGAATACCTTGCAAGAAGACACTTCCAGACAGCAAAAAGCAGCTGCCAAGGAGACTTCCAAGAAAGACCCATCATTACATGTAATAATAGTTGACATGCAGGCAGTTTTACAATCTCCTCGGGGCCTTAAAGTCACTGTATTCTAAAAGAAAACTCTGTGTCTATAACTTCACTGTGTACATGTACTCTTGGCAGAGCAACATGCTATACATGGGACAAAACTGAAGGCAAGAGGGGTTTCTGTGAAATTGCCAGCTGTCTTCACAAGTATATTTTGTTCCTTCCAGCCATATGTCCAGCTCATCATCATATATTCTGACTGTTGTGGTGAACAAAACCAACATCAATACTTGACAGCAGCACTGCTATTTGTTGTGCATACTCTGCCAAATATCAAAACCATCACGCAGAAATGTCTGGAATCTGGTCACACTCAGATGGAATGTGATTCAATGCACTCTGCCATCTCTTCTGCAAAGAACAGCTTTCCCATTTACTTTCCATCTGAGAGCGACATTGTGTTCAGGTTGGCCCGGCGGCCAACTCGTTACACTGTTGTGCCATTCGATCATGAATCGATTTACGATTTCAAGAAGCTGGTCTCTTAATACACACAAAACACAAAAATGGCCACAGACAGACACAGGGTCAACTGGCTGCAAATTCGCTTCATCCAGGTGTCCAAGGGCAATGATGGCATCATGCTCTGCAAAAACAACTTAGATGTAGATGATGATTGCTTCAGAGTTCTCTGACTGGTGGGCTCATCAAGAAGAGAACGTCAATTGTTTCCTAAAGTACTGCCAGGACTATACAAGGACAAACTGCCAGTGTCGGAGGCCATGAAGCGAGATATCTTATAACTGTGTGCATCTGGTGCCATCCCAAAGGCCTATCATAACTTCTACCGTGACTTTCCAGCATCTTCATCAGCAAATGACATATCGCCATACCTGATATCAAAGAGAGCAAGTGCAGAGTAAATGCACACTGACATTTGTACATATGCAGTTGACTGAGAGACTGATTTTGCTTCTGTACGTACACCAAAAGGCAAATGGGACTGTGCATAAAGATTTTGTTTTTCATATATCAAACAGCTATTTTTCTTTTTTTCTGTCTGTCAGTTCTACTACGATTGTCATCCATGGGTTTAGTTTTGTATGGCTGTATTGCTCCTAACACAACAGTGTGTGTAATTCGTGCTTTACTTTTGCTATAAACAACAGTGTGTAATTCATGTTTTATTTTTGCCTTAAACAACACTGGTGTAAACTCAGTGACCTCGTGTTACTTCAAATGGCATTCAGAAGTAAAAGTTGTTCCAGATGTTAAATGACAGTGAAGACAGTGCAGCTGGTCAGTGAAGATATAAAATCAACCAAAGGCTGACAAAAATTGCAAAGAAACAAACAAATAAACAATCAATCAACACATCGGAAATATACCATTTTCCGCAATCATACTCATATAATACAGTGTAATCATCCAGTGGTGACTAGTCTTACCAAGTCATTTGAGTTGCATTTGTGTATGTTTGTCCGTGTATCCTCTCTCTCTCTCTCTCTCTCTCTCTCTCTCTCTCCTCTCTCTCTCTTCTTCTCTCTCTCTCTCCTCTTTTGTCAGAATGCAGAATGGCAACGGCAAATACCTAAGTTGGTCTGTGTGCTAATATCTGTACAGTTGGAAAATGAAGATCTATTTCATTTTCACTTCATTTTATTGCATTTCATATCTCTCTCTCTCTCTCTCTCTCTCTCTCTCTCTCTCTCTCTCTCTCTCTCATGTCAAAAGCAAGACTGGATCTTTTAAAATCTATTCTAGCATATTCTGTCATAATATGTTGGAATGATTTACCAAAAAAAAAAAGCCTGAGAGGTCCACTATCAATCGAAACGTTTAGACTAAAGTAACGCATTACGTGCTAATGTCCATGATCAAGATTTTATATATATCATTTGTGTTTTATTTTACTCATCTCATTTATGCTTACAAATGTATGCACATCTGTATGTGGGTTACTGCAGACAATTATCTAATAGCTTTAACAAGTTATTGAAGTAACTGAATTGAAATCATATTTCTGTCAAGCTATCTAACATTCCATTGTTTTTATATTTTTGTTTTTGTTTTCTCTTTCTCACTCACATGCATGCACACATGCACGTGGACACACATATAAAAGGTTAAAGGTTAAAGGTCCCATGGTCAATATGGCCGTAGGGGCGGTGAACTGTTAAAGATTCACCGTGTCTAGGGCACGGCATTATGAAAGGCGGAGCCCATCCCTCTCCTTTCGCCGCCTTTTTAAACCTCCCCCGACCGAAGTCAGGTACCCATTCACTGCTGGGTGGACAGAGGGAGTTTTCAGGCCGGAAAAATCGAACCAGCGTTTAGCGGATTCGAACCACCGACCTTCCGCACCGCAGACGAGCGCTCTAACCACTCGACTACAGGCCCCCCTGGACACACAAACACACATGCACGTGCACACACATATACAAACACACAAACACACATGCACGTGCACACACATATACAAACACACACACACACACATGCACGTGCACACACATATACAAACACACAGGCACACACACAACCATGCACGTGCACACACATATACAAACACACAAACACACACACACACACGTGCACACACATATACAAACACACAAACACACATGCACGTGCACACACATATACAAACACACACACACACATGCACGTGCACACACATATACAAACACACAAACACACATGCACGTGCACACACATATACAAACACAACACACACACATGCACGTGCACACACATATAAAAACACACAAACACACATGCACGTGCACACACATATACAAACACACACACACATGCACGTGCACACACATAATTTAATTATGCATATGTGTTCACGTAAACCTATCAATGGTAACATTTTCAACATTACTTTTTATCTCTGGTGTTATTGTTTTCGTTTATATCTTTGAATTATAGAAATCTTATGTAGTATTTTACTTCCTACTTTTCTCTTGTTTTCATGTAATGCAGAATGAATGGCAACGGCAAATACCTAAGTTGGTCTGTGTGCTAATATCTGTACAGTTGGGAAATGAAGATCTATTTCATTTTCACTTCATTTTATTGCATTTCATCTCTCTCTCTCTCTCTCTCTCACTCTCTCTCTCTCTCTCTCTCTCTCTCTCTCTCTCTCCTCTCTCTCTCTCATGTCAAAAGCAAGACTGGATCTTTTAAAATCTATTCTAGCATATTCTGTCATAATATGTTGGAATGATTTACCAAAAAAAAGCCTGAGAGGTCCACTATCAATCGAAACGTTTAGACTAAAGTAACGCATTACGTGCTAATGTCCATGATCAAGATTTTATATATATCATTTGTGTTTTATTTTACTCATCTCATTTATGCTTACAAATGTATGCACATCTGTATGTGGGTTACTGCAGACAATTATCTAATAGCTTTAACAAGTTATTGAAGTAACTGAATTGAAATCATATTACTGTCAAGCTATCTAACATTCCATTGTTTTTATATTTTTGTTTTTGTTTTCTCTTTCTCACTCACATGCATACACACATGCACGTGGACACACATATACAAACACACAAACACACACACACATATGCACGCATACACTCATACATTTAATTATGCATATGTGTTCACGTAAACCTATCAATGGTAACATTTTCAACATTACTTTTTATCTCTGGTGTTATTGTTTTCGTTTATATCTTTGAATTTTAGAAATCTTATGTAGTATTTTACTTCCTACTTTTCTCTTGTTTTCATGTAATGCAGAATGGCAACGGCAAATACCAAAGCTGGTCTGTGCGCTAGTATCTCTACAGTTGGAAAATGAAGATCTATTTCACTTTCACTTCATTTCATCGCATTACATTACATTTCTCTCTCTCTCTCTCTCTCTCTCTCTCTCTCTCTCTCTCTCTCTCTCTCTCATTCACTCTCTCTCTTCGTCTCTCTCTCTCTCTCATTCACTCTCTCTCATCTCAAACACACACACACATCCATATGTGCATGTGATCTGGTCACACTCGTGTTGTGTGTGTGTGTGTGTGTGTGTGTGTGTGCGCGCGCGCGCGCGCGCGCGTGTGTGTGATAGAGAGAGAGAGAGAAACAGACAGAGAGACAGACAGAGAGACAGACAAAGGGAGACAGACAGAGAGACAGACAAAGGGAGACAGACAGAGAGACAGACAAAGGGAGACAGACAGACAGAGAGACGGACAAACGGAGACAGACAGACAGATAGACAGAGACAGAAAGAGAGAGAGATACGCTAGACACACACACACACACACACACACACACACACACACACACACACACACACACACACACACACACACACACACACACACACATAGATTTATAAGACGCCCGCACTAGCGAGCTCGCACTCACACGCACACAGCGACAGACAGACAGACAGACAGACAGACAGACAGACAGACAGACAGACAGACACAGACAGAGACACATCAGTACCGGTATCCACTTGTTCCTTTCAGACAGATTACAAGCAGCTTTTTTGTTTGACTGTTTTAAGAGATAAACACATAGCAGCACACTCTAGTCTTGTGTGATGTTTGGAGCATTAGACACATTCATGTTATTGTCAACAAACAATCCGTCACAATACTGTGGCAGTCACATACATATTGATACGTTCTAGGTCGACGCGAGCAAGTATAGAAATGAATCCATAAAATTGGGAAAAACATTCATGCATTCAACAAACAACTGATTTCTATTATTCAGAATATTCATAACCATCTCACCGTAGTGTATATTACCCTTCACTTTACATAAATGTGCTTTGCAGTCAATATCTGTATGTAAAAGGAACAAATCCAACAGTCGCATATTCAAACAGTCAAACAATAGAAAACAGAGAGACAGTGCATCCTAATTCTATGGGCTGACAATAAATGTGATTAGCGTCTGTGTTGTAATAATAATCAGAGATGGCGTAACCTCTGTCCTGTGGCTGACAATAAAGATGATGCAATCCCTGTCTTGTGGCTGACAGTAAAGGTGATGTAGTCCCTGTCTTGTGGCTGACAATAAAAAAGATGTAATCCCTGTCTTGTGGCTGACAGTAAAGGTGATGTAGTCCCTGTCTTGTGGCTGACAATAAAGATGATGCAATCCCTGTCTTGTGGCTGACAGTAAAGGTGATGTAATCCCTGTCGTGTGGCTGACTATAAAGATGATGTAATTCTTGTCTTGTGGCTGACTATAAAGATGATGTAATTTTTGTCTTGTGGCTGACAATAAAGATGATGCAATCCCTGTCTTGTGGCTGACAATAAAGGTGATGTAATCCCTGTCGTGTGGCTGACAATAAAGATGATGTAATTCTTGTCTTGTGGCTGACAATAAAGATGATGTAATCCCTTTCTTGTGGCTGACTGTAATGATGATGTAATTCATGACTTGTGGCTCACAATAAAGGTGATGTAATCCCTGTTTTGTGACTGTTCATAAGGGCAGGTTATCCCTGCCAATATGTCTGCTGATCATAAGGGTATCCATCCAGGGTAGATATAATCTCTGCCTTTTGGATTGAAACAATTCCCAATAAGGGTGTTGGCTTTGATGAAATCTTTCATGTACAACGTTTTGCCACGATTAAGATAGCCCACCCACCAGGAGAATGTCCCGAACGTGGTGATGACATGGTCCATAGCGCTTAGCACCATCATGTCCACTGTTGGCTCGTTGCCTTCTAGATAATACATGGTATAATTTGAAGGGACATTCTTCTTGACCCACTCTAAGCTGTCGCTAGCCATGACGAACACACAGCTAGGGTGCAGCTGGGTGAAATACTGCAAAGACTTGTTGATGTATTCTGGGGAAGCTAAAGGATAACCTAGTTTCCGGTTCCTCTCAGAAGCCATATCTCCATGGCGTATGTGCATTCCTACCAGAGTGGACGAGTTATATTTTTGTCTCAGCTTCTGCACTATTTTGTTAGACTGTGTGCTAATCTTGTCATTAAAGGCGATGGCTTGACGGATGGTGGTGGTGTAATTGTCAAAGTATCTGTAGGATTGAAGATACATGCCTACTCTGTAGTCGTCTTTTGGATCTAACTGGGTCATTTTCGGGTTGAATTTACAACAACTTTCTTCCCCTACGAACTTCGCTTTTTTGCACCTCTCTTCCATCCCAGGAGACGGAGTTTGGAAGTTCTTCAACGATGTGCTGAGAGATGTGCCTCCCAGAAACACCGCAGTGCGGTTTAAGGCCAAGGCCAGTCCTAGAGTCGTAGCATACTCAAAAAGTTCATTTCCAAGACGACCAGTAAAATGCACACAGACAATCTTTTTTGTTTCGTTGTTTATAGATGATTGTGTTGTCGGTTTCGTTATTGTTGTTGTTGTTATTGTTGTTGTTGTTGTTGTTGTTGTTGTTGTTGTTGTTGGTGGTGGTGGTGGTGGTGGTGGTGGTGATGATGATGATGTGAGCATACTGGATAACATTCTGGTTATGGACACAGTTTTCAGTGATGTAATGCTCGTCGCTGATAGGGAGGAATTTTGAGTTATGTTTGTTGCTAAACTCGAAATCGACGATGATGGTGATGTTGACAACGACGATGATGGTGATGTTGACAACGACGATGATGACGATGTGGACTGCTTTTTATTAATATTTTCAACAGAATTTGAACTTGCTGGTAATTTTTCCACTGTAGTTTGAGACAGTGACGTAGATTTCATGGTGGAGTTGACAGACGTCTTTGACACATTGGCTCTCCGTTGAGATGTTTCACTCCCAAACGAGCTGATCGTTATTTTTAAGGGGGCCGTTCCATTTTGGATTTTGACACCCACTTGAGGTGGTTCTGAACTGTCTTCAGTTTTAGGCAACCCAACATGGATACTTGGTAAGTCTGTGTTGGCTGTTTTGTGCCACACTTTCACAGAGGGGAACATAAAGCGGATGCTGCCGTGGACGATGTATCCCCGCAGGAAATAAGCTGAGAATAGGAAGCTCAGAACACACAGGACGATAAACAACCCTGAAATCAGAAAAAATAAATGAATGAGTACAATTGTATAAAACACAGTAAAAATACCCATACACATACACATACACACAAAGTTTACAGCACTGAAATACCAACATCAAGACTAGCTAGACAGAACAAGTGACCAATAAACATGGCGTCCACGTTCAATTATCCATTCTCCCTCTCTCATCCTCACTACCATGACTTTCAAGTCTCCGCATCCCCAACCACGGGCACACACGTACAGACACATAACGTCTGGGCATCAATTTGAAATTATCGTGATTTGTTTAGAAGTATATCGAGGGGTCCCAGCCAGAAGGTACTAAATGCCATTTTTTCACATTTTCATTTTTATGTCTCGTTGCACTCAGAAACATGTCTGCTTTGCTGTGGTAGTGATATTTTTCCATTTTCGCGACGTTAGCGATTTATGTATTAGAACTTTAAAGGAGCCATGAAAAATAAGTGAGCAAGTGGTGCCACTGACTGCTGGTTCCTTCCGACACTGACTAAGAAAGACAAACACCTGATTTTGTTCCCTGCCAAACAGTACTATCCAACTTTTGCAGCTTTTGTCATTGAGTGCTGTGGCCGAAACGAAGGGTTAAGTGGCTGTGTGCGCGCGCGTGTGTATGTCTGAGAGAAAGAGAGAGAGACACAGAGAGAGAGAGAGAGTGTGTGTGTATGTGTGTGTGTGTGTGTGTGTGTGTGTGTGTGTGTGTGTGTGTGTGTGTGTGTGTGTGTGTGTGTGTGTGTGTGTGTGTGCCCAGGATTTGTAGGATTAACGTGGCATCTGAGATGCCGAAGTGCCAGGACAGTATCTAAGTTTGAAACGTATCATCCCCAACTCTGGATGTCCCTTTACCCACAACTGGCCTAAATCTTTTATCACAGTCCCCTCGGTTTTCTTGTTTAATTTCCGCTTTGACTCATCAAGTAGACCCATTCCAGGATGTGTTTCCGTGGACTTTAGTACTTAATTAAGCACAGACAGTGAAGTGTGAGATTTTTTTTTTCTTTGCCAAGTGTGCCCTATGCGTCAGGAAAATCTTAAGCACAGAGCTTTTTTCCACCTTTTGAAAACATCCAGACTGACTTAACTTGGAAACCACCAACCATACCCCAGCAATGGTAAGGTTTTCTTTTGCTTTGTTTGTACTTTGACAATCATGTCAGAAACCAATATCTGATTACCTCTGTTTTGTACTAAGTTTTGTAAGATTTCCATTCAAGTTGTAAATTAATGTTTGAGCTAAATGATTATGTGAAAATGACCGTTTCAGATGATTTAAATGCAATGGCCTTTTAGTCATTTATCAGTGTTGATAAAATCTGTCGATCACTATTGTCTATTGAAATTACAGGGTTGCGTACATGCAGCAAAAGTTCATCTTTGTTTAGTTGAAGGCGGTATCTTTAGAATTAATGTTTCTGTGTCCACTGATGGTGTTGCAGGACATGATATAGTCCAGAATGCAATCCATTTTGTGCAGAAGACAAGCAGCTGTTGTTTTTGTTCTGTTGTAGGGATACGTAGAAAAAAAACTTTTATTGAATGGAATATAGTAATGTCTGCTCATGTTGACAGTTAAAGATCTAATTGTGTGCATGTGCCCATGTGCGTGCAGACTGTCCAGGTAATGTGATCAGAGGAAAATACGCAAGCAGCGCGGTACACACAAGAAATATTTTTAGGCACACACAAATGACTGACTCATATTATCAGAGATTAGCTTAAGATCAGCAAATGTGCAACTCTACAATATGTGCAATTTATTGCATTGTACTGTATTGTATTGTGTCGTGTCGTGTCGTGTCGTGTCGTATTGTATCGTATCGTATCGTATCGTATCGTATTGTATTGTATTGGGTTGGGTTGGGTTGGATTGAGTTGTAGCGTAGTGTAGTGTAGTGTAGTGTAGTGTAGTGTAGTGTAGTGTAGTGTAGTGTAGTGTAGTGTAGTGTAGTGTAGTGTAGTGTAGTGTAGAGAAATGAATTATATTGCAATGTATTATATTGCCTGATTTCAGGATTCATTGCAGATCACAGTACTGATTATCATTGACCACCTCCTAATTGAGCCTGATTCTACAGTGTCATCAAAAACGTACAGTAAAAAACATTCAACCAAAACTACAATCTCTTTTCGTGTCCCCAAAAGGACCCATGTGCAACTTGCACTGCAGCTGCTATCATGAGAAAGCAGAACACACTGTCTAGTGCTGAGGAGGCATTTCATAGAGAATACCTTGCAAGAAGACACTTCCAGACAGCAAAAAGCAGCTGCCAAGGAGACTTCCAAGAAAGACCCATCATTACATGTAATAATAGTTGACATGCAGGCAGTTTTACAATCTCCTCGGGGCCTTGAAAGTCACTGTATTCTAAAAGAAAACTCTGTGTCTATAACTTCACTGTGTACATGTATTCTTGGCAGAGCAACATGCTATACATGGGACAAAACTGAAGGCAAGAGGGTTTCTGTGAAATTGCCAGCTGTCTTCACAAGTATATTTTGTTCCTTCCAGCCATATGTCCAGCTCATCATCATAATAATAATAATAATAATAAAGAGCATTTATATAGCGCCTAATCTGATGAAAACAAGAGCCCTAAGCGCTTACAGGTATCACGCAGACACAACCAAACACACACACACACACACACACACACACACACACACACACACACACACGCACACACACACCAGCCGACATTCAAGGCTCAAAAGACAACAAGGGGGGATTTGGGGAAGTTAGGTGGTAGAGTCTTTATAAGTATCATGAGAGGGACTGGAAGAGATGGGTTTTCAGAGAGGACTTGAAAGAAGTGAGAGTTGCAGAGTGGCGAACAGAGACAGGGAGCTGATTCCAGATTACAGGGGCCTGATAGGAAAAGGAGCGTTGACCATAAGTTTTAGTGCGACAGAATGGTATGCGGAAGGTACGAGTATCAGCCGAGGAACGAAGTTGACGAGAGGGGGTGTACAGATGGAGGAGGTCAGAGATGTAAGGGGGTGCAAGACCGTTGAGAGACTTAAAACATAACAAAGCAATCTTGTAGCGAATTCTCTTTTCAACAGGTAACCAGTGAAGAGATTTGAGAAGAGGAGTGACATGAGAGGAACGAGATTTTCTGAAGATGAGCCTAGCAGCATTGTTTTGAACTTTTTGAAGCTTTTGAATGAGAGAGAAAGGACAGCCCGAGAGGAGGGAGTTGCAGTAGTCGAGACGAGAGAGAACAAAGGCACAGAGGAGAGTTTTGGTGGCTTCGACAGAGAGGATATTGCGAATAGAAGAAATTCTGCGTATCTCAAGATAGCATAATCTGCAAACATTCTGGACGTGTTTTTCAAAGGACAGGGTGTTATCAAGAGTGACTCCAAGATTGCGGACAGTGGAAGATAGTGGAATGTCAGATCCAAGCAGAGAGACAGACAGAGGAAGGGAAGAACACTTAGCCAATGTGGTGGTAGAGATAAGGCTAAGTTCAGTTTTAATGGGGTTGAGTTGAAGTTTGTTTACAGTCATCCAGGAGTGAACATCAGAAATGCAGCCTTGGGTTTGTCTGATTATAGAGGGCAGTTGTGGGAGGGAACCAGAAGTATAGAGTTGGTTGTCATCAGAAAAGCTATGATGGGACATAGAGTGAAGTCGCATAATTTCAGAGAGGGGTTGTGTGTACAGCACAAATAGGATGGGACCTAAAACAGAGCCTTGGGGCACACCAAACTGGACGGTAGCGGGTGCAGAGGATGAACAACAGACAGAGACTGTTTGAGTGCGATTGGAAAGGTAGGACTGGAACCAAGACAGAGCGATGTCAGAGATACCAAACACTTTATGGAGACGTGTGAGCATGATAGAATGGTCGATGGTGTCGAATGCAGCCGAGAGATCAAGGAGAGATAGAAGAGAGATTTGATTTTGATCAAGAGCAGTCAGAATATCATTTGCAATTTTTACAAGAGCAGTTTCAGGGCTGTGTCCAGTACGATAAGCCGACTGATAAGGGTAAGAGAGGTTGTTGGCGGTGATATGATCAGAGATCTGTGCGAGAACAATTTTTTCAAGGACTTTGGATAAGAAAGGTAGGTTGGAAACAGGTCGATAGTTTTTGAGGTTATTGGGGTCATATATTCTGACTGTTGTGGTGAACAAAACCAACATCAATACTTGACAGCAGCACTGCTATTTGTTGTGCATACTCTGCCAAATATCAAAACCATCACGCAGAAATGTCTGGAATCTGGTCACACTCAGATGGAATGTGATTCAATGCACTCTGCCATCTCTTCTGCAAAGAACAGCTTTCCCATTTACTTTCCATCTGAGAGCGACATTGTGTTCAGGTTGGCCCGGCGGCCAACTCGTTACACTGTTGTGCCATTCGATCATGAATCGATTTACGATTTCAAGAAGCTGGTCTCTTAATACATACAAAACACAAAAATGGCCACAGACAAACACAGGGTCAACTGGCTGCAAATTCGCTTCATCCAGGTGTCCAAGAGCAATGATGGCATCATGCTCTGCAAAAACAACTTAGATGTAGATGATGATTGCTTCAGAGTTCTCTGACTGGTGGGCTCATCAAGAAGAGAACGTCAATTGTTTCCTAAAGTACTGCCAGGACTATACAAGGACAAACTGCCAGTGTCGGAGGCCATGAAGCGAGTTATCTTATAACTGTGTGCATCTGGTGCCATCCCAAAGGCCTATCATAACTTCTACCGTGACTTTCCAGCATCTTCATCAGCAAATGACATATCGCCATACCTGATATCAAAGAGAGCAAGTGCAGAGTAAATGCACACTGACATTTGTACATATGCAGTTGACTGAGAGACTGATTTTGCTTCTGTACGTACACCAAAAGGCAAATGGGACTGTGCATAAAGATTTTGTTTTTCATATATCAAACAGCTATTTTTCTTTTTTTCTGTCTGTCAGTTCTACTACGATTGTCATCCATGGGTTTAGTTTTGTATGGCTGTATTGCTCCTAACACAACAGTGTGTGTAATTCGTGCTTTACTTTTGCTATAAACAACAGTGTGTAATTCATGTTTTATTTTTGCCTTAAACAACACTGGTGTAAACTCAGTGATCTCGTGTTACTTCAAATGGCATTCAGAAGTAAAAGTTGTTCCAGATGTTAAATGACAGTGAAGACAGTGCAACTGGTCAGTGAAGATATAAAATCAACCAAAGGCTGACAAAAATTGCAAAGAAACAAATAAACAAACAATCAATCAACACATTGGAAATTTTCCACAATCATACTCATATAATACAGTGTAATCATCTAGTGGTGACTAGTCTTACCAAGTCATTTGAGTTGCATTTGTGTAAGTTTGTCCGTGTATCCTCTCTCTCTCTCTCTCTCTCTCTCTCTCTCTCTCTCTCTCTCTCTCTCTCTCTCTCTGTCAGAATGCAGAATGGCAACGGCAAATACCTAAGCTGGTCTGTGTGCTAATATCTGTACAGTTGGAAAATGAAGATCTATTTCATTTTCACTTCATTTTATTGCATCTCTCTCTCTCTCTCTCTCTCTCTCTCTCTCTCTCTCTTCTCTCTCTCATGTCAAAAGCAAGACTGGATCTTTTAAAATCTATTCTAGCATATTCTGTCATAATATGTTGGAATGATTTACCAAAAAAAAGCCTGAGAGGTCCACTATCAATCGAAACGTTTAGACTAAAGTAACGCATTACGTGCTAATGTCCATGATCAAGATTTTATATATATCATTTGTGTTTTATTTTACTCATCTCATTTATGCTTACAAATGTATGCACATCTGTATGTGGGTTACTGCAGACAATTATTTAATAGCTTTAACAAGTTATTGAAGTAACTGAATTGAAATCATATTTCTGTCAAGCTATCTAACATTCCATTGTTTTTATATTTTTGTTTTTGTTTTCTCTTTCTCACTCACATGCATGCACACATGCACGTGGACACACATATAAAAGGTTAAAGGTTAAAGGTCCCATGGTCAATATGGCCGTTGGGGCGGTGAACTGTTAAAGATTCACCGTGTCTAGGGCACGGCATTATGAAAGGCGGAGCCCATCCCTCTCCTTTCGCCGCCTTTTTAAACTTCCCCCGACCGAAGTCAGGTACCCATTCACTGCTAGGTGGACAGAGGGAGTTTTCAGGCCGGAAAAATCGAACCAGCGTTTAGCGGATTCGAACCACCGACCTTCCGCACCGCAGACGAGCGCTCTAACCACTCGACTACAGGCCCCCCTGGACACACAAACACACATGCACGTGCACACACATATACAAACACACATGCACGTGCACACACATATACAAACACACACACACACATGCACGTGCACACACATATACAAACACACAAGCACACACACACACATGCACGTGCACACACATATACAAACACACAAACACACACACACACGTGCACACACATATACAAACACACAAACACACATGCACGTGCACACACATATACAAACACACACACACACACACACATGCACGTGCACACACATATACAAACACACAAACACACATGCACGTGCACACACATATACAAACACACACACACACATGCACGTGCACACACATATACAAACACACAAACACACATGCACGTGCACACACATATACAAACACACACACACACATGCACGTGCACACACATAATTTAATTATGCATATGTGTTCACGTAAACCTATCAATGGTAACATTTTCAACATTACTTTTTATCTCTGGTGTTATTGTTTTCGTTTATATCTTTGAATTATAGAAATCTTATGTAGTATTTTACTTCCTACTTTTCTCTTGTTTTCATGTAATGCAGAATGAATGGCAACGGCAAATACCTAAGTTGGTCTGTGTGCTAATATCTGTACAGTTGGAAATGAAGATCTATTTCATTTTCACTTCATTTTATTGCATTTCATATCTCTCTCTCTCTCTCTCTCTCTCTCTCTCTCTCTCTCTCTCTCTCTCTCTCTCTCATGTCAAAAGCAAGACTGGATCTTTTAAAATCTATTCTAGCATATTCTGTCATAATATGTTGGAATGATTTACCAGAAAAAGCCTGAGAGGTCCACTATCAATCGAAACGTTTAGACTAACGTAACGCATTACGTGCTAATGTCCATGATCAAGATTTATATATATCATTTGTGTTTTATTTTACTCATCTCATTTATGCTTACAAATGTATGCACATCTGTATGTGGGTTACTGCAGACAATTATCTAATAGCTTTAACAAGTTATTGAAGTAACTGAATTGAAATCATATTACTGTCAAGCTATCTAACATTCCATTGTTTTTATATTTTTGTTTTTGTTTTCTCTTTCTCACTCACATGCATACACACATGCACGTGGACAACACATATACAAACACACAAACACACACACACATATGCACGCATACACTCATACATTTAATTATGCATATGTGTTCACGTAAACCTATCAATGGTAACATTTTCAACATTACTTTTTATCTCTGGTGTTATTGTTTTCGTTTATATCTTTGAATTTTAGAAATCTTATGTAGTATTTTACTTCCTACTTTTCTCTTGTTTTCATGTAATGCAGAATGGCAACGGCAAATACCAAAGCTGGTCTGTGCGCTAGTATCTCTACAGTTGGAAAATGAAGATCTATTTCACTTTCACTTCATTTCATCGCATTACATTACATTCTCTCTCTCTCTCTCTCTCTCTCTCTCTCTCTCTCTCTCTCTCTCTCTCTCTCTCTCATTCACTCTCTCTCTTCGTCTCTCTCTCTCTCTCATTCACTCTCTCTCATCTCAAACACACACACACATCCATATGTGCATGTGATCTGGTCACACTCTGTGTGTGTGTGTGTGTGTGTGTGTTGGGTGGGGTGTGTGTGTGGAGAGAGAGAAAACAGACAAAGAGAGACAGACAGGGACAGACAGAGAGACAGACAAAGGAGAAAACAGAAGACAGAAGGAGACAGACAGACAGAGAGACGGACAAACGGAGACAGACAGACAGATAGACAGAGACAGAAAGAGAGAGAGATACGCTAGACACACACACACACACACACACACACACACACACACAACCCCACACACACACACACCACACACACATAGATTTATAAGACGCCCGCACTAGCGAGCTCGCACTCACACGCACACAGCGACAGAACAGACAGACAGACAGAACAGACAGACAGACAGACAGACAGACAGACACAGACAGAGACACATCAGTACCGGTATCCACTTGTTCCTTTCAGACAGATTACAAGCAGCTTTTTTGTTTGACTGTTTTAACAGATAAACACATAGCAGCACACTCTAGTCTTGTGTGATGTTTGGAGCATTAGACACATTCATGTTATTGTCAACAAACAATCCGTCACAATACTGTGGCAGTCACATACATATTGATACGTTCTAGGTCGACGCGAGCAAGTATAGAAATGAATCCATAAAATTGGGAAAAACATTCATGCATTCAACAAACAACTGATTTCTATTATTCAGAATATTCATAACCATCTCACCGTAGTGTATATTACCCTTCACTTTACATAAATGTGCTTTGCAGTCAATATCTGTATGTAAAAGGAACAAATCCAACAGTCGCATATTCAAACAGTCAAACAATAGAAAACAGAGAGACAGTGCATCCTAATTCTATGGGCTGACAATAAATGTGATTAGCGTCTGTGTTGTAATAATAATCAGAGATGGCGTAACCTCTGTCCTGTGGCTGACAATAAAGATGATGCAATCCCTGTCTTGTGGCTGACAGTAAAGGTGATGTAGATCCCTGTCTTGTGGCTGACAATAAAGATGATGCAATCCCTGTCTTGTGGCTGACAGTAAAGGTGATGTAATCCCTGTCGTGTGGCTGACTATAAAGATGATGTAATTCTTGTCTTGTGGCTGACTATAAAGATGATGTAATTTTTGTCTTGTGGCTGACAATAAAGATGATGCAATCCCTGTCTTGTGGCTGACAATAAAGGTGATGTAATCCCTGTCGTGTGGCTGACAATAAAGATGATGTAATTCTTGTCTTGTGGCTGACAATAAAGATGATGTAATCCCTTTCTTGTGGCTGACTGTAATGATGATGTAATTCATGACTTGTGGCTCACAATAAAGGTGATGTAATCCCTGTTTTGTGACTGTTCATAAGGGCAGGTTATCCCTGCCAATATGTCTGCTGATCATAAGGGTATCCATCCAGGGTAGATATAATCTCTGCCTTTTGGATTGAAACAATTCCCAATAAGGGTGTTGGCTTTGATGAAATCTTTCATGTACAACGTTTTGCCACGATTAAGATAGCCCACCCACCAGGAGAATGTCCCGAACGTGGTGATGACATGGTCCATAGCGCTTAGCACCATCATGTCCACTGTTGGCTCGTTGCCTTCTAGATAATACATGTATAATTTGAAGGGACATTCTTCTTGACCCACTCTAAGCTGTCGCTAGCCATGACGAACACACAGCTAGGGTGCAGCTGGGTGAAATACTGCAAAGACTTGTTGATGTATTCTGGGGAAGCTAAAGGATAACCTAGTTTCCGGTTCCTCTCAGAAGCCATATCTCCATGGCGTATGTGCATTCCTACCAGAGTGGACGAGTTATATTTTTGTCTCAGCTTCTGCACTATTTTGTTAGACTGTGTGCTAATCTTGTCATTAAAGGCGATGGCTTGACGGATGGTGGTGGTGTAATTGTCAAAGTATCTGTAGGATTGAAGATACATGCCTACTCTGTAGTCGTCTTTTGGATCTAACTGGGTCATTTTCGGGTTGAATTTACAACAACTTTCTTCCCCTACGAACTTCGCTTTTTTGCACCTCTCTTCCATCCCAGGAGACGGAGTTTGGAAGTTCTTCAACGATGTGCTGAGAGATGTGCCTCCCAGAAACACCGCAGTGCGGTTTAAGGCCAAGGCCAGTCCTAGAGTCGTAGCATACTCAAAAAGTTCATTTCCAAGACGACCAGTAAAATGCACACAGACAATCTTTTTTGTTTCGTTATTTATAGATGATTGTGTTGTCGGTTTCGTTATTGTTGTTGTTGTTATTGTTGTTGTTGTTGTTGTTGTTGTTGTTGTTGTTGTTGTGGTGGTGGTGGTGGTGGTGGTGGTGATGATGATGATGTGAGCATACTGGATAACATTCTGGTTATGGACACAGTTTTCAGTGATGTAATGCTCGTCGCTGATAGGGAGGAATTTTGAGTTATGTTTGTTGCTAAACTCGAAATCGACGATGATGGTGATGTTGACAACGACGATGATGGTGATGTTGACAACGACGATGATGACGATGTGGACTGCTTTTTATTAATATTTTCAACAGAATTTGAACTTGCTGGTAATTTTTCCACTGTAGTTTGAGACAGTGACGTAGATTTCATGGTGGAGTTGACAGACGTCTTTGACACATTGGCTCTCCGTTGAGATGTTTCACTCCCAAACGAGCTGATCGTTATTTTTAAGGGGGCCGTTCCATTTTGGATTTTGACACCCACTTGAGGTGGTTCTGAACTGTCTTCAGTTTTAGGCAACCCAACATGGATACTTGGTAAGTCTGTGTTGGCTGTTTTGTGCCACACTTTCACAGAGGGGAACATAAAGCGGATGCTGCCGTGGACGATGTATCCCCGCAGGAAATAAGCTGAGAATAGGAAGCTCAGAACACACAGGACGATAAACAACCCTGAAATCAGAAAAAATAAATGAATGAGTACAATTGTATAAAACACAGTAAAAATACCCATACACATACACATACACACAAAGTTTACAGCACTGAAATACCAACATCAAGACTAGCTAGACAGAACAAGTGACCAATAAACATGGCGTCCACGTTCAATTATCCATTCTCCCTCTCTCATCCTCACTACCATGACTTTCAAGTCTCCGCATCCCCAACCACGGGCACACACGTACAGACACATAACGTCTGGGCATCAATTTGAAATTATCGTGATTTGTTTAGAAGTATATCGAGGGGTCCCAGCCAGAAGGTACTAAATGCCATTTTTTCACATTTTCATTTTTATGTCTCGTTGCACTCAGAAACATGTCTGCTTTGCTGTGGTAGTGATATTTTTCCATTTTCGCGACGTTAGCGATTTATGTATTAGAACTTTAAAGGAGCCATGAAAAATAAGTGAGCAAGTGGTGCCACTGACTGCTGGTTCCTTCCGACACTGACTAAGAAAGACAAACACCTGATTTTGTTCCCTGCCAAACAGTACTATCCAACTTTTGCAGCTTTTGTCATTGAGTGCTGTGGCCGAAACGAAGGGTTAAGTGGCTGTGTGCGCGCGCGTGTGTATGTCTGAGAGAAAGAGAGAGAGACACAGAGAGAGAGAGAGAGTGTGTGTGTATGTGTGTGGTGTGTGTGTGTGTGTGTGTGTGTGTGGTGTGTGTGTGTGTGTGTGTGTGTGTGTGTGTGTGTGTGTGTGTGTGTGTGTGTGTGTGTGCCCAGGATTTGTAGGATTAACGTGGCATCTGAGATGCCGAAGTGCCAGGACAGTATCTAAGTTTGAAACGTATCATCCCCAACTCTGGATGTCCCTTTACCCACAACTGGCCTAAATCTTTTATCACAGTCCCCTCGGTTTTCTTGTTTAATTTCCGCTTTGACTCATCAAGTAGACCCATTCCAGGATGTGTTTCCGTGGACTTTAGTACTTAATTAAGCACAGCCAGTGAAGTGTGAGATTTTTTTCTTTCTTTGCCAAGTGTGCCCTATGCGTCAGGAAAATCTTAAGCACAGCGCTTTTTTCCACCTTTTGAAAACATCCAGACTGACTTAACTTGGAAACCACCAACCATACCCCAGCAATGGTAAGGTTTTCTTTTGCTTTGTTTGTACTTTGACAATCATGTCAGAAACCAATATCTGATTACCTCTGTTTTGTACTAAGTTTTGTAAGATTTCCATTCAAGTTGTAAATTAATGTTTGAGCTAAATGATTATGTGAAAATGACCGTTTCAGATGATTTAAATGCAATGGCCTTTTAGTCATTTATCAGTGTTGATAAAATCTGTCGATCACTATTGTCTATTGAAATTACAGGGTTGCGTACATGCAGCAAAAGTTCATCTTTGTTTAGTTGAAGGCGGTATCTTTAGAATTAATGTTTCTGTGTCCACTGATGGTGTTGCAGGACATGATATAGTCCAGAATGCAATCCATTTTGTGCAGAAGACAAGCAGCTGTTGTTTTTGTTCTGTTGTAGGGATACGTAGAAAAAAAACTTTTATTGAATGGAATATAGTAATGTCTGCTCATGTTGACAGTTAAAGATCTAATTGTGTGCATGTGCCCATGTGCGTGCAGACTGTCCAGGTAATGTGATCAGAGGAAAATACGCAAGCAGCGCGGTACACACAAGAAATATTTTTAGGCACACACAAATGACTGACTCATATTATCAGAGATTAGCTTAAGATCAGCAAATGTGCAACTCTACAATATGTGCAATTTATTGCATTGTACTGTATTGTATTGTGTCGTGTCGTGTCGTGTCGTGTCGTATTGTATCGTATCGTATCGTATCGTATCGTATCGTATTGTATTGTATTGGGTTGGGTTGGGTTGGATTGAGTGTAGGTAGTGTAGTGTAGTGTAGTGTAGTGTAGTAGTGTAGTGTAGTGTAGTAGTGTAGTGTAGTGTAGTGTAGTGTAGTGTAGTGTAGAGAGAAATGAATTATATTGCAATGTATTATATTGCCTGATTTCAGGATTCATTGCAGATCACAGTACTGATTATCATTGACCACCTCCTAATTGAGCCTGATTCTACAGTGTCATCAAAAACGTACAGTAAAAAACATTCAACCAAAACTACAATCTCTTTTCGTGTCCCCAAAAGGACCCATGTGCAACTTGCACTGCAGCTGCTATCATGAGAAAGCAGAACACACTGTCTAGTGCTGAGGAGGCATTTCATAGAGAATACCTTGCAAGAAGACACTTCCAGACAGCAAAAAGCAGCTGCCAAGGAGACTTCCAAGAAAGACCCATCATTACATGTAATAATAGTTGACATGCAGGCAGTTTTACAATCTCCTCGGGCCTTGAAAGTCACTGTATTCTAAAAGAAAACTCTGTGTCTATAACTTCACTGTGTACATGTACTCTTGGCAGAGCAACATGCTATACATGGGACAAAACTGAAGGCAAGAGGGGTTTCTGTGAAATTGCCAGCTGTCTTCACAAGTATATTTTGTTCCTTCCAGCCATATGTCCAGCTCATCATCATATATTCTGACTGTTGTGGTGAACAAAACCAACATCAATACTTGACAGCAGCACTGCTATTTGTTGTGCATACTCTGCCAAATATCAAAACCATCACGCAGAAATGTCTGGAATCTGGTCACACTCAGATGGAATGTGATTCAATGCACTCTGCCATCTCTTCTGCAAAGAACAGCTTTCCCATTTACTTTCCATCTGAGAGCGACATTGTGTTCAGGTTGGCCCGGCGGCCAACTCGTTACACTGTTGTGCCATTCGATCATGAATCGATTTACGATTTCAAGAAGCTGGTCTCTTAATACATACAAAACACAAAAATGGCCACAGACAAACACAGGGTCAACTGGCTGCAAATTCGCTTCATCCAGGTGTCCAAGAGCAATGATGGCATCATGCTCTGCAAAAACAACTTAGATGTAGATGATGATTGCTTCAGAGTTCTCTGACTGGTGGGCTCATCAAGAAGAGAACGTCAATTGTTTCCTAAAGTACTGCCAGGACTATACAAGGACAAACTGCCAGTGTCGGAGGCCATGAAGCGAGTTATCTTATAACTGTGTGCATCTGGTGCCATCCCAAAGGCCTATCATAACTTCTACCGTGACTTTCCAGCATCTTCATCAGCAAATGACATATCGCCATACCTGATATCAAAGAGAGCAAGTGCAGAGTAAATGCACACTGACATTTGTACATATGCAGTTGACTGAGAGACTGATTTTGCTTCTGTACGTACACCAAAAGGCAAATGGGACTGTGCATAAAGATTTTGTTTTTCATATATCAAACAGCTATTTTTCTTTTTTTCTGTCTGTCAGTTCTACTACGATTGTCATCCATGGGTTTAGTTTTGTATGGCTGTATTGCTCCTAACACAACAGTGTGTGTAATTCGTGCTTTACTTTTGCTATAAACAACAGTGTGTAATTCATGTTTTATTTTTGCCTTAAACAACACTGGTGTAAACTCAGTGATCTCGTGTTACTTCAAATGGCATTCAGAAGTAAAAGTTGTTCCAGATGTTAAATGACAGTGAAGACAGTGCAACTGGTCAGTGAAGATATAAAATCAACCAAAGGCTGACAAAAATTGCAAAGAAACAAATAAACAAACAATCAATCAACACATTGGAAATTTTCCACAATCATACTCATATAATACAGTGTAATCATCTAGTGGTGACTAGTCTTACCAAGTCATTTGAGTTGCATTTGTGTAAGTTTGTCCGTGTATCCTCTCTCTCTCTCTCTCCTCTCTCTCTCTCTCTCTCTCTCTCTCTCTCTCTCTCTCTCTCTCTCTCTCTCTCTCTCTGTCAGAATGCAGAATGGCAACGGCAAATACCTAAGCTGGTCTGTGTGCTAATATCTGTACAGTTGGAAAATGAAGATCTATTTCATTTTCACTTCATTTTATTGCATTTCATCTTCTCTCTCTCTCTCTCTCTCTCTCTCTCTCTCCTCTCTCTCTCTCTCTCTCTCTCTCTCATGTCAAAAGCAAGACTGGATCTTTTAAAATCTATTCTAGCATATTCTGTCATAATATGTTGGAATGATTTACCAGAAAAGCCTGAGAGGTCAACTATCAATCGAAACGTTTAGACTAAAGTAACGCATTACGTGCTAATGTCCATGATCAAGATTTTATATATATCATTTGTGTTTTATTTTACTCATCTCATTTATGCTTACAAATGTATGCACATCTGTATGTGGGTTACTGCAGACAATTATTTAATAACTTTAACAATGAATATGTATTTGAATACATGTATGATTAAACTGTCCATTTTTATGATCATATTAACATGTGTTAGTAATATTTGTAATTTCATAAATAAAATAGTCTAATGCATGGTTAATGTGTCTATTTTGATATGATCATACCATACAAAGATTTGTAATTTCATATTGAAGTCAATCAATCATGTCGAGCTTGCTCGGCTATCCATGACATGTTTCCTCCATCCTTCTCTGTCAGACATTGCAGTAGGTAGCTCATCATACTGACAGCCCATATCATCGATCAGCTGGTCGATAAAGGTCTTCTTTGGACCCTATATTGAAGTAACTGAATTGAAATCATATTACTGTCAAGCTATCTAACATTCCATTGTTTTTATATTTTTGTTTTTGTTTTCTCTTTCTCACTCACATGCATACACACATGCACGTGCACACACATATACAAACACACAAACACACACACACATGCACGCACACACTCATACATTTAATTATGCATATGTGTTCACGTAAACCTATCAATGGTAACATTTTCAACATTACTTTTTATCTCTGGTGTTATTGTTTTCGTTTATATCTTTGAATTTTAGAAATCTTATGTAGTATTTTACTTCCTACTTTTCTCTTGTTTTCATGTAATGCAGAATGGCAACGGCAAATACCAAAGCTGGTCTGTGCGCTAGTATCTCTACAGTTGGAAAATGAAGATCTATTTCACTTTCACTTCATTTCATCGCATTACATTACATTTCTCTCTCTCTCTCTCTCTCTCTCTCTCTCTCTCTCTCTCTCTCTCTCTCTCTTCGTCTCTCTCTCTCTCTCATTCTTTCTCTCTCAACTCAAACACACACACACATCCATATATGCACGTGATCTGGTCACACTGTGTGTGTGTGTGTGTGTGTGTGGTGTGTGTGTGTGTGTGTGTGTGTGTGTGTGTGTGTGTGTGTGTGCGTGTGTGTGATAGAGAGAGAGAGAGAAACAGACAGAGGCAAACAAAGGGAGACAGACAGACAGAGAGACAAACAAAGGAAGAAAGACAGACAGACAGAGAGGCAGACAAAGGGAGACAGACAGACAGAGAGACAAACAAAGGGACACAGACAGATAGACAGAGACAGAAAGAGAGAGAGATACGCTAGACAATATATATTATACAATGCGTTATTTTGTGCATTATGAAAAAGGGTTATCAACATAGGCCTACAAACTTGGCATTGCCTTTCCACCTGACAATTTCTGAACTGTGGTGATCTGTGGCAAATTTTTCGTGAGTTTAACTAGGCG
>JAPXFY010000029.1:11246618-11264118 GCA_030674185.1 Monoplex corrugatus
TGAACTGCCTGCCCTATGTGTATGTTTAAACAACCATTATAATGAACTGCCTGCCCTCTGTGTATGTTTAAACAACCATTATAATGAACTGCCTGCCCTCTGTGTTATGTTTAAACAACCATTATAATGAACTGCCTGCCCTCTGTGTATGTTTAAACAACCATTTATAATGAATCTGCCTGCCCTCTGTGTATGTTTAAACAACCATTATAATGAACTGCCTGCCCTCTGTGTATGTTTAAACAACCATTATAATGAACTGCCTGCCCTCTGTGTATGTTTAAACAACCATTATAATGAATTGCCTGCCCTCTGTGTATGTTTAAACAACCATTATAATGAACTGCCTGCCCTACTGTGTATGTTTAAACAACCATTATAATGAACTGCCTGCCCTCTGTGTATGTTTAAACAACCATTATAATGAACTGCCTGCCCTCTGTGTATGTTTAAACAACCATTATAATAAACTGCCTGCCCTCTTTGTATGTTTAAACAACCATTATAATGAATTGCCTGTCCTCTGTGTATGTTTAAACAACCATTATAATGAACTGCCTGCCCTCTGTGTATGTTTAAACAACCATTATAATGAATTGCCTGTCCTCTGTGTATGTTTAAACAACCATTATAATGAATTGCCTGCCCTCTGTGTATGTTTAAACAACCATTATAATGAACTGCCTGCCCTCTGTGTATGTTTAAACAACCATTATAATGAACTGCCTGCCCTCTGTGTATGTTTAAACAACCATTATAATGAACTGCTTGCCCTCTGTGTATGTTTAAACAACCATTATAATGAACTGCCTGCCCTCTGTGTATGTTTAAACAACCATTATAATGAACTGACTGCCCTCTGTGTATGTTTAAACAACCATTATAATGAACTGCCTGCCCTCTGTGTATGTTTAATATTGAGTAGTAACACAAGGAATGTCAAAGTGTCAGAAACAAAGCACATCACCCTCATTGAATGGTTACAGGCAGTTTAACAAAGTAACACAACACACACGGACACACACATATACACACAAACCAAATAACAAACAAACTAACAAACAAAAGTCTAGTTAAAATTTCTATGTTTCTCTTTTCTTTATATCATGATGATTTCTTTAAAAAAAAAAGCATCATTCATCACATCTGTATAAATATGAAATACATGTAGAAGTAAATCGTAATACACTTGGTAGAAAACTAGAAATGTAGCATTTTAGGGGACGCTATAAGTTACAGATTTGAAGGACAAGGGAAGAAACCATCTTTTTCGAGTGGCAAACATCTTGATATCAACTAAGTACACACGCACACACACACACACGCACACACACACGCGCACACACACACAGACACACACACATATATACTATATATGTATGTATGTACACATATATACATATATATTTATATATATATATACAGATAGACAACACACACACACACATACACACACACCACACACACACCACACACACACTGAGAATATATGGTGCTTGGCTTATGTTTCAAACCACAAGGCATTTTGTACAGGTCTATGGGAATGACGTTTTAATTTCCATTAATGATGAGTTGGGCGCATTTCCATTGCATACAGAAACATTGATTAATAGGGTATACATACACACACACATACACACACACACACACATACATACATACACACACACACATACACACACACATACACACACACACATACATACACACACACACACACACATACACACACACATACACACACACTAACACACACATACATACACATACACACACACACACACACGCACACACACACGCACGCACACACACACACACACACACGCACGCACACACACACATACAGACACTTATACATACACACACATACACACACACATACACACACCTTTTGTGTTGTCAGCGAATGCGACCTTATTTCCCTGCGTCATTTACAAACTTAAAACAGAAACATACTGATTTCACTCTGTATTTACACATTGCTAGACGTTTACTGCACAGTCCTGTAGGTCGTTTCCTTTGATTCAGCTCAATTGTTTTATACCTGTAACTCCCACACAGCCCCGAGAAATCCGATGAAGCCTGACTGATATAATGTTCTGATTGATTTTCTTTTGTTCGTTAATTTGTTTGATGTTACATTAATTGTTACCTTAATTGATACAATGCCTTCATGATTACATAGATTCATTCATTCCTTACGCACCTTTTTTTTTTTCCCGTCTAAAAGCACATATGTGAATAGACGTTAAAAGAAATAACGAACGAACATACACACACACATGCACACACACACATAACACATACATATACACACACATACACACACATATACATACACACACATATACATACACATACACACACACACACACACACACACATACATCATCATCATCATCAGGTGCCTTGCCGCATGGCGTTGGCGATTATGGACTTCCGTCTGTCTCTATCTCTTGTTGTCTCAAGCATCTCTTCCACCCTCTTTGTCCTCAGCCACTCTGCAAGTCTGTCTAGTATCTTCTCCCTGGGTCTATCTGGTGTTCTCTTCCCTCCAGCTTTCCTGTCGTGACCAGGTGCTCCAATTCCCCCTCCTCATAAAATGGCCGTCAAATGTTGCCTGTCTTTTCCTGACCTTCTTTATGAATGATCTTCTTGTGTCTGCCTCCATCAAGACTGTCTCCTTTGTTTTCTTTGCTGTTCATGGAGCTCTCAATATTCTTCTTAGAAACCACATCTTGGCTGCCTCAATTTCGTTCTGGCTTTGCTTGTTGACTGTCCACGCCTCACAACCGTATAACAGTATTGGTTCTATATAACATTCAAGAACTCTCTTCCTGATGTTAATTGATAGGCATTTGTTGGCAAGAATGCTTTTCATCTTCTTGAATGCTGTTTTGGCTTGGCCGATTCTGCTGGCTATTTCTGATGTGCATCTGCCGTCTGGTGAAATGATCGTTCCCAGGTATTTAAACGTATCAACCTGTCTCAAGGTTGTGCCGATTGCTGTTATTTTGCATGAGGGATTTCATGTTTTTTACTGATCACCATGACTTCAGTTTTCCTGCTGTTTAGTTCCAACCCTTTATCTTTGCTTTCTATTTCTAGTATATTCACAAGGTTTTGTGGGTCCCTTTCATTTTCTGCAACCAGCACGGTGTCATCTGCGTATCGAATGTTGTTAATCATTTTTCCTGCAATCTTTAATCCAGGGTCTTCCTCTAGGTTTCTCATGATGTTTTCGCTGTAAAGTGAAAACAGATCTGGTGACAAAACGCAACCCTGTCTGACTCCTCTTTTGATGTTTTGGAAAGAGCTTATATCGTTTTCTATTCTCATTGCAGCTGTTTGTTCCCTATACATATTTCTGATTATTCGTAGATCTTTTCCATCAATATTGAGTCTTTCTAGTTGGTTAATCAATTCTTCATGTCTTACGCGATTGAAAGCCTTGGTATAATCAACAAAGCATAAACATAATTCCTTAGTCATCTCGATTGACCTCTCTTGATAGTTCTTAGGATGTATATGGCATTAAGAGTTCCTTTCCTTTCTACAGCTCCACATGTTCATCTGCTATTTCTCTTCTGAATCTATTCCTTGTCCTCATCATGATTATTCTTAACAGGAATTTTGTTACATGACTCATCAAACTGATTGTGCGATGGAGTTCACATTCTATAGCCCCTGTCTTCTTTGGAAGAGTAATGAAAATTGATTTTGACATATCTTTGAGGATTTTTCCAGTGTCGTAAATTTCATTTAAGGGGACTGTTATTTTTTCAATATCAAATTCCTCCAGGTCTTCAATCATCTTTGTAGTAATGTTGTCTGGTCCTGGGGCTTTTCCTGGTTTCACCTTTTTCAGTGCTGCTCTAACTTCATCTTTCATTATACATATATACACAAACACACATACACACACATACATACACATACACACACACATACATATACATATACACACACATACAAACACATGCACACACACATACACATACACACACACTTACACACACACACACATAAACACACATACACATACACACACATACACACCACATGCACTCACATGCACACACATACAGACACACACATACACACACACATACACACACACATACCGACAATCACACGCACGCACTTATAGCTAAAAGACGTTAAATCAAAGAACGAACACGCACGCACACAAACAGAAATATGACTGTCATTACAGTACACTGTAATGTTCTCTTCTACTCCAGCAAAAGTTTGCCGAGTAATTGACAGATAAACAAAATGACACAAAGAGAAAGAAGTGTGAATGTATGAACTAACAGATCAACAGAAAGAAAGCAAGCAATACAGTATTCAGTCAAATCCACATGGCATGATCAGCGCACTTGTTTCGGTAGAGAACGTCTGTATTTCTAGATTTTGTTACACACGTTTTTCCCTGTAAAGTGCCGGCCACTCCCTGTATGTTCAGCATAATGATGTAATTGTGAGGGACCAGAACGCATTTCCACAGTCGGCCTCTCAGTATGTTCTCACTTGATCTTTACGGTGAATAACTATGTTTGCATCAGCCTGTGTATGTGTGCGTGTGTTTGTGTGTGTGTGTATGTGCACGCGCGCGCGTGTGTGTATGTGCATGTGCGTGCGTGCGTGTGTGTGTCCCTATGTGTGTGTGTCCGTATTTTTGTGTGTGTGTGTGTGTGTGGTGTGTGTGTGTGTGTGTGTGTGTGTGTGTGTGTGTGTGTGTGTGTGTCGCGCGCGTGCACTACTCTGCACTTAGTCCAAGTCTTTACTTACACCCTATAATCATTATGTTTCACAAAACCGAAGTCACCATGTTAAATCTCAGTCGCTATCATCTTCAAAAACGCCAGATGTTATTACACTTAACGTGCAGTCAGGCAAATAACAGACTGTTATAACAGTAAACCAGAATTAAAATATTTTCACAAGTTCCTAAGAAAGAGCAGCTCACAGCCTGTTTGAAAAGTGCCCATTTTTGCACGTTTGGACTCTGTGTGACTGTGACCTTCAGCCCTTACTTTCCGAACTTGTCCATTTTCGCCATTCCTTAACACTCCACACTGTTACTAAAATAAAGTGAAAAACCACCCTCACAAAAATTGTGTCCACACACTTTCGTTACAGCCAGACACACTGACACCCACAGAAACACATCTCTCTCTGGTCTCTATGAATTAGCTCCATTTATATAAAAAAAAATAATCAAAAGAGAGAGAGAGAGAAAGCAAAAAAGAAAGAAAATTGAAAAAAGGGAGATAAGAAAAACATATAGACACACACACACACACACACACACACAAACAAACAAACAAACACACTTACATAAACACACACGCACACAGACATACACACACGCACGCATGCACAAACACGAATACATCCACATACATCGACACGCACACACGCATGCACACACATGAACACACGCACATGGGGACACACACACACACACACACACACACACACACACACACACACACACACACACACACACACACACACACACACACACACACACTCGTCTAAAATCACATATGTGAATAGACGTTAAAAGAAATAACGAACGAACACACACATACACACACAGATCAGTGATTGTGCTTCGCTGCGAGCTCGAAACATGACCACTCGAACTGCGTGTTTGCTCACAGCAAGTCCAAATCTTCACCATCATTATTAACTCTCACTCTCTTGGTTTGTGATTAATTTAAACACCAAGAAGAACAGGATAAAAGACTTAGGCACGAAGACATTCACACAAACAGTTGATTCTCTTGTCCTCATATACAGAGGTTGCATTTATAAACGTCCAGCTTCAAATCTGCACAATAAGCAGGACACTTATGCCGCCATCTCCCTTGTACGGTCACAGACATGTTGCTATTTATATATACATAGGCGCATGATGTATTGAAGGTGTAGCTAAACATTGATTTACGGCAGAAAGACAGAAAATAGAAACAAAGACAATAGATGTTAAAACGACAAGGAATACTCTCATATGTTGGGAATACTCATTTGGTCACAATCCAGCATAACTATGGATGAAATAGCCGAAAAACCAACGTTAACGCCTATCCCTACATGGGAAATGCTAAAGGCCACGTTTGATCTCGATTATGCAGACGTTAAAAAAGATGATAATGTCAACATTACGCTATCCACAGCTTGTGAACACATCGATGAAAATTACCGTACCCACCTCCACATTTTTACTGATGGGTCAGTCTTAGCAAATCAGAGCGCTGGAGCAGCGTTTTATGTTCCAAAATTTAACATTAAAAAGTCTTTTTTCATTGGGGCAAATGTATCTATATATACAGCAGAACTGGTCGCTGTTGTTCAAGCATTGCATTATTTAATAAGCCTTCGGCCTGTGTCTTTCAAAGTAGTTCTCTTTGTTGATTCAAAATCTGTATTATATGCCTTACAGACTTTTGATACAGACACAAGACCTGATTTAATAATTGAGGCAAACATCTAATACACTGTTTAAAGATACATGGCTCGGAAATCAGTTTATGCTGGGTGCCTTCTCACGTTGGTCTTCACGGCAACAACGTAGTTGACAGAGCAGCTAAATCCGGTGCACTCCGTTCTGAAAATTCCGTAGAATTACATGTTAACACCTCGGTAAAAGAAGCTTACAACTCGCTAGAATTAGCATTATGGATTCGATTTCATGAACATTTAAATGAAAAATTTGTGTCTCAAAAAAGAATCAAACTTTCAGTTCAAAATATCTGTTAAAAAATGCAGTATTCTTCGTTATATCATTTGAGATTAATTGTTACCACATATTTTCGTATTCAACTGAACGCTTTGAAAACAAAATATTGTAAAAACGTTTTATGTATTTGCGGTGAACAATTCACATTGTATCACTGTTTGTTTTACTGCAGAAAGCTTCGTTATTTTTTACCAAAGATGTTTACACAAGGAAACTATCTTGAAAAGCATTTTAAAGAAGTGATATCAGATCAAGTTCTGTTAGTTAAAATTTCAGAATCATTGGTTCACAGTCCTGTTGATGCGTTACTTTAAGGTTATTATATTAATTATCATTATCTTATTTTGTTTTGTTTTGCTTTTTATGACGATTTTTCTTTTACATTTGATGTTAGCGTTGTTCTAGTTTCATTTCTCTGTTCATCCATATCCTTTTTCTAAAGACCTTGCTGATTCCTTTTAATTTTTTTTCCGTCTCTTACTCTGTTCCCTTCTTTCCCCTCCTCCCTCCCCCCCCCCCCCAAAAAAAAATCATACTCCATGCCATTTTTACCCGTCTAATATCACTTATAGTGAAAAGACGTTAAATCAAGGAACGAACACAAACACTCACACATACACAAATAGTAGACAACTGCGTTGTTATGTACTTTGTGTGTGTGTGTGTGTGTGTGTGTGTGTGTGTGTGTGTGTGTGTGTGTGTGTGTGTGTGTGTGTGTGTGTGTGTGTGTGTGTGTGTGTGTAATTGTGTGTATGTGTATGTGTGTATGTTTATGTGTGTGCGAATATGTGTGTGTGTGTGTGTTGTGTGTGTGTGTGTGTGTGTGTGTGTGTGTGTGTGTGTGTGTGTGTGTGTGTGTGTGTGTGTTTTCTGTTCTAGGTTTTAACAACTATATTACTGTACCTGTATAAACCCCGTTCTGTTTAAAAATTTGATGACAGCAGTTGTTACCTGGTTTATAAAGGCCAGATCGATCAGATCATCAAAATTGTATTGTTCAGAAATGATCGCAGTTATTTTTACAGCTTAAGTATACAAAGACCAAGAAATATAAGTACATCAGATCTATTTAGTATTGCTTATAATCAGAAAAACACGCACATGTCTATTCAACTTGTGAAACAAGACACACACATTTTGGATCTGCTGGACTTTCTTAGACAACCAACAAACAAAGTCACTGAATTCACAAGACGACACAGTCTTAGACCTGGTGATGTGGTCACTTTTTCTGTTAGGCACACTTGACAAAGGCCAGTTGGTTCAACATTTGTCACTGTCTTGTTACCTCAGTGAAATAAACAGGTTTTACCTTCCTGTCACATGTTTTTGACTTCTGGTCATTTGGACGCTGGCAGTCGCTTTGACACAGATTGAGTATTGCTTAAGAACAGGACAGTTGTTTGACGGGCGATAGTCAAGTGAACAAACGTCAGACTTCAAATCAGAAAATCTTCAGTTGGTGGGAAACAGGGGATATGTTTTCAATCTCCCAGGTGAACATGTGTGCTTATTTGCAAGTGTTTAAGCCCCTTTGTCAGTATAGGCATGCAGAATATCACGTATGCGTGTTAACACCCTGTAAGTAATGTCAATGAATGGCTTACGGAAACAGGAAAACACCCAGCATACACACCCATCAAAGACGCAGACTGTGCAACAACATAGTGCAATGTCGTCAGCTCGCCAATCAGTTTACGTGTAATGCGCAGTGAGTCCAAATTTTGGGGAATAGCACAATACAAAAATGATTTATGATCTATGATAAAGCTGAACAGTGTTATTATACTAATGACTTCAAGGTTCCTGTGCATACGTATCGTGAAAGACACCTTCCTCAAATAAGAAGTGACTTCAGAGATTCCCAATCAAAGCAGAGAATCCAATATCACCATGTAAATATTAGTTTAATAATACCTCAGACATTGTCTGAAATATGCACACATTGCATGCACACATCAAAAAGCCTGGATAGATCACGTCTTTGTCCATGTATCAGCTGATGATCAGTAAGAAATCCACGCGTGGTTGGTATCTCTGCCTCCCAGGTGAAAGAATTTCCCACTGAAAATATACTTGCACTGATTTATGAAAACAATTCCTCATAGTAGATACGACGGCTGCCGTTTCATAGAGAGCATTTCCTATCGAAACAAACGTACAGACAGATCACAAAAGTGTCCAAGCAAAGAATATAATTATAACTCCTGTCATCTGAGAGACAGTGCATCCTATTCCTATGGGATGACAATAAAGGTGATTTGCGTCTGTGTTGTTGTAAACATTACAGATGGCGTAACCTCTGTCCTCTGGCTGACAATAAAGACGATGTAATCCCTGTCTTGTGGCTGACAATAAAGGTGATGTAATCCCTGTCTTGTGGCTGACAATAAAGATGATGTAATCCCTGTCTTGTGGTTGACAATAAAGGTGATGTACTCTGTGTTGTGGCTGACAATAAAGATGATGTAATCCCTGTCTTGTGGCTGACAATAAAGATGATGTAATCCCTGTCTTGTGGTTGACAATAAAGGTGATGTACTCTGTGTTGTGGCTGACAGTAAAGATGATGTAATCCCTGTCTTGTGGCTGACAATAAAAGTGATGTAATCCCTGTCTTGTGGTTGACAATAAAGGTGATGTACTCTGTGTTGTGGCTGACAATAAAGATGATGTAATCCCTGTCTTGTGGCTGACAATAAAGGTGATGTAATCCCTGTCTTGTGGTTGACAATAAAGGTGATGTACTCTGTGTTGTGGCTGACAATAAAGACGACGTAATCCCTGTCTTGTGGCTGACAATAAAGGTGATGTAATCCCTGTCTTGTGGCTGACAATAAAGGTGATGTAATCCCTGTCTTGTGGCTGACAATAAAGGTGATGTACTCTGTGTTGTGGCTGACAATAAAGGTGATGTAATCCCTTCTTGTGGCTGACAATAAAGGTGATGTAATCCCTGTCTTGTGGTTGACAATAAAGGTGATGTACTCTGTGTTGTGGCTGACAATAAAGGTGATGTAATCCCTGTCTTGTGGCTGACAATAAAGTGATGTAATCCCTGTCTTGTGGCTGACAATAAAGGTGATGTAATCCCTGTCTTGTGGCTGACAATAAAGATGATGTAATCCCTGTCTTGTGGCTGACTGTAATGATGATGTAATCCCTGTCTTGTGGCTGACTGTAATGATGATGTAATCCCTGTCTTGTGGCTGACTGTAATGATGATGTAATCCCTGTCTTGTGGCTGACAATAAAGGTGATGTAATCCCTGTCTTGTTTCGTACAATAAAGATGATGTAATCCCTGTCTTGTGGCTAACAATAAAGTGATGTAATCCCTGGCTTGTGGCTGACAGTAAAGATGATGTAATTCCTATCTTGTGGCTTACAATAAAGATGATGACTGTAATCCCTGTCTTGTGGCTTACAATAAAGATGATGAATCCCTGTTTTGTGGCTGACTATAAAGATGATGTAATCCCCGTCTCTTGGTTGATTATAAAGATGATGTAATCCCTGTATCTTGGCTGACTATAAAATTATGTAATCGCTGTCTCTTGGCTGACTATAAAGATGATGTAATCCCTGTCTTGTGGCTGACTATAAAGATGATGTGATCCCTGTCTCTTAGCTGACTATAAAGATGATGTAATCCCTGTCTTGTGGCTGACTATAAAGATGATGTAATCCCTGTCTTGCAGCTGACTATAAAGATGATGTAATCCCTGTCCTGTGGCTGACTATAACGATGATGTAATCCCTGTCTTGTGGCTGACTATAAAGATGATGTAATCCCTGTCTTGTGGCTGACTATAAAGATGATGTAACTCCTGTCTTGTGGCTGACTATAAAGATGATGTAATCCCTGTCTTGTGGCTGACTATAAAGATGATGTAACTCCTGTCTTGTGGCTGACTATAAAGATGATGTAACTCCTGTCTTGTGGCTGACTATAAAGATGATGTAACTCCTGTCTTGTGGCTGACTATAAAGATGATGTAACTCCTGTCTTGTGGCTGACTATAAAGATGATGTAACTCCTGTCTTGTGGCTGACTATAAAGATGATGTAATCCATGTCTTGTGGCTCACAATAAAGGCGATGTAATCTCTTGTTTTGTGACTGTTCATAAGGACAAGTTATCCCTGCCAATATGTCTGCTGATCATAAGGGTATCCATCCTGGGTAGATATAATCTCTGCCTTTTGGATTGAAACAATTCCCAATAAGGGTGTTGGCTTTGATGAAATCTTTCATGTACAACGTTTTGCCACGATTAAGATAGCCCACCCACCAGGAGAATGTCCCGAACGTGGTGATGACATGGTCCATAGCGCTTAGCACCATCATGTCCACTGTTGGCTCGTTGCCTTCTAGATAATACATGGTATAACTTGAAGGGACATTCTTCTTGACCCACTCTAAGCTGTCGCTAGCCATGACGAACACACAGCTAGGGTGCAGCTGGGTGAAATACTGCAAAGACTTGTTGATGTATTCTGGGGAAGCTAAAGGATAACCTAGTTTTTGGTTCTTCTCAGAAGCCATATCTCCATGGCGTATGTGCATTCCTACCAGAGTGGACGAGTTATATTTCTGTCTCAGCTTCTGCACTATTTTGTTAGACTGTGTGCTAATCTTGTCATTAAAGGCGATGGCTTGACGGATGGTGGTGGTGTAATTGTCAAAGTATCTGTAGGATTGAAGATACATGCCTACTCTGTAGTCGTCTTTTGGATCTAACTGGGTCATTTTCGGGTTGAATTTACAACAACTTTCCTCTCCTACGAATTTTGCTTTATTGCACCTTTCTTCCATGCCCGCAGAAGGAGTATGGAAGTACCTCAAGATTGTTCTGAGGGATGTGTCTCCCAGCAACACTGCAGTACGGTTTAAGGCCAAAGCCAGTCCTAGAGTTGTAGCATACTGAAAAAGTTCATTTCCAAGGCGACCAGCAAAATGCACACATATAATCTTTTTTGTCTCGTCATTAAAAAATGATTGTAATATCGGTTTGGTCGCTGGAGTTGACGGTTGAGTTACATTTGTTGTTAGACTCGAATTTGATGTTGATGCTGATGCTGGTGCTGGTGCTGGTGCTTGTGCTGCTGCTGCTGCTGCTGCTGCCGCTATTGATGATGACGATGACGATGATGATGACGCAGACTGTTCACGAATTCCATTCTTGTCCAAGTTTGAACTTGCTGGTAATTTTGTCACTGTAGTTTGAGATTGTGATATGAATTTCCGGGTGGAACTGACAGACTTCTTCGACAGATTGTCTCCCCATTGAGACGTTTCAGTCCCAAATGAAGTGTTCACATGTGCAAAGGGGAACATAAAGCGGATGTTGGTGTGGGAGGTGTACCCGTGCAGGAAGTAACCACATAACAGGAAACTCAGAACAGCCAGGACGATAAACAATCCTGAAATGAAAAATAAAAAAATTGAATAAATGTACACATGATTTAACAATAAAGAAATGAGTATAATTCTATTAAGCGCAGTAAGTACACTCACATAAAAACACTATTCACAGCACTGAAGTATTAACATCAACGCTAACTGGACAGAACAAGTCTCTGGTAAACAGGACGTCCAATTTTCAGTCATCCAATCTTGATGGAGGCAGACACAAGAAGAACATCAATATTAGGAAGAAGATCAGGAAAAGACAAGCAACATTTATGTCATTTTATGAAGCAAGAGAAATTAGAGCACCTAATCACAACAATAAAGCTGGAAGTAAAGAGAGCACCAGGTAGACCCAGGGAGAAAATATTGAACGGACTTGCAGAGTGGCTGAGGACAAAGAGGGTGGGAGATGTACTTGCAATGACAAGGGATAGATTCGTATGGAAGGCCATGATCGCCAACGCCATGTGGCAAGGCACATCATGATGATAATGAGTCTCCCTGTGTCATCCCTCACAACAACCACTTTCCAGTCCCTGCACCAACTGATCCCTAGCAAACAAGCACAGACACATAACGTTTGGGCATCAATTTAGAATTATCTTGAAAACCATTGTACATGTTCATAAAACAGTGTTATCGACTACCGGGAGTTGGTCAGCAACAAAGGAAGATGGCAATTAAAAAACGGATCAAAGGGCTAAGATCTGTACATGATCGTCGCTATGAGGTGGGTGGACTCTGCGATAAGAAAAGTCGATATGGCGGGATTCGCTGAGTGTTTTGAGATCGGAGAGTATTGAAACCTCCTCCCCCGCACCCCGCCACCTTTATCAAAGAAAAAGAGGGATTGTTAGAATGGACACACGCACAACAAATACATGTTAACCCCTGTGATTGTTAGAATGGACACACGCACAACAAATACATGTTAACCCTTGTGATTGTTAGAATGGACACACGCACAACAAATACATGTTAACCCTTGTGATTGTTAGAATGGACACACACACAACAAATACATGTTAACCCTTGTGATTGTTAGAATGGACACACACACAACAAATACATGTTAACCCTTGTGTGTTAGAATGGACACACCACAACAAATACATGTTAACCCTGTGATTGTTAGAATGGACACACCACAACAAATACATGTTAACCCTTGTGATTGTTAGAATGGACACACACACAACAAATACATGTTAACCTTGTGATTGTTAGAATGGACACACACACAACAAATACATGTTAACCTTGTGATTGTTAGAATGGACACACACACAACAAATACATGTTAACCCTTGTGATTGTTAGAATGGACACACACACAACAAATACATGTTAACCCTTGTGATTGTTAGAATGGACACACACACAACAAATACATGTTAACCCTTGTGATTGTTAGAATGGACACACGCACAACAAATACATGTTAACCCTTGTGATTGTTAGAATGGACACACGCACAACAAATACATGTTAACCCTTGTGAATGTTAGAATGGACACACACACAACAAATACATGTTAACCCTTGTGATTGTTAGAATGGACACACACACAACAAATACATGTTAACCTTTGTGATTGTTAGAATGGACACACACACAACAAATACATGTTAACCCTTGTGATTGTTAGAATGGACACACACACAACAAATACATGTTAACCCTTGTGATTGTTAGAATGGACACACACACAACAAATACATGTTAACCCTTGTGATTGTTAGAATGGACACACACACAACAAATACATGTTAACCCTTGTGATTGTTAGAATGGACACACACACAACAAATACATGTTAACCCTTGTGATTGTTAGAATGGACACACACAACAACAAATACATGTTAACCCTTGTGATTGTTAGAATGGACACACACACAACAAATACATGTTAACCCTTGTGATTGTTAGAATGGACACACACACAACAAATACATGTTAACCCTTGTGATTGTTAGAATGGACACACACACAACAAATACATGTTAACCCCTGTGATTGTTAGAATGGACACACGCACAACAAATACATGTTAACCCCTGTGATTGTTAGAAAGGTCACGCGCACAACAAATACATGTTAACCCCTACTGTTAAGATATTTTTTAAATGTTAGAATGGACACACGCACAATAAATACACGTTAACCCCTACTGTTAAGATTAAAGTGATCGTTAGAATGGACACACGCACAACAAATACACGTTAACCCCTACTGTTAAGATTAAAGTGATCGTTAGAATGGACACACGCACAACAAATATATGTTAACCCCTACTGTTAAGATTAAAGTGATCGTTAGAATGGACACACGCACAACAAATACACGTTAACCCCTACTGTTAAGATTAAAGTGATCGTTAGAATGGACACACGCACAACAAATACACGTTAACCCCTACTGTTAAGATTAAAGTGATCGTTAGAATGGACACACGCACAACAAATACATGTTAACCCCTACTGCTAAGATTAAGGGGACGAACTACAAATCAAAATGTTTTTTAGAAATTGAAAACAAAATATTGATTTTATATAGATAATACTAGCATGCACGGATTATGATATAAAAAGAATTGTACCATGAGTACAGCACACATAATTTTCTATCATATTAGACATGACTAATCTCTTGATTTAAAGAGAATACAACGTAGCTGTCCTCTAGATGTTTATGCAACCCAAAGTTAATTTTCAATTAACATACTTATAACAATGCCACTAAGCAGAAAACTGTGCTAGGTTTAAATTAAACTGCATTAAACTGTGCATTATATTCTTCCGTTTGAAATCTGGAATATACTATGGTGCACAGTCTTGGTACAGACGAGACAGTTGAAATGAAAGATTTGTGAACGCAAAGAAAAAAAGTACGACAGATATGTACATAACAGCAATTTGTGCTGTAATCAGAATTGAATGTAGTGCCAGTGCTAATGTCAGCTGAAACAAGAAACTAAAAGAGAACAGGACCGGGTCTTTAACTGACGAAACAGGACAAGACTACTGTACATACGTGCACCGTCTGTCATTTATGATAGGTCAGAGAGAAATCGATGCTATTCGTCAACAAAGACACAGTCTCACAGCCAAAAATATGGATGTTCTGTGTGACAAACGCCAATGTGTCTCTTGAAACAATGATAGAAAACATGCTGGTCGGCAGGTTGGCAAACACTGCACACGTCTTACACAGGCGTGTGTGTGTGTGTGTGTGTGTGTGTGTGTGTGTGTGTGTGTGTGTGTGGTGTGTGTGTGTGTGTGTGTGTGTGTGTGTGTGTGTGTGTGTGTGTGTGTGTTGTTCGTGCACGTTGTTTTCTCACACTGTGCAGGCAGTACCTTGCAGCATGATCTGAGTGCTCCGTCTTCGGTGAGTATGCGTGCTGGGTGTTTTCATTTTTCCATAATCAGACGTAGGTACAAATTACAGGAGCTCTTGTGTGCATATTTGATGTTTTGCGTGCGCATACACACGATGGAGGTTTAGGCGCAGGGAGGTCCGAATACAAGTTGGCCAGAGAGATAGTGAAAACATCTCCCTGTTACCCACTACGCAGAGTTGTTTAAGCTGATCGAACCCAGGATCTTCTGACCGGAAATCCAGTGTTTATCCACTTTACAACGGCATCCATCAAGTTGTTGTTGTGACACACCTACATGTAGTGCACGAGTCAGACCGAATGAGCGGTCCATCAGTAAAACGAACGCCACCCTGTGCCTCCAGCGACAGCCCAAAGACCCCATTGACACAACAGGACCTGACCTGACTTTATCTCCAGCATAGAAGCAGCAGCTGAAACGGAAACCCAGGTTATATTATAAGACCAGACATGAGGGGTCACAGAATCTGCGACAATGTTTCATTGTCTAAATCAACGTACGTGACTGCCGGCGTTCAAGTAACCAGGAACCGGAAGTACACTCCCATGGAATCGGAAAGCGTATTTCATGTAACAAAACAAAACAAGACGATTGCAGATTATCGGCTCATGTTACGATAATACATGATAATTGGGCATGATAAGAATGTTGCTTCGGGCTTCAGTTTAGGATGGAGACTGCGAGATAGGGCTGTAGGCTGAGCTTTCTTGCATATTGTCCTGTTTTGTAGTTTATGTTAGGACTGAGGTCCTGTGACAGGGCTGTCTGTACTCTACACTTCCTTTCATATCATTGTGTGTTGTATTGACTGAAATATACAAATACCTGCAGTGTTCCTCCTGAAATTTACCATCGCAAAGTTGGCAATTAGCAAAAACCCATTTGCCAAAGAATTTTCATAAAAAAAAAGAAACAGGTGTCGTTGGAGAAAAATTCTGAATTACGTTCTGAGCCAACTTGGTTAAAATAACTGCCCATTTCTTTTCCTTCCAGAAAAAAAATTACGTATGTACAGAATTTTTCCAGAGTAATTAGCAAAAGCGTCAAACTCAGTTTAGTACTCTGGGTCAAGCGTATGAACTGGAAGCTGATATTAGTCATCTTTCTAACCTTCCTCTTCCTATGAAGCATTCGCTTTAATTCTTGCTGAACAGCAGCTGAATTCATTCGTCGAGGGCGTTTTGAACTGTTCATACCCCCGCTCGGGCGAGGTGTTGCCATTTTGCTTGCTTCGTGTACGAGGTTCACATTCCGGTACAGCCAATAAACTTGCTTGAAAAACACACTCCTGGGTGATGAAGTGGGTTTCCTAGTTATTGTTAGATCCAAGGGAAGCTTGATGAGTCTAAAGCTACCAAGTTTATGATTCTCGACCAAATCAAAAGCTTTTTACGGGATCGAGAAACGTGACCGATGTTCCCGAACGGCGATCGTGGAGTGACAGAGAGTGAATTATCTGTCGTTCTGGAACAGCTGTTATGTCGGTCTAAAGTTAGGTACAATCTCCCTGTTTCATCAGTGAAATGGACGGCACGCTATCGCGGACTCAGTCGCACGGCTGAGCCCAGCGGGTGAGAGTCGAATCAATGGGCTCTAATCTATAGCTTGCGCTTGTGCCTTATTTAAATTTAACACTCGGGAGTGGCCACGGCGACTGGTTTGTTTTCGCTCATGTGTTTACATTCTTCACACACAAACGTCTCCTTCGTCTGTCGCAGACGGTGTCGTTGATTAAAACATGTGTGTGGGAAGTGGGGTGACACAATACTGAGGAGGATGGGTGGGGGGATGTTGGGAGGGGGCAATTGGATACGTGGAGAGATGATGGGTGGACTTGAGTGTAATTGAAAACTCGATCCTGACCTACTTCTGCCTTTAAAGTACCGTACTGCGTCAGAAGAGGGTGGGTGGGGGGTAGGAGACGTGTGTGTATG
>JAPXFY010000029.1:11266618-11281618 GCA_030674185.1 Monoplex corrugatus
CAGCCTGTATCATCGATCAGTTGGTCGATGAAGGTATTCTTTGGACGTCCTGGTTTTTGTTTGCCGTGACTGGGTCTCCGTAGTAGAACATCTCCCACCAGTTCTTCTTTGCTACGCTAGCACTGCAGTGTCCCGCGAAGCGCATTCTTTGTTGACGTATTGATTTACTGATTGGTGGGATCTTACATATAACTCTTTGTTAGTTGGATGTTCTCTCCAGGATTTGTTCAGGGCTGCACGCATCATTCGTGTGTATGCTCCATCAATCTTCTTCTCCAATGTCGTTGTTAGGGTCCAAGAGACTGAGCCATATGTAAGAACGGACTCTACTGCTGCTCAGAAGAAGTTCCTTTTCAGGTTGTCTGGTAGATTGGATTTCCAGATTTTGACCAGTTGATTCAGAGCGCCCCAGGCATTTCCAAGTCTGGTATTGACGTCTTGTTCTGTGGAGTCAATGTAGCTGCCCAGGTATTTAAAGTCTTCAAGGAGATACGCTTGCCCCCTACATTTTCATCATCTGTCTCGACTACGTATTGAGGAAAGCAGTGGATAAGAACAAAAAACTTGGCTTTACCAACACAAAACAGAAGAGCAGACGCTATCCTGCGGAAAAGATAACATGCAGATTACGCTGATGACCTCAATGCGAACAAAACAGAGTTCATCTGTCTGAATCAAGACGCATCAGAAGGTATGACAAGTCTCAATGGATCGCTGATATCAGTTGCAGATTACATTTTGACTTAGAGAGAGAGGGAGAGAGAGAGAGAGAGAGCATTCGGTACTTTGTTAAAGTAGAGAAAGAGAACCAAAAAAAAACTTTGGGTATTTTGTTTAGAAAGAGAGAAAAAGAGATGAAGCATTTCGGTATTTTGTTTAACAAGAAAAACAAAGAGATGAAACATGTCAGCACTATGTATAAACAGAGAGAGAAAGAGTCAGAGAGTGAAAACAAGAAAACAAGATGGTTAAACCATTCTAACAATCTTTCTTTTTCTGTCAAAAACGAACAAATACAAAAGAAAACATAAAACATCCTGTTTCCTGTCACTTCTCTAGAAAGAGAGATGTGTGTGTGCGAGAGTGAAAATGCAAGTGTGTATAGATGTGCATGGGCTTGCATGCATGTATGCGTGTGTATGTGTCTGTGTGCCAGTTTGGCTTTGTATATGTTTGTGTCTACATATGCAAGATGGGTGAATGAGTGTCACATGCGCTTTTGTGTTTGCACATGTATGTTCATTTTCATAAGAAAAAAATACAGTATTGGTACAAGTAGTACGGTTGCGAGGCGTGGACAGTCAACAAGCAAAGCCAGAACAAGATTGAGGCAGCCGAGATGTGGTTTCTAAGAAGGATGTTGAGAGTTCCATGGACAGCAAAGAAAACAAACGAGACAGTCTTGATGGAGGCAGACACAAGTAGATCGTTCATAAGTAAGATTAGGAAAAGCAGGCAACATTCATAGGCCATTTTATGAGGAAAGGGGAATTGGAACACCTGGTCACAACGGGAAAGCTGGAGGGAAGGAGGGCACCAGGTAGACCCAGGGAGAAGATACTAGACTGACATGCAGAGTGGCTGGGGACAAGGAGGGTGGAAGAGATGCTTGCGGCAACAAGAGATAGAGACAGATGGAAGTCCATAATCGCCAACGCCACGCGGCAAGGCACTTGATGATGATGATGATGATGATGATGATGATGATGATGATGATGATGATGATGGTGATGATGATGATGATGATGATGATGATGATGAGTGATGATGGGTGATGATGATGATGATGATGATGATGATAATGATGATGATGATGATGATGATGATGATGATGATGATGATGATGATGATGATGATGATGATGATGATCATGTTCAGGATCCATTCTGTCTGTACTCTAGAAAACCTGACGTACAAACAAACAAAAACAACAACAACAAATTTAAAAAAACAAAACAAAAAAAAACATGTTACGCTGCGTCTTCTTATTTACATAAGGGCGATATTATTTCGACGAACAATACATGAGGACCAATAAGGCACTAAAAGGCATTTGGAGTACTGTTCAGAAGCTGGCCCAGAACAGGTTCAAGTGGAGAACCTTCACTGCTGCCCTGCATATCAACGACATGACAGACAGTAAGATAAAAACAGAACACTTCGATAATGTGAAAATGTTTCCTCGTGTTCCTCGCTTTGTTATTTAAAACAAGATTTCAAAAAAACCTTCAAGGTGACATAACTATTATAGTTTGGTTACTTTATATGTTCATGACAGTAGGAGAAATCATCAAAATACTGACGACCACGCTTTTCTACATTAGTCTAGATGTATACAGCTACAGATGAAAATGAATAGCTCTGCCAGTGAATACTAAAATTTAATAAACCTTGAAACAGCAAAAGCAAAAAAGGCAGAAAATGTCAGAAAATGGATCTGTGTCATTGGTCAAAACATAGTAATGCAGGATGGTCAAGCCATATGATTTTTTTCTTTTTATGACATGTAGATGATGCCAAAAACATTTAAGTGACCTTGAAAATAACCTGAGGTCACTGAAACTTTAATATTTTGTTTCATCTGACAACATAAACCGAACATAGCTAGAATTCGCACACAAATCTGGGAGCTATTGTTATTGTTGTTTAAAGCCCAGCAGATTTTGCAGAGCCATATCAGGGCTATAACCATCTCAAAATGTACACCATGCCTCAATCGAGACAAGAGAACACCTGAAAAAAGAAAATTTAGTACACATATCAATGCATTCGTGCACATAATTTAAGGATAAGTCCCCTGGCATTGATCGGTCTGTCCAATTTATCACCAGGAATTTTTTTACATCAAATCTAACCACAACTCAGGACACTAAAACATATATAAAAACGAGTCTAAATTACCTAAAACTGTTTCCGCACACCACATTTCCTTAGAGCCAAAATGCATTTAAAGCATGCACCCAATTATCAATCCTAAGAGAAAGTATGTAAGGCTGTGTACAACACAGGGGATTTAAAAAGCATACCTGAATTCAAATTTAGATATGGCTAAGGACATCAAAACATATACAAAAACGGGCCTAAATTACCTGACATTGCTTCTGCACATCTCATTTCCCTAGAGCCAAAAATGCACTTAACACACGTACCCAATTATCAGTCCTGAGAGAAAGTACTAAGACCTTATCAAACACATACAGGTGAATGGGCCAGCAAAGGCACAAACTGATAGGAAGAAATTACAGAAAGCAACGGAACCATGCAGAAACAAAGAGAGTAACAGAAAAGGAAATTTCTAGCACAGAATTTCCAGAAGGTGCGGATACTGTTTATACTGAAAGAACCCACGGTATTCCCACGGGAGATCTCGGGGCTGTTTCAAAATATCTACAGCAACAATTGTGTAGTTGTGACTTTGGAACTGTACCAAAGTCATCCAACCTTCAGAATACACACGTGTGACTCAATGTATTCATAATTAAAGTGATTTTTGTTTACTTGATCTGCAGTGATCACGCTGCTGTTCACACAAATCACATGATAACCCGTTGGATGAATAATTTACCTACATGGCTTGACTGTCTCTGTAACAAGATTGACGTTGTCTATGTATGTATGGTGTATCTGCCAAAAATCAAAACGATCAAATTATAAACCGCTGAGAAAACTCAATTTGAAATTTTAGCCATTAAGAAGACAGATTTTGTCATTATCAAGGTCACTGTGGCCTTGGAGAGGCATCAGATGACAACAAAGCTTGATGTGAAAGGAAGACAACAGCAGACTGCCACAACACCGGAAACACAATGTAAATATTCTAACAAATTCCTGAGGAAAAGCAGTGCACACACTTTCATACAGTATTGACATCAGGCACTTTTTAGCCCGAGGGACCTTGACCTTGGTGCTGTGACTTCCAAACTTATGCATTCGTATCGACTGTTTACGTCTTTGTTCCCGATTTGGTAAATGTCCAGACATCAACAGCTGATAAAATCTTGCTAGCACATTATTGTTACAGCTACACAGACACACACAGACACACAGACACACACAGACACAGACAGACACACAAAGACAGACACACACAGACATACAGACACACACAGACACATACAGCTACACAGGCACACCTCCCTCTAAGTCGATATGAAAGTGACTATTTTTAAGAAAAATCTAAAAAGGGAACGATGCTCATGCCATTCCAACAATCCCTTTTTATTAAATAAAATCAATAAAATCAGACTTTGAGTTTCTGAACGTCACTGTGGCTTTGAAGAAATAAATACTAACATGAAATGAGGACAATGAGAACCGTGGCAACAAGGATAACGTGACCAAGTGTGGCAACAAGGATAACGTGACCAACCCTATCAACAAGGATAACGTGACCAACTGTGGCAACAAGGATAACGTGACCAACCCTGTCAACAAGGATAACGTGACCAACCCTGGCAACAAGGATACGTGACCAACCCTGGCAACGAGGATAGCGTGACCAACCCTGGCAACGATGATAACGTGACCAACCCTGGCAACGAGGATAACGTGACCAACCCTGGCAACAAGGATAACGTGACCAACCCTGGCAACAAGGATAACGTGACCAACCCTGGCAACAAGGATAACGTGACCAACCCTGGCAACGAGGATAACATGACCAACTGTGGCAACAAGGATAACGTGACCAACCCTGTCAACAAGGATAACGTGACCAACCCTATCAACAAGGATAACGTGACCAACCCTGGCAACAAGGATAACGTGATCAACCCTGGCAACAAGGATAACGTGACCAACCCTGGCAACAAGGATAACGTGATCAACCCTGGCAACGAGGATAACGTGACCAACCCTGGCAACGAGGATAACGTGATCAACCCTGGCAACAAGGATAACGTGACCAACCCTGGCAACAAGGATAACGTGACCAACCCTGGCAACAAGGATAACGTGATCAACCCTGGCAACGAGGATAGCGTGACCAACTGTGGCAACAAGGATAACGTGACCAACCCTGGCAATGAGGATAACGTGACCAACTTTGGCAACAAGGATAACGTGACCAACCCTGGCAACGAGGATAGGTTGAACAACCCTGGCAACAAGGATAACGTGACCAACCCTGGCAACGAGGATAACGTGACCAACCCTGGCAACAAGGATAACGTGACCAACCCTGGCAACAAGGATAAAGTGACCAACCCTATCAACAAGGATAACGTGACCAACCCTGGCAACAAGGATAACGTGACCAACCCTGGCAACGAGGATAGCGTGACCAACCCTGGCAACAAGGATAACGTGACCAACCCTGTCAACAAGGATAACGTGACCAACCCTGGCAACAAGGATAACGTGACCAACCCTGTCAACGAGGATAGCGTGACCAACTGTGGAAACAAGGATAACGTGACCAACCCTGGCAACAAGGATAACGTGACCAACCCTGTCAACAAGGATAACGTGACCAAACCTGGCAACGAGAATAACGTGACCAACCCTGTCAACAAGGATAACGTGACCAACCCTGGCAACGAGGATAACGTGACCAACCCTGGCAACAAGGATAACGTGACCAACCCTGGCAACAAGGATAACGTGACCAACCCTATCAACAAGGATAACGTGACCAACCCTGGCAACAAGGATAACGTGACCAACCCTGGCAACAAGGATAACGTGACCAACCCTGGCAACAAGGATAACGTGACCAACCCTGGCAACAAGGATAACGTGACCAACTGTGGCAACAAGGATAACGTGACCAACTGTGGCAACAAGGATAACGCAGTGCAAACAGTCTCTCCACAGTACCTGGGGGTGGGGGTGGTGGTGGGGGGGTGGCTGTTTGCACACCTTCTCGAAAACTGCTGACTTAGACACTTTCTGTTTTGGTCCATGTGATCTTGACCTTAGCGCCATGATTTCACAACATGCATTGGTCACTCTTGAACAGTCACGCCTTTGACTCAAGTTTAGTGAAGATCCATCCAGATCAGATGAGAAATTGTTTCTGACAGTAATACATTTTGTTGGCACACACACACACACACACACACACACACACACACACACACACACACACACCACACACACACACACACACACCACATACAACACACACACCACACACAACACATACACACATCCCACATACACACATCCCACACACGCACGCACACACACACGACACACACACACACACACACACACACACACACAACACACACACACACACACACACACACACACACACACACACACACACACACACACACATACTTACCTCATTCGTGGTCCATTTGAATCAATCTCTTGAGTGGGAAAACCGATAAGAAAGGTAATGTACGATATTTGAACCTTGACCTGTCAGGATCTCTGTTGTTGTCGGTTCAAAGTACCCAAGTTCTGTAACTTTCTGAAGGTCAGTCAGACAGAATCTGCCACCGCTTTGTTTTCCCTCGCACGACAGTCCAACTGATAAGACGACGGTCCGCTGGTGGAGAGAAATCTTTATGGGACCAGAGTCCACAACAGACCCGGGCATACTTCTTATAACGCACGTCATTTGGAAGATCATTCAAGTATCCATGTAAACCACGAGCGTAAGATCACAAACAAACAAAAGCCAGATACAAAAATTAGGAGGAAAAAACTGAAACTTCCCTGCTGCCCTATCCAACGTGAGAAAAGGTGTTTGTTCGTTTGTGATCTTACGCTTGACAAAGCAAAGCCTGTCTTGTCTTGTATGAAATACGCGTTCTGATTCTTTTTTCGTGGGTTTTTTTTTTTTGTTTTGTTTTGTTTTTCTTTCTTTTCTGGTCCCTGTTTGCTTGAACGCAGGCAGTCACACTTGTTTTGGAATACGCGCAGAGGATGACGACTAGCTTTGTCACTGTCGGCGATATGATCGTCTGGCTAGATCACGACCACGGGACTCGCCAACTTAACGTTGCTACATAACGTGGTTGTATCATTCAACTTGTTGCACTTCAGTTTTGTAGCAAGTCTCCGTTATTGAAGAATAACAAATGAACAAGTAAATGATAAGCAATCAGCCAACAAATTAGTCTGAACGAAAGAGCTTAAAATTTAAAAAAATGATAGAAGATTGCAACAGAAAACGAAACAGACTTGACAAAAAATACTCCTAACTTTGTCAATAATACGAATATACAAATATGAGCAGATTAATATTAATATAACAACAACAACAATAATTGAATGTTATTTCCTGTTATACGGGTGTTGATCTGACACAACGAGTAGGAATCCATACTGAAGTCATCACAGGCAGGAATTTTGCCGAGATGCCGATATGTGTTAGTGTTTATGATATGGACTGAGTGTGGTATGTTTCAGTCATATTTCTAATGGCCGTCAGACGGAATGTCATTCCACACGACACACAGGGCGACAGCAATGATTTTCCTGGACATGTCATAAGAAAACCTGACACTGACTACTGAAACAAGACACGTTATCATGCTGTGAGTCAAGATGACACTGGAGTGGTAGCACAGTGGTTACAATTACCTGGCAGGGTTCGAGAAGCCCGGGTTCAAACCATGGATCAGAAAGGGATTTTCTCCTTCTTCTCCCTTCCACCGGATCATAAATAGTGATTTGGGTCCTAGTCTGCCTAGATGTCTTGCTGGTGCAGGCGTTACGTATCAGAGACACACTGAGTGAACTGTTATTTATTCACTCTATACACAATTCATTTTGATGTTACCTTTCATACTGAAATCATACCACTCAATAGTACTTCCATCAATCGAATGTTACATGCAAAAGTCTTGCATCAATCAAATTTCACATGTCAAAGTCTTGCATCAATCAAATGTTACATGTCAAAGTCTTGCATCAATCAAATGTAACATATCAAAGTTCAGCTTCCCTCAGCCTATCATCAGCTGGTGGATGGGGTGAGGGAATCAAAAGGTTAAGTTTCCGCTCTGCTAGCATGGTTGACAATGCAGGTGCTGGTGGACAGGGTGCGGGAGCCAAAGCATTGAATCACCTTTTTTTTAAAGTTCTGCACATGCTTTCCTTCATTGATGTTTAACATAATTATATGTACACAATTCTATGTCTTGTCTGATCTTGTCCTGTCTTTTTTTGTCATGTCAAATATGCCTTGTCTGATCTTGTCCTGTCTTTTTTTGTCATGTCAAATATGCCTTGTCTGATCTTGTCCTGTCTTTTTTTGTCATGTCAAATATGCCTTGTCTGATCTTGTCCTGTCTTTTTTTGTCATGTCAAATATGCCTTGTCTGGTCTTGTCCTGTCTTTTTTTGTCATGTCAAATATGCCTTGTCTGATCTTGTCCTGTCTTTTTTTGTCATGTCAAATATGCCTTGTCTGGTCTTGTCCTGTCTTTTTTTGTCATGTCAAATATGCCTTGTCTGATCTTGTCCTGTCTTTTTTTGTCATGTCAAATATGCCTTGTCTGGTCTTGTCCTGTCTTTTTTGTCATGTCAAATATGCCTTGTCTGATCTTGTCCTGTCTTTTTTTGTCATGTCAAATATGCCTTGTCTGGTCTTGTCCTGTCTTTTTTTGTCATGTCAAATATGCCTTGTGATTTGACATTTTGTGTTTTTCCGGTTTCTATATCATCCTGTGATTTTTCTACCTGTTTTTCTCACGCGCATATTGTGATCAGAAATTATATGTGGGCTTGGCCCATTTGCTGGTTTTCCGACATGCTGCCTGTCGTGCGTGCAAATTTGTCGTGTATTTGAGCTAGTGGCTGACTGACTGTGAGTTGCCACGAGTTGTACATGTTACCGCCCCTGTTTCTGTTGATGTTTGTAGTGTCTTGTATTGTGAGATTAGCGACTTTCCATGAGGGTTCTTCCAGACGTCTGGCGTGTTGTTTAGGACGAGGATGTAGTATTTCATGTCGCAGTACATGAACAATGGCTATCCTTGATTTGCAGAATGACTATGGGGACTTATCAAGGCCTCCGTGTCACTTTCTACATGAGGTACTACCGGAATATCAGTTTCCTGCATCTGTCTTTGGTAAATGTTCTGTTCTTTATCAAAGCGTTACTGTTTGTTGTCAACGTATCTGGTGTTATTTGTTTGGAATGTGTGGTAGGTGTGGTCATTGCCTGGTGTATCTCCTGCTGTTGACACTCTGCTGGCCTTCTATCCGAAACCGAAGGATGGTTGTCTTTCTGTGGTGTCGTAGCCAAGGGTTCTAAAGTGTGATTCACTGCATCTGTTTCTTAGTGTGACATTTGTTTTAAAGTTGACTCTGTTGCCGTATGGTTGTGTTATTCTTGTTCTTCGTCTTCCATTACAGTAGGTTGCTCCTCTGAGGTGGGGACAGTGGGGGTATGGAGGTATCCAGATAGCCTGCAATCCTCTTCAGAAACGCAATGATTTGTGGCTTCTGTCATCTAGGGGATTTGAAGGGAGGGTTTGACATCATCCTGTTGCTTTGTAGTTGAGAGTGCTTCCTTGTTGCAAACATAATGACTAGCACAGGGAATAGCAGGGCAGCTCGCATGCTGAACCAGTGTGAGAGTGTTTTCCTTGGGCATTCTGCTGTTCCTGTCAGCTGTCAGGCCTTTTCCCAATCCAAGTGGATGTCTGCAAGGTATCCACGAAGGTGAGTGCGTTGTGTTCCGTCCTGCTGCCCTTGTCGCCGGTCCTCACTACTATTACCCCCTCCCCCCCCCCCCCCCCCCCCCGCACAGGTCATGTTTAGCTGCTGCTGCAGGTGCAGTGGAGCTGGTGTGGTGACCACTTTGGTGACCAACGCTGCTGGATATATCGAAAGTGCATCTGCTGTCTGGTGAGATGACTGTTCCCAGGTATGTAAACTTGCCAGTGTGTCTCAATGCTAAGCCAAGTACCGTATGTAAACTTGCCAGTGTGTCTCAATGCTAAGCCAAGTACCGTATGTAAACTTGCCAGTGTGTCTCAATGCTAAGCCAAGTACCGTATGTAAACTTGCCAGTGTGTCTCAATGCTAAGCCAAGTACCTATGTAAACTTGTCAGTTTGTCTCAGTGCTAAGCCAAGTACCGTATGTAAACTTGCCAGTGTGTCTCAATGCTAAGCCAAGTACCGCATGTAAACTTGTCAGTTTGTCTCAGTGCTAAGCCAAGTACCGTATGTAAACTTGCCAGTGTGTCTCAATGCTAAGCCAAGTATGTAAACTTGCCAGTGTGTCTCAATGCTAAGCCAAGTACCGTATGTAAACTTGCCAGTGTGTCTCAATGCTAAGCCAAGTACCGTATGTAAACTTGTCAGTTTGTCTCAATGCTAAGCCAAGTACCATATGTAAACTTGCCAGTGTGTCTCAATGCTAAGCCAAGTATGTAAACTTGCCAGTGTGTCTCAATGCTAAGCCAAGTACCGTATGTAAACTTGTCAGTTTGTCTCAGTGCTAAGCCAAGTACCGTATGTAAACTTGCCAGTGTGTCTCAATGCTAAGCCAAGTACCGTATGTAAACTTGTCAGTTTGTCTCAGTGCTAAGCCAAGTACCGTATGTAAACTTGCCAGTGTGTCTCAATGCTAAGCCAAGTATGTAAACTTGCCAGTGTGTCTCAATGCTAAGCCAAGTACCGTATGTAAACTTGCCAGTGTGTCTCAATGCTAAGCCAAGTACCGTGTGTAAACTTGTCAGTTTGTCTCAATGCTAAGCCAAGTACCGTATGTAAACTTGCCAGTGTGTCTCAATGCTAAGCCAAGTATGTAAACTTGCCAGTGTGTCTCAATGCTAAGCCAAGTACCGTATGTAAACTTGCCAGTGTGTCTCAATGCTAAGCCAAGTACCGATGTAAACTTGCCAGTTGTATGTACCAGTACGAATTGTTCTCATCTAAGCACGAAGTATGTAAAACTTGCCAGTGTGTCCATGCAAGCATAGTACTAGCAGCCAGTATAGAATGCCTGTCAGCTACAGTACCGTATGTAAACTTGTCAGTTTGTCTCAAGTGCTAAGCCAAGTACCGTATGTAACTTCAGTTGTCTCATGCAAGCCATACTGTAAACTTGAGTGTCTCAATGTAAGCCAAGTTGTAACTTCCAGTTGTCCATGCTAAGCTAGTACTGACTATTGTCTCAATGCTAAGCCAAGTACCGTATGTAAACTTGTCAGTTTGTCTCAATGCTAAGCCAAGTTGTAACTTGCATTGTCCAAGCTAAGCCACGTATGTAAACTTGTCAGTTTGTCTCAATGCTAAGCCAAGTATGTAAACTTGCCAGTTTGTCTCAATGCTAAGCCAAGTACCGTATGTAAACTTGTCAGTTTGTCTCAATGCTAAGCCAAGTACCGTATGTAAACTTGTCAGTTTGTCTCAATGCTAAGCCAAGTATGTAAACTTGCCAGTTTGTCTCAATGCTAAGCCAAGTCACCGTATGTAAAACTTGTCAGTTTGTCTCAATGCTAAGCCAGTAGTATGTAAACTTGTCAGTTTGTCTCAATGCTAAGCCAGGTATGTAAACTTGTCAGTTTGTCTCAATGCTAAGCCAGGTAGTAAACTTGTCAGTTTGTCTCAATGCTAAGCCAGGTAGTTAAACTTGTCAGTTTGTCTCAATGCTAGCCAAGTAGTAATTTGTTGCCAATGTCCGTATGTATAACTTGTCAGTTTGTCTCAATGCTAAGCCAGGTATGTAAACTTGTCAGTTTGTCTCAATGCTAAGCCAGGTATGTAAACTTGTCAGTTTGTCTCAATGCTAAGCCAGGTATGTAAACTTGTCAGTTTGTCTCAATGCTAAGCCAGGTATGTAAACTTGTCAGTTTGTCTCAATGCTAAGCCAGGTATGTAAACTTGTCAGTTTGTCTCAATGCTAAGCCAAGTAACTGTCAGTTGTCTATGCTAACACTGCTTGTCAGTTTGTCTCAGTGCTAAGCCAGGTATGTAAACTTGTCAGTTTGTCTCAGTGCTAAGCCAGTATGTAAACTTGTCAGTTTGTCTCAGTGCTAAGCCAGGTATGTAAACTTGTCAGTTTGTCTCAATGCTAAGCCAGGTATGTAAACTTGTCAGTTTGTCTCAATGCTAAGCCAGGTATGTAAACTTGTCAGTTTGTCTCAGTGCTAAGCCAGGTATGTAAACTTGTCAGCTTGTCTCAATGCTAAGCCAGGTATGTAAACTTGTCAGTTTGTCTCAATGCTAAACCAGGTATGTAAACTTGTCAGTTTGTCTCAATGCTAAGCCAGGTATGTAAACTTGTCAGTTTGTCTCAATGCTAAGCCAGGTATGTAAACTTGTCAGGTTCTCTCAATGCTAAGCCAGGTATGTAAACTTGTCAGGTTGTCTCAATGCTAAGCCAGGTATGTAAACTTGTCAGTTTGTCTCAATGCTAAGCCAGGTATGTAAACTTGTCAGTTTGTCTCAGTGCTAAGCCAGGTATGTAAACTTGTCAGTTTGTCTCAGTGCTAAGCCAGGTATGTAAACTTGTCAGTTTGTCTCAGTGCTAAGCCAGGTATGTAAACTTGTCAGTTTGTCTCAGTGCTAAGCCAGTATGTAAACTTGTCAGTTTGTCTCAGTGCTAAGCCAGGTATGTAAACTTGTCAGTTTGTCTCAGTGCTAAGCCAGGTATGTAAACTTGTCAGTTTGTCTCAGTGCTAAGCCAGGTATGTAAACTTGTCAGTTTGTCTCAATGCTAAGCCAGGTATGTAAACTTGTCAGTTTGTCTCAATGCTAAGCCAGGTATGTAAACTTGTCAGTTTGTCTCAATGCTAAGCCAGGTATGTAAACTTGTCAGTTTGTCTCAATGCTAAGCCAGGTATGTAAACTTGTCAGTTTGTCTCAATGCTAAGCCAGGTATGTAAACTTGTCAGTTTGTCTCAATGCTAAGCCAGGTATGTAAACTTGTCAGTTTGTCTCATTGCTAAGCCAGGTATGTAAACTTGTCAGTTTGTCTCATTGCTAAGCCAGATATGTAAACTTGTCAGTTTGTCTCAATGCTAAGCCAGGTATGTAAACTTGTCAGTTTGTCTCAATGCTAAGCCAGGTATGTAAACTTGTCAGTTTGTCTCAATGCTAAGCCAGGTGTGTAAACTTGTCAGTTTGTCTCAATGCTAAGCCAGGTATGTAAACTTGTCAGTTTGTCTCAATGTTAAGCCATTTGCTTTATTTTACACGAGGGGATTATTTTTCTGATTAACATGACTTCAGACTTCTTATTTTTATTATTTCGGTCCTGCCCTGTATTTCTGCTTTCTATTTCTATCATATTCAGAAGTTCTTGTAATAGATTTTTTCTCCACTTTTATCCCAGGGCATTCTTCTAGGTTTCTCATGATGGGTTCACTAAAAAGTGAAAACAAATCTGGTGACAGAACAATCTTTGTCTAACAACCCGTTTTTGATATTTGAAAACAGTTATACTACTTCTACCCTTTTTTCCTTTCTCATTTCTGCTATTTGTTCCCAATACATATTCTTATTATTCTTAGATATTTTCCAACAATATTGAGCTTTTCCGATTGGTTGAGACCATGATGTCATGGTAAATAGTGTAAAATCCTGCTGAAAGATCTATTAGTAATAAAATGGACACTTCTCCATTATCAGAAGCTATCAGAAGATGACACACAGCAGTTTCTGTATCGTGGGCTTTATGATAAAATTACTGAAAAGGTTTGTTCGTTTGTTTGCTTGCTTGTTTGTTTTAGGAACTAGATTGAACTTTCTGACAAGGAGCTGATGAGAGCATGTTTAAAGCTGTGTAGCACGACACCTAGGTTCAAGGACATATTCACGATTTCAGTTATAACTGGAGAAATTTCTTCAGTACAACCAAAAAGGAGAGAGGCAGGGATGAGATCAAGACTGCAGGACTTGACAAGCATTGCAAGGATAACTGTTGTATATGATCTAGACTGGTTGGTTCAAATGATGTAAATGGGATACTGGTAAAAGGGGGCAAACACTGAAACACCAGAGCTGGAGTTGAAACTTATTGATTCTATTTTCTCCGTGAAAAAATCGTTGAATTGTCAGGGAAGCATTTGGGTAAGATATGCTTTGGAAGAACACTGTAACTAAGTGCTATACCTATGATCTGGCCACTCAACGTGGATAGTTTCTTGGAAGAATTTGATTGTGTGGTTTCATTATTTATATGTAAATACTGCCTTTTGGCCTTAAAAATCAGTCTCTTGACCAAGTTTCTGTGTTGGTCATATATTTGTCTATGGATAGTCAAGCAAGTTTTGCGCCAATGTTGCTCAGCTACACGCCAATTCTGCTTGTTAAAACACATTCATTTGAAAACAAATTAGGTTCGTTCTATAAATAAAGATTTGTGTTCATAGTTCTCGAGTTTGAATAGTTTGGAGGGGTTCCTGGTTTGCTTTGATGTGCACAAGGGATTGAAATTGGTTGGGTGTTTCTAATAAATATGACGACAGTTTCTTTTTTTTTTCTCTCCAGCCACGTCAACCTGTGTGTTTCATGTGGCGGGCGATATCCAATTACGACTTCACTCAAGCGAGAAATTGCATTGCAAGACGACTGTGACGTTTTAAGCACCTTTTTTCAATGAGTACACGAAGCGTCTGATGATGAGACGTATATACATGTATACTGTATGAACACCCGTAGTTCGCGGACTTCACTGATAGTTGTTTGTGAATGCGTGATCAATCTATCCCCGCCTCACCCAGCAACACATAGTAATTATGCACATTTCTCAATTAAAAACAATCACAATTAACTGACCCATTGGTGACTGAGATCTCCCACACACTCAGCTGAGTGATTTTTTTTCTTTTCGTTTTTAGGCCATGATAATTAACTTGAGTATTCGTTATGTTTACATTGCTACTCATTTGGCAATCTAAGTCTATTTTTAGCTATACGCACTCTTTCTTAATAAAGCACACCGACCAGACATCGTCAAGATCTCGGCATCCTAGCACGAACTGTATACTGAAAGCAGAGACCATAATACACGCTACTTTATACTATACTATATATACTCACGCCCCCTTAACCCTTCAAGCTATGTGTGTAAGGATCTTCTTT
>JAPXFY010000029.1:11286618-11311618 GCA_030674185.1 Monoplex corrugatus
GGTGGTTCTGTTATGTCTCTGTATGTGGTGGTTCTGTTATGTCTCTGTATATGGTGGTTCTGTTATGTCTGTATATGGTGGTTCTATGGTGGTTCTGTTATGTCTCTGTATATGGTGGTTCTATGGTGGTTCTGTTATGTCTCTGTATATGGTGGTTCTGTTATGTCTCTGTATATGGTGGTTCTATGGTGGTTCTGTTATGTCTCTGTATGTGGTGGTTCTGTTATGTCTCTGTATATGGTGGTTCTGTTATGTCTCTGTATATGGTGGTGCTATGGTGGTTCTGTTATGTCTCTGTATGTGGTGGTTCTATGGTGGTTCTGTTATGTCTCTGTATGTGGTGGTTCTGTTAATAATTAATAATTACAATTACAATATTTATATAGCGCAAAATCTTGATAAAATCAAATCTAAGCGCTGAAGCAGACACACACGCAAGCACGCACGCACGCACGCACGCACACACACGCACGCACACACACACACACACACACACACACACACACACACACACACACACGTCATCAAAATGGCGAACTCAACACAAATCTAATTTTGTGCTCTGAGTGCTGCCGCTGGAAACGAACACATAATGACAAGAACAAGACGTCAACTTCAACAGTCCCGTAACAACTGTGATCGTCCTGAGTTATCAACAGGAGTGACTGATGAAGGTAACGGAATAGAAACAGAAATCTCACTGAAGCCAGGCCCCACAGCGTGTGACAGACTTCCATCCTCTGTGACGACCATTAACACCGCCGTCGCTGTGGCAGAGTCTGGCGATTTACCACATGTGAGTGACTTAAAAACTACAATAATGTCACTATCCGAAAAAATTGAAAGGTTGGAAATGCTCCTCAACAACCATATCCGAGCAATGGGCTGTGAGGCGGGGATGCCGAACAATACCAAGGCGGTCTGTGTGTCCGTTGGCACTCAGACTGTCTCGTCACATTCACGGCCAACTCCGTCTCCGCAGATCAAGACCTACGCTGAAGCCGTTCACAAAAATTTAGGCGTAACTGCAAAACAAACGTCCACCGTACGCAAGCTGCAAATAACGTCAAAAACGGCAGCAGACGAAAATAAAATTAAGAAAAATAACAACAAGGGCAATAATTCACCGACGTCAAAACCTGGATTTGACGTCAGCTCAAAAAGAGACACCAAAAAAAGAGAAATCTCGTCACCAGACCTACCACGTGTCTTTCTTCTGCACGACTCGACTCTGAACGGTGTAGATAATAAAAGACTAGGATCATCGTATGGCTTCATCGCAAAAGCGAGGATGTCACACAAAATTAGTGACATAAAGAAATGCCTAACTGAGGAACAGTTGACTTCCAATCCAGTGGACTGCATTCTACTGCACAGTGGCGTCAACGATCTGAAAACGACAGATCCAAAAACAGCAAGTGACAATTTCGTCAAGATTGTGGAAGATGCTATAACCATGCACCCGAACTGCAAAATAGTCATCAGCAAGGTTTCACCCATGAAAGACAAGGCCCTTCGGATAAAAAGGGATCTTTTTAACGCCCTCGTCACCTCTGCGCTACATGGACATAGCAATCTATCGTTCATCGGAAACGACAACCTCAATACCGAACGCAAAGATCTTTTCAGAGATGCTATTCATCCCAGCTCTCGTGGCTCTACCATCTTAGCCAAAAACATTGGAAACCACATTAGAGATCTATTCTGGAAAAGGCCAAAACCTCGCCGACACCGACACCGTCCTCTTCACTACACAGAATATCCCACCACCAGTTTTGACCGTTATTATCCTACAGCGCCGTCAATGACCTTTCACTCATATCGGCCGTGGTGGGATCATGAGGACTTTCACCATCAAAATTATTTTAATACACTAAGAAATCATGTGTGGTAACCACCTCGTGTCTATCGTTTCTTGTGACAGCACCAGCTGTGTAAGAAGACAGCAGATACTATTTATACAAAGCTGTTCCTGATTTGAGTAACGTTTGCCATTTCCTTTCTCACATAGTTGTTGATTTTTTTGGGCCTACTGTTGTTATATGTACTATTGAACTATATGATTTAAGACACTGTTGATCAACTGCTAGAGATTCGTGCGTCTACTTCTAAGTTTATTGTTAATTTTCTTTCCAAATTCTGGTGTTTACCTATTTCTTTCTTTTTGATTATATAATTATTTATCATTTATTTGTTATTTAATTAATTATTCATTTTTTCACCGATTTTCGACATCTTCTGAATACTTAGTTATATTAACAAACTTGCAAACTTACCATTATCTGTTAAATCCATCCATACTAACTTCACTACTCTCTGCCGGTTTGATCGATCATGATAAATAAGTGTACAAATCTTAAAGTAGACATACTTCAGTGGAACACTCGTTCCATTGTTAAAAATGTTCCTTACCTCAATAACTATCTCTCTTCTACAAATTTCCAGGTCTTACTTCTGCAGTCGCTAAATACAGACAAGAAGGCTTTGCCCAAATTATCAGGGTTTTATTATCCACCCATCTACAGCTCTATAAATGATGGTGGCCGAATTTTTACTGCAATATATATTCGTGAAGGACTAAACTATTCTGAAACAACGTCTCCAGTACCAAGATCTAATGCTTCTATTTCGTCATGTGCTGTTACTATAAAATTTTCTTCATCATTAGTCCTAAATATGGCCTCTATTTATTTACCAAGAGGCCCAGATTCTGAGAACACAGAATGGCTGAGACATTTTGAAGATCACCACGATAAATGGATCATTGGGGGTGACTTCAACGCGCATGCTCCGTTTTGGGAGAGGGACTGTACCCATGTAACCAGCAACAGGTTCATCGATAACCTTGTCGACTCAAATTTATGTCTACTTAATGATGGACGTGTTACCCGTATCCCTGACATACCATCCCATCGACCCACAGCGATAGATCTAACTTTAGTGTCACCATCACTAGCAGTAAACGCCACATGGAAAACAGCTGTAGACTCTTTAGGATCAGATCATATCCCCATAATTCTCAGCCTAAACCATAGTCCTGAAACAGAAAATATCTTACAAGATAGCAAAATATTACATGAAAGTCTACCACGATTTAATTATAAAGAAGCGGACTGGACCAAATTTAAAGAAATCCTTCATAATACAAAAATAGATCTATCTGATACCGCCAACATAGACAACCTGTATACATTTTTCTGTGACTCACTTTTAAGTGCTGCCAACATTTCAATCCCAAAATTAAAGGCATCGAACACAGGAAAACATCGCGGAAATGCTTGGTGGAATAAGGATTGTGAAAAAGCAGTTAACGAAAAGAGAAAAAAATTTAAAACATACATACACAATCGGACACCTGAAAATCATAGAGCGATGAAAAGTGCCAACATAAACTGTAACAGAATCGTAGAACAAGCCAAAGAACTGTATTGGACGACATTTTGTAAGTCTGAAATAAATAATCACAAAGACATGCATAAAATTTGGGAGAAACTAAAAGTAATGAAAAATGGGATCAGTTTGCCATCATTTCCGATAAAACTAGCCAATAATCCTTTCCCAAGCTCGTTGGAAAAGGCAGAAGCTTTTGCAGATTTGTTTGCTGAAGTATGCCATACTGGCGGCCTTCCTGTTTCCAGTCAAAATCATAGGGAACGAGAAGAACAGACAGAAGTTTATAAGGACCCTCCCCCAGATAATACACACTACATGAACGCATCAATTACACTTCAAGAATTAAAAGATGCCATCAAGTCTATCTCAAATAAAAAAGCGTCAGTAGGATTAGATGCCATTTCTAATCAGATGTTTAAAAATTTACCCGAAAATTTTGTAATCTTGCTTCATACTATCTTTAAAAAATGTTGGAATAGTAGCAAAATACCCGACTATTGGAAACAAACAATAGTGGTTCCTATCCCAAAACCGGGTAAATGTAACACTGATCTGAAAAACTATAGGCCAATTGCACTAACTTCTCACGTCTGTAAACTGATGGAGAAAATTATTGTACAGCGGTTGCTACACTATTGTGAAAAAAATACCATTATACCTGTCAATCAGGCTGGTTTTCGAAAAGGCAGGTCAACAGTGGAACTCTTAACTAAACTAACCACTGACATAAAGGGACAATTTGCAAGACGTAAATGTATATTGGCCACATTTTTTGATATAACCAAAGCATACGACCAAGTGTGGCACTCCCGATTACTATTTAAATTAAAAAGCATAGGACTAACAGGTCGCGTTTATAACTACGTGAAGTGTCTGTTGGAAAACCGAGTAATTCAAACCAGAATTGGAAACGTGTATTCAACAAAACGAACCCTTCAGATGGGTATCCCACAGGGATCAGTTTTAGCACCCCTCCTCTTTGTGATACTAATGAATGACTTACCAAGTAGAATATCTAAAGTTGTCACTTTAGTCCAGTATGCTGATGATCTATGCATGTGGATGCCGGTAAACATGAAGAAAAACACTCCTTCTCGCAGTATCAACTATGCACGCAAACTTTATCAATTAGAACTTGACAAAACAGCACAATACATGGCAGAAAATGGGCTCCATCTATCTACGGAGAAGACAAAGATAATTTTATTTAATAGTGGGTCTAACCCGGACAAAATGCCCACCTTTAAACTAGGAGATTCCGTTCTTCAGTATAACCAGTCTATTAAATTCTTGGGTGTTTTCTTTACAGCAAAATTGTCATGGAATCTGCATATCGACTACTTACTCACAAAAGCCCAAAAGAGTCTAAATTTTTTGAAAATAGTGTGCAAGCAACCATGGGGACATGATCCATCAACACTTGTACATTTATGTAAATCTCTCATTAGATCTAAACTAACATATGCCCAGGAAATATTCTTTAGCGCACCGAGACACTTACTGCAAAAACTACAAAGTACAGAATGCAAAAGTTTTAAACTTGCCCTTGGTCTTCCGATGCATGCTTCCAATCTCCGAACATACGGTGAGATTAATATGTTGCCGCTTGATGAACAAAGGAAACTCGTCTCTACCAAATTTCTGTTAAGGAATACCACCGTTGAAAATGTTTTGAGACCTGATATAACTTTAAGATCAGACATTGATTTTCCGAAACGAGCTAGATCAATATCTTCACAGGCCACACTTGCAACGTATACACACGACATCATGAATGGCTCTGGAATTGATCTAGAAGCGGATCCTATATCTATAAGACCTTCGTTTTCACCAGTACCCAGTTGGGAACTCTTAAGAGCAAACTTTGACATACACCACACTGATTTAAAGAAAGAAGATAATATCAACTTATTAGCGAGTCGAGTTAAATGTCACATTGAACACTTTTATCCCAATCATTTAAAAATCTACACAGATGGATCATTAATTGAGAAAAAAGCAGGTTCTGCGTTTTTAATACCAGCTCTTAAAATAGAGAAATCTTTCCATATTGGCCCCAACAAATCAATATTTACAGCTGAACTCTTTGCAATACTGATGGCTTTGAATTACTTAGTAAGCTATCCTCGGAATATATCACAAATCCTTTTCTGCGTTGATTCGAAATCAGTGCTTCAGGCTCTTGAACTAATGAAGTTAGACACTAGATCTGAAATGGTAATAGAAATTGGCCATTTAATTCATTTCTTATCCTTAAGAGGCACTGATCTTACTTTCTGCTGGATACCATCTCATTGTTCGTTTCATCATAACGATGTGGTTGACAGGGCCGCCAAACGAGGAGCTAAGGGTTCACCAGAATCAAACAACATAAAGCTTTCTCTCTCCTTGAATGAATCTTATAACTTAGTGGATGCCTATGTTTGGAAACTGTTTCAAGATAATCAGAAAAAGTACAATACAAATAGCATGAATATTATAATCAGCAAAATAAGTAAACAGTTTACCATAAATAGAACTATGCAGTCCCTTATGTATAGGTGGAAACTCGATGCATTAAAAACAAAGTACACCAGAAATATTGTCTGTCTTTGTGGACAGAAAATAACGACCAGTCATTTACTTTCTTGCATTACTATAAAGCGACTCATTCCGGTACTTTCTACTCACACAATTTCCGACATATTTGAATCATCATTATTAACATACGAATTTTTTGTTAGCCTGTCAAAAAGTCCAATAGTTCAATATTTGTAATTTGTTCATCTTCTTGTTCATGGTTACAGTTAGCTAGTTAATTGTAAATATTTGTTGTAGTATGCTACTTCATTTGTTATGTTTACGCTCCCCTCTGACATTTGCCTTGTCCCAGCCCGAATATGTTTTTTGCTGCTCGAGTGGGCTGTAAGTGATATGAATTTGAACTTAAATTTCATTTATTTTTTTAACCATGACTAACTACACATAAACATTTGCATTTGCTCTTCCGGTTTCTATTCCCCTTCCCCACATCGCTTTTTTTTACATACTTAATTTTTCATTTATTCAATTGTTTATTTACTTATTTATTTATTTATCATTATTCTCATTGTTATTATCATTTATTATTTTTTATTTATTTATTTACTTTTTTTTGTTTTTTTGTTTTTGTTTTTGTTTTGTTTTTTTGTTTATTTGTCTAAAATCACTTAAGTGAATAGACATTAAACCAATGACCACCACCACACACACACACACACACACACACGCATGGCTATAAATGGGGAGAAAGAATAAAAGCAATAAAAGCAAGAATAAAACCAATGGAAAATTATAGAGAGCATAGCATATACAATTATATATTATAACCATGTGATTCCCTCCGAGCGGAGACAGGCTGCAGAGGGGGGGGGGGGTTGAGTGAGGTTAGGATTTTATGCGGAGGAGAAAAGGTGAGTTTTGAGAGCGGATTGAAGGAGACAAAAGTAGGTTGCTGACGGACTGAGAGAGGAAGTTTGTTCCAGGAGAGTGGACCAGAAACAGAGAAGGCTCGTGGACCATAGGTCTTGAGCTTAGTGCGTGGAAAGCGAAAAGTCAGAGGATCGGAGGCAGAGCGGAGGGTACGTGAGGGAAGATAGATCTCAAGTAGGCTTGACAGGTAATCGGGGGCTGCGTTATTGAGGCTTTTGTAGCACATGGTGTCTAGTTTGTACTGTATGCGCTTTGATACAGGGAGCCAGTGAAGTTGTGCCAGGAGAGGAGATATGTGGTCAGCTTTTTTCTTTTTGAGTACAAGGCGTACAGCATTGTTTTGAATGCGCTGTAGGATGTGAATGGTGGAGGCAGGAAGACCAGACAGGAGTGAATTGCAATAGTCAATGCGAGACATTATGAAGGAGAGAACGAGTTTTGCAGTTGTTTCGACAGAGAGATACTTCCTGATCAGCCTTATACGATGGAGATGATAGTAGCAGGATCTGGCAGTTTGAGAAACAAAGTTGTTCATGGAGAGGGTAGAGTCAATGCAGACACCAAGGTTTTTAGCTGAATCAGAAATTGGGACTGATGTGTTACATAATGGGAGAGAAAGAGGAGGCAGCTGAGAAAGTTTATGACGGGTGCCAATGAGGATAGCTTCTGTTTTGTCGTCATTAAGCTGAAGTCTATTGTGTGTCATCCAGTTCTTAATGTCCGAGTAACACTCAGTGGTGCGAGTCAACAGGCGCTGTATATTATCAGGTGAGTCACTGTCTTGAAGTTGGGTGTCATCAGCATAGAAGTGGTGTTTTATAGAATGGGAGTTGATGATGGTGGACAGGGGGGAGATGTAAAGAGTGAAAAGAACAGGGCCAAGGACAGATCCTTGTGGAACACCACAGGTCAGGTATGCAGGTTGAGAGTAAGTGCCATTGATGAGAACGGTTTGTTTTCTGTTGGATAGGTATGAAGTGAACCAAGACAGAGCAATGTCAGAGATGCCAAAAGTATGATGAAGTCTAGAAAGGAGAATACCATGATCAATGGTATCAAAGGCTGCAGACAGATCAAGGAGTGTGAGGAGAGAGACTTTGCCAGTATCAGTTGCAAGGAGGAGATTGTTGAGAATGTGTAGTAGGGCAGTTTCAGTGCTATGGCACTGGCGGTAGGCTGACTGGAAAGGATTGAGGAGATTGTTGGCAGACAGGTGAGAGTTCAGCTGGTTGAGGACGACTTTTTCAAGGAGTTTTGACAAGAAAGAGAGATTAGAGATAGGCCGGTAATTTTTCAGTTCATTTGGATCTAAATTGTGTTTCTTGAGGAGAGGGTGAACAATAGCAGACTTGAAAGAATCAGGGACAGTTCCAGTTTGAAGAGAAGTGTTGATGATGTCAGTGATGAATGGGAGGAGAGTAGGGAGACAGTCGGCGTAGAGAGAACCTGGAAGAGGATCCAGTTCGCAGGTTTTGAACGACATGGATCTGATTGTGTTGAGAATTTCTTCTTGTGAGACTGGGTTAAAAGTAGTAAGAGGTGTGCCAGAGAAGGAAGGGTCAGGTGGGCATGGTTGACAGGGTGTCCTGTCGAGCCTGTCACGAAGAGTTTGTATTTTGGTGGTGAAATAGTTGGAGAATACAGATGGGAGTTCTTCATTTGTATGTTTTGTTGGGAGAGGTAAATCTTTTCGTGTGCCAAGGAGATGATTCATGGTTGTAAAGAGTTCTTTTGAAGAAGAGGCATTCAGGATTTTGGTTTGGAAATAGCTTGTTTTTTCTGATGCAATGAGTGTGGATACTTTTGTTTTAGAGGCTTGGAAAAGTTGCCTGTGTACAGTGAGTTTGGATTTGCGCCAACGGCGCTCTGCTCTGCGGCGGGCACGTTTTGCACAGGCAATCTCATGAGTGAGTCTGTATGTCTCTGTATGTGGTGGTTCTATGGTGGTTCTGTTATGTCTCTGTATGTGGTGGTTCTGTTATGTCTCTGTATATGGTGGTTCTGTTATGTCTCTGTATATGGTGGTTCTGTTATGTCTCTGTATATGGTGGTTCTGTTATGTCTCTGTATATGGTGGTTCTATGGTGGTTCTGTTATGTCTCTGTATGTGGTGGTTCTGTTATGTCTCTGTATATGGTGGTTCTGTTATGTCTGTATATGGTGGTTCTATGGTGGTTCTGTTATGTCTCTGTATATGGTGGTTCTGTTATGTCTGTATATGGTGGTTCTATGGTGGTTCTGTTATGTCTCTGTATGTGGTGGTTCTATGGTGGTTCTGATATGACTCTGTATGTGGTGGTTCTGTTATGTCTCTGTATGTGGTGGTTCTGTTATGTCTCTGTATATGGTGGTTCTGTTATGTCTCTGTATATGGTGGTTCTATGGTGGTTCTGTTATGTCTCTGTATATGGTGGTTCTGTTATGTCTCTGTATATGGTGGTTCTGTTATGTCTCTGTATATGGTGGTTCTGTTATGTCTCTGTATATGGTGGTTCTGTTATGTCTCTGTATATGGTGGTTCTGTTGTGTCTCTGTATATGGTGGTTCTGTTATGTCTCTGTATATGGTGTCGTTTTCTGTTTATGTTTTGTATGCTCTGTATATGGTTCTATGGTGGTTCTGTTATGTCTCTGTATATGGTGGTTCTATGGTGGTTCTGTTATGTCTCTGTATATGGTGGTTCTATGGTGGTTCTGTTATGTCTCTGTATATGGTGGTTCTATGGTGGTTCTGTTATGTCTCTGTATGTGGTGGTTCTATGGTGGTTCTGTTATGTCTCTGTATATGGTGGTTCATATGGTGGTTTTTCTGTTATGTCTCTGTATGTGGTGGTTTCTGATGTTCTGTTCTCTGTATATGGTGGTTCTGTTATGTCTCTGTATATGGTGCTGTAGTCTCTGTAGTGGTGGTTCTGTTATGTCTCTGTATATGGTGGTTCTGTTATGTCTCTGTATGTGGTTCTATGGTGGTTCTGTTATGTCTCTGTATTGGTGGTTCTGTTATGTCTCTGTATGGTGGTTCTGTTATGTCTCTGTATGTGGTGGTTTTGATGTGGTTCTGTTATGTCTCTGTATGTGGTGGTTCGTTATGTCTCTGTATGTGGTGGTTCTGTGGTGGTTCTGTTGTTCTGTATGTCGTGTCTGTAGCTGATGTGGTGTCTGTATGTCTCTGTATGTGGTGGTCTGTTAGTCTGTATGTCTGTATGTGGTGGTCTGTTATGTCTCTGTATGTGGTGGTTCTGTTATGTCTGTATGTGTGTCTTGTCTGTTATGAGGTGGTCTGTTATGTCTGATGTGGTGGTTGTTATGTCTGTATGTGGTGGTCTGTTATGTCTGTATGTGGTGTTGTTATGTTGGGATGAAGGTCTGTTTGTCTCTGTATGTGGTGGTCTGTATGTCTGAGTAGTTGTGTTGTATGTGGTGGTCTGTTGTGTCTGTGTATGAGGTGGTCTGTTATGTCTCTGTATGTGTGGTCTGTTATGTCTCTGTATGTGGTGGTCTGCTATGTCTCTGTATGTGGTGGTCTGTCATGTCTGTATGTGTGTCTGTTATGTCTGTATGTGGTGGTCTGTTATGTCTGTATGTGTGGTCTGTTATGTCTGTATGTAGTGGTCTGTTGTGTCTGTGTATGAGGTGTCGTTATGTCTGTATGGTGTCTGTAGTCGTAGGTGGTCTGTTATGTCTGTATGTGGTGGTCTGTTATGTCTGTATGTGGTGGTCTGTATGTCTGTATGTGGTGGTCTGTTTGTCTGTATGTGGTGGTCTGTTATGTCTTGTATGTGGTGGTCTGTTATGTCTGTATGTGGTGGTCTGTTATGTCTGTATGTGGTGGTCTGTTATGTCTGTAGTGTGGTCTGTTATTCTGTATGTGGTGGTCTGTTATGTCTGTATGTGAATGGTCTGTTTGTCTCTGTATGTGGTGGTCTGTTATGTCTGTATGTGGTGGTCTGTTTGTCTCTGTATGTGGTGGTCTGTTATGTCTGTATGTGGTGGTCTGTTATGTCTGTATGTGGTGGTCTGTTATGTCTGTAGTGTGGTCTGTTATGTCTGTATGTGGTGGTCTGTTATGTCTGTATGTGGTGGTCTGTTATGTCTGTATGTGGTGGTCTGTTATGTCTGTATGTGGTGGTCTGTTATGTCTGTATGTATGGTCTGTTATGTCTGTATGTGGTGGTCTGTTATGTCTGTACGTGGTGGTCTGTTATGTCTGTATGTGGTGGTCTGTTATGTCTGTATGTAATGGTCTGTTATGTCTGTATGTGGTGGTCTGTTATGTCTGTACGTGGTGGTCTGTTATGTCTGTATGTGGTGGTCTGTTTGTAGTCTGTATGTTGTGGTGTCTGTTATGTCTGTATGTGGTGGTCTGTTATGTCTGTATGTTGGTGGTCTGTTGGTGTCTGTATGTGATGTGGTCTGTTGATGTCTGTATGTGGTGGTCTGTTGTGTCTGTATGTGGTGTGTCTGTTGTGTCTGTATGTGTGGGTTCTGTTATGTCTGTATGTGGTGGTCTGTTGTGGTCTGTATGTGGTGGTCTGTTGTGTCTCTGTATGTGGTGGTCTGTTGTGTCTCTGTATGTGGTGGTCTGTTGTGTCGTGTATGAGGTGGTCTGTTATGTCTCTGTTTGTGGTGTCTGTTATGTCTGTATGTGGTGGTTTGTGTTATGTGTCTTCTGTATGTGGTGGTCTGTTATGTCTGTATGTGGTGGTCTGTTTGTCTCTGTTTGTGGTGGTCTGTTATGTCTGTATGTGGTGGTCTGTTATGTCTCTGTTTGTGGTGGTCTGTTATGTCTGTATGTGGTGGTTTGTTATGTCTCTGTATGTGGTGGTTTGTTTATGTCTGTATGTGGTGGTCTGTTATGTCTCTGTTTGTGGTGGTCTGTTATGTCTGTATGTGGTGGTCTGTTATGTCTCTGTATGTGGTGTCTGTTATGTCTCTGTATGTGGTGGTCTGTTATGTCTGTATGTGGTGGTCTGTTATGTCTCTGTTGGTGGTCTGTTATGTCTGTATGTGGTGGTCTGTTATGTCTCTGTATGTGGTGGTCTGTATGTTGTGTGGTGGTCTGTTATGTCTGTATGTGGTGGTCTGTTATGTCTCTGTATTGGTGGTCTGTTATGTCTGTATGTGGTGGTTTTATGTCTCTGTATGTGGTGGTTTGTTATGTCTGTATATGGTGGTCTGTTATGTCTTGATCTGGTGGTCTGTTATGTCTGTAGCTGTCCTGTTATGTTTCTGTATTGTGGTGGTCTGTTATGTCGCTATATGTGTTGGTCCTGTTATGTCACTATGTGGCTGTCATTTTGTATGTTCTCTGTCTTTTGGTGGTCTGTTATGCCTCTGTATATGGTGGTCCTGTTATGTCTCTATAATGGTGGCCCTGTTGTATGTCTCTATATATTGGTGGTCACCTGTATATGGTTCCTTTTGTATTGTGCTGTGTCCTTGTGTATGTCTCTGTATGTGGCTGTCTTGTTATGTCTCTGTATGTGGCTGTCTTGTTTGTCTCTATGTGGCTGTCTTGTTATGTCTCTGTATGGCTGTCTTGTTATGTCTCTGTATGTGGCGTCTTGTTTCTTGTATGTCTCTATGTTATGTGCTGTCTTGTTATGTCTCTGTATGCGGCTGTCTTGTTATGTCTCTGTATGTGGCTGTCTTGTTATGTATTTGCATATTGTGCGTCCTGTTATGTCTATATGTGGCTGTGTTGTTATGCCTCTGTATATGGTGGTCCTTCCTGTTATGTCTCTTTGTGTGACTTGTTATGTCTCTGTATATGGTGGTCCTGTTATGTCTCTTTGTGTGACTTGTTATGTCTCTGTATATGGTGGTCCTGTTATGTCTCTGTATATGGTGGTCCTGTTATGTCTCTGTATATGGTGGTCCTGTTATGTCTCTTTGTGTGACTTGTTATGTCTCTGTATATGGTGGTCCTGTTATGTCTCTTTGTGTGACTTGTTATGTCTCTGTATATGGCGGTCCTGTTATGTCTCTGTATATGGTGGTCCTGTTATGTCTCTTTGTGTGACTGTCTTATGTCTCTATATATGGTGGTCCTGTTATGTCTCTTTGTGTGACTGTCTTGTTATGTCTCTATATATGGCGGTCCTGTTATGTCTCTGTGTAACTGTCTTGTTATGTCTCTGTATATGGCAGTCCTGTTATGTCTCTGCATCATAGTGTATATGACTGTTCAAGATACGCTGTTAATGTACTGTCTTGACTGACCTTTGATATCATCAAATATTTAGTTTCAAGTTCATGTTTTTGTGAGAAAGTCGGTCCACATGTGTGTGTACGTAAAGCACGAACAAACACACACACACACACCACACACACACACCCCACACACACACACACACACACACACACACACACACACACACACACACACAACATACACACACACACACACACACACACATACACAGAAAGAAAAGAATGAGAGTCAAACCTAAAACATACGGAAAATTATATGAATTCCTACAAAAACAAAAAATTCAGACACAAACTCACACACTCGTGCAGACAGACACACACACATACACACACACACTCTCTCTCTCTCTCTCTCTCTCTCTCTCTCTCTCTCTCTCTCACCCCCACTCACTCACTCTTGCCCGCGCACACACGTGGACCAACACGCGGGCTAGGAAGTACATTTCTTTATGAAGACAAATTAACTTCATTAAGAATAAAAGAAAATGCAGGTCAAGAGAGAGAAAACACAGTCGGGCTGACAAACTCTCTCTCTCTCTCTCTCTGAACACATTCACACACACACCACACACACACACACACACACACACACACACACACACACACACACACACACACACACACACACACACACACACACACACACACACACCTGACGTCGTCATTAATTGTATATGGGATATTGCATACGACTCTCTTGGAAGTGATCACCTGCCAATTGTCACAGTTCTTGATGAACTATTTGCTAAAGCACCAGAACAAGATGACTGTATTCCTACATATATGTACAATCGTGCAAACTGGGTAAAATACCGCACGATCTTAATGGGAAAAGATTGCACGTTCAACGAGAGCGACAGTGTTAATTATATGTATTCACACTTCACAAACGCATTACATGAGGCAGCAAAAAATTCAATTTCGAAAAGGAAAAATGTAAACAAAGGTAATTTTGTTGGAAATAGCTGGTGGACTCAATTATGTAAAGAAGCTAAGAACGAAAAAAAGAAAATATATAAAACCTATTTAAAAACTAACTCTCCAGAAGACCATTACAATATGAAAGTGGCAAAGATTCATTCGAACAAGGTCACATAGCCCAAGCCAAAAAGGGTTATTGGTCAGATTTCTGCTCTCAACAAATTTCCGGTCCTAAAGATCTTCCTAAAATTTGGAATAAGGTCAAAGAAATGAAAAACGGTTTTCATTTACCACAGTTTCCTATTAAGATTAAATACAATGAATTTCCTTCGTCATCTGAGAAAGCTGAAGAATTTGTAGTTCTTTTCAAGAGCAAGTAATTCCAGTAGCTTGTCTCCACCAATTCAGGAGAAAAGACGGAAAACTGAGGAATCAGAAGAATACTCAGATCCTCCCCCCGGTAGTCACATGTACATAAATTCAAAAATTACGTTACAAGAACTTAAAGATGCCCTTCTCTCTTTGAACAATAAAAAAATCGGCTGTAGGACTGGATGGCATTTCGTATACCCTTTTAAATCATTTACCAGAGAAATGGATTAAATACTTATACCATATCATACTAAAATGCTGCGAAAGTGGTCACATACCTGACATTTGGAAGAATTCAATTGTGATACCTATACCGAAAGCTAATAAACCACGCTCTGATCCAAGTCGTTACAGGCCTATCTCGCTTACATCCCATGTTTTGAAACTAATGGAAAAAATTACTTTGAATCGACTGACTTGTTTTTGTGAGAAAAATAATATAATACCTATTAACCAATCTGGATTTCGAAAAGGTAGATCGACGACAGACCATTTGGTCAAATTAACAACTCAAATAAAAACTCAGTTTGCGAGAAGGAAAAATGTCTTAGCTACCTTTTTTGATCTTAAAAAAAGCGTGTGATCAAGTCTGGAATGCAAGACTTTTGTTGAAATTGAAACATATTGGTCTCAAAGGTAATAGTTATTATTTTATCAAAGCATTTATAAGTGATTGAAGTATAGTCGCTAAAATAGGTAATACATACTCTGAAAAACGACCTGTAAACATGGGAATTCCACAGGGTTCCATAATATCTCCTTTCTTATTTAATATTTTGATCTATGACCTGCCAACACATGTCTCAAACAATGTAAACTTAGCTCAGATGAATGTTTCGTTGAAAATGAAGACTTCCTTAAGAGAAATAACCACATTAAAAAGATCTATCAACGTGAAATTGATCACATTTCCACTTACTTGAAAGTTAACGGTCTGGAAGTATCCAATGAAAAGACACATATGATGCTTTTTAATAATGGTTTCAGTCCTAAAGAGTTACCGTTGTTTAAAATTGATAAGGAGGAACTGAAATATACCACTCAGGTGAAATTTCTGGGAGTTCACTTGACTTCTAGTTTACATATTGATGCTTTGTTATACAAAGCCGTGAAAAGGCTTTAATTTAATAAAAAAAAAAAAACATTTAGTAAACAGTCATGGAGGCAGGACACTAAAACGTTGTTACATCTTGTCACAGCTTTAGTCAGGTCAAAGCTGGCTTATGAGGTCTATTTTTCAGCTCTAAAATGTTATTTGAAAAAACTTCAAAGCTTAGATAGTAAAGCTGTTAAATGAGCTCTTGGGGTACCGGTGTATACAAAAACACAAGAAGTATATAAAACAGCCGGCATCCTTCCTTTGGAAGACTAGAGGAAGTTATCAGCTGCTAAATATATAGTTAGAGCAAATGCAGTAGCTAACTATGTTGACACGGATCTTAAAATTCAGTCTGACATCCATTTCCCCAAGACAGCAAGAAAAATCAAGGCACAAGAAACAATATCCACTTACACAAATGAGCTCTTCGAAATTTGCAGAGTAGTACCTAAAAAAAGTTTCACATAAACTGATATATTGTTCTCTACCCCCCTGTGAATTGTCCACTGCTACCTTTGATATCAACTACATTGAAACTGACTTGAGAAAAGATATTAATCCGCACCTGTTGGCAATTGACGTTCTGTCACATCTGCATGAAAAATATTCACATCACTTGAAAATATTTACTGATGGCTCTGTTCTAGATGATGGTGCACTGGTTTTATAATTCCAAACTTAAAATTAGAAAAGGCTTACTCTTTAGGACAGGGACATTCAATCTTCACGTCTGAATTAGTTGCAAATGTAAAGTGAATAGTACGTTAATATTTGAGATAAATGTTTTAATTCATTGTTTAATAACAAATAATACTCACGTTACTTTTTGTTGGATTCCATCAGACTGTGTTATCATAAATAATGATCGAGTCGACAGAACAGCTAAAAGTGCAGCAATGAATAGGGCTGGCAGTACTAAACTTGATTTACCACTCTCTGAACAGAAAATGAATGCTATATTAGAAAACAAAAGTAAAAGCGCAATGTCACTATCGCCCCTTCATCGTAAATTACCAGGGTTTTACAAGACTTGAAATAACTTTAGATTACAGATTATATCTGAACTCACTTCGGACTAAGTTCAATAAACCATCAAATGTATCTGTAGTGAGTCTATAACAGTTAATCACCTCTTGTGTTGTCAGCGAATGCGACCTTATTTCCTTGTATCATTTTCAAAATTAAAACAGAAACACCGATTTCACTTTGTATTTGCACTTTGCTAGGCATTTACTGCACAGTCCCGTAGGTCGTTTTCTTTGATTAAGACCGATTGTTTTTATACCTGTAACTCCCACCTACCTCTGTTTGCTTGTTAGTTTTATCATTACTCCTTGACTGTTACAATGCTTTTATTCGGTAAGATTATCCTCTTCTGCCCCTCTGCCCCACCAGATAATCACAGATGGTTTGTCATAACCCAGCACAGGACACGCTCGTTGCGTGCGCGTGCGTATACGCGCACACACACACTCACACGCACGTACGCACATGCAGCCCTGAGCAATCTGTTAAAGCCTGATCGTTCTAATGTTCTGATTGCTTTTCTATTGTCCGATAAATTTTTTAATGTTAATTAATATGTTAAATTGTTTTTATGATTTTCGTAGATTCTTCCACCCCATAGACACCTCTTTATCTTATCTTTTTTTAATTTTTTCGCCTAAAAACACATATGTGAATAGACGTTAAAAGAAATAACGAACGAACACACACACACACACACACACACACACACACACACACACACACACACACACACACACACACACACACACACACACACACACACACACACACACACACACACACACACACACACACCATCACCACTACAACCATCAGCAGCAACAATGACGATGATAAAGAAGACAGAGAGCGACGCATGCAAGACACTGAAACCAACATGGAAGCACTAATAAAAGAAATTAAAAAAATTAAAAACAGCAGATTGTCCAAGTGGTAACGTAACCAGATTACCGTATTTCATGGTTTTAGCAGGGCTGGCACAGGATAATTTCATGCAGACGCAAAAGCAGGTAATCCACGCAGAAGGACCTAAAGGGATGGATTTGGATGTGGAACTCCAAGAGTCCAAGAACAAAAGAGTGGTCGAGCACATTTCTAGCCACAAGAGAACTGGACCATATAGTTGAGTAATCTTGAAGGCGAGGAAAACCCCAACCCAACACGAACGTTCGGGCCCTGACTGGGCGTATCAGCCTTCAGTGGTAAATGAACACAGTACTGAGTGTCTGTTCATCAAACGCCGGCTTCGTTGGACATGTTGTCAGTATAGAAGACAATCGCATCCTAAAGACGTCCTGTATGAGAGCTGAAGCAAAGGACACCATGACCGGAAAGACCAAGGATTCTCTGAAGGCCAACTTCATCAGCTGTGCCATCAGTCCCACACACTGGGAAATAATACACACAATACAGTAAGCCGTCGGCGGCAGTGCACTCAGGGCACAAACACATTTGAACAATGCAGAACAGCTACTATTCAACAGAAGAGGGGCAGAAACCAAGGCCACAAGACACGTTCCGATGGAGTACCTGTGGAATAACATGCGCCATGGGCTTGTATCCCACAGGAAGACCTACACCAGGCGATCAAGGACCAGTATGCCTACTATCCTACAGGAAGACCTACACCAGGCGATCAAGGACCAGTATGCCTACTATCCTACAGGAAGACCTACACCAGGCGATCAAGGACCAGTATGCCTACTATCCTACAGGAAGACCTACACCAGGCGATCAAGGACCAGTATGCCTATTATCCTACAGGAAGACCTACACCAGGCGATCAAGGACCAGTATGCCTACTATCCTACAGAAAGACCTACACCAGGCGATCAAGGACCAGTGTGCCTACTATCCCACAGGAAGACCTACACCAGGCGATCAAGGACCAGTATGCCTACTATCCCACACGAACACCCACACCAGGCGATCAAGGACCAGTATGCCTACTATCCCACACGAACACCCACACCAGGCGATCAAGGACCAGTATGCTTACTATTCCACAGGAACACCCACACCAGGCGATCAAGGACCAGTATGCCTACTATCCCACAGGAAGACATATACCAAGCGATCAAGGACCAGTATGTCTACTATCCCACAGGAAGACCTTTACCAAGCGATCAAGGACCAGTATGCCTACTATCCCACAGGAAGACCTTTACCAAGCGATCAAGGACCAGTATGCCTACTATCCCACAGGAAGACCTTTACCAAGTGATCAAGGACCAGTATGCCTACTATCCCACAGGAAGACCTTTACCAAGTGATCAAGGACCAGTATGCCTACTATCCCACAGGAAGACCTTTACCAAGCGATCAAGGACCAGTATGCCTACTATCCCACAGGAAGACCTATACCAAGCGATCAAGGACCAGTACGCCTACTCATCGATCGGATCGATGGAAGAGTCCATCATAATGGCAATCTTAAGGCATTTCACAAAATAACTGTGTGCGACTACCAGTAAGCTATCAATGAACAATTCAGAAGAATCAACAGATAAAGGTTTTCCGTCTTCCGATTTGGAAATTTAGAAATGATCTTTTTCAATCGAGAATTCACAACAAAATGTCGCTCGAACTGCCGACACTATAAAGTGACCCTGACCTAGGAGCATGTTTAAATCTGGTTAAGAGCAGATTTTTGGTTAGTTTTTTGTTTTTGTTTTTGTTTTCCTTGATTAAGAACGGGGTTGTGGAGACAGAGAGAAAGAAAGAGAGAGAGAGAGAGAGAGAAGATAGAAGAGAGGAAGAAACCTGGAAACTCTGAATTTTAATGAATTTGGGCCAACAGTCCATTTCATGAGACATACATTTTTGTTCAAATACCATGAAATACAAAAATCAGCGCACATCAATGAATATACATAGGAATATTTTGTAAACTATCGATATCGGTATACAAATGGACAAATGATGGTTCATGTTTGTACATCACAATATATTATCTTTTCTTATTTTGAAAACAGTGATTAGAAACTTTGCCAAGTTAACCATGGTTCCTGCAGATTCGTCTGTCAGTTTGCCAGTAAAAATATCAATCAAAGTCGTCGCTTTCAGTGATATTAAGTGATAAGATTGTCTGATCTGATTGTACAGTTTCAGTTTTACTTTCTCAAGATAAGGTCTCCAAGCTCGGAACGAATTTCAAATGCACTAACGTCACAGGTGCCACGTGTATTGTGACCGTGGCACATGTCTTAAGCCTGCACATAAATCCATGAGCTGGCCAGGTCCTGAGGCCCTACCTGGACTATGTTTTACCTAGTCTATATTTTATCCTGGTATTTTATCAGCCTACCACTGGAATAATCTTGGTTACATGTAAATGACATGTGTATGTGTATATCTTACCTTCAAAAAAGGAACATATATATAAAGTAAATAAATAAATAATAAAAGGTCTGAATCACAACACAACTAGCTATTCTGTATAAACTCGTCTCACATGGCAGAACCACCCACCCCCACCCCTAGTCAGTGCCCAAATGCTCAGCCGTCTATCAACTAGGTGAAGACAATATTTTCTTAATCATAGATAGGTAAGTAAGTATACAAGTATGTAAGTAGGTACGTAAGTAAGTAAGTAAGCAAGCAAGTAGGTAAGTAAGTAAGTAAGCAAGCAAGTAAGCAGGCAAGCAAGTAAGTGAGTGAGTGAGTAAGAAAGTGAATGAGAATTAAGTAGGTGAGTAAATTGTACAGAGGGCATTTAAAGAGGAAATGTACCTCGTTTAACTGTATATTGGAACAAACTGGACAGGAAGCTTTTTCCACGGTAGGCGAAAAGCGATATCCGTGCCACAACATTTCTACACACCTCCACACACTTCGATATACTTTGCTCTGACAAATAAAGGTTGATATTTACCACACAGTGAACAGCACGCACTGGTATCCAAGTGTTTTCACCAGCTGTGACAGAAAGTGCTTTCAGTTCTTCACCGAATCGTTTTTCATCACCATACCCAAAAGCCAAACTTCTTCAAATCATTTTCACATGAAATGTTTTTTATCTTAGTTACCCAAATTCCAAAACCGTTTTTATGCATGGCGAGTAACATTTGTACGCATTTTTCGAGTACCTAGTCTCTGGCTGTTTCAGTAGCAGAAACCAATACTCTATACCTCTGGTTACAGGAGTTATCCAGCGAGGAACATATCCCAATTCTCTATACACCATATCATTTATCGTTTTGTTTCTTATGTAAATGTACTTCAAGTTTAAGTTGATAGCATGCCTCACACCCCTACATTTCTGCACCATAAAGTAGTAATGGAACAACCTGAGCATCAAAAAGTTGAAAGGAAATGTCTGGTGAATTACATTTAATCTTCTTCAGTGCACTTAAAATAGCGTCAGCACTTTGCTTGCCTTTAGCTTCTTTCCTTGCAGTCATAAAACTGTCTAGTTGAAACAGTGACGCCTTAACAGTTTACTGCTTCCAAGTTATTGCCATTAAAATCCTTTTTTTTTTTCTTTTTTTTTTTTTTTTTGAGCCAGGAAAACTATCTTTTCGGAAAACAATCTTTAGACTTCTCTAAATTTACTATCATTGCAATCTCTGTATCTCTCGTTGAAGGATGCTAAGTTGGTTTTGATGATCTACCGAAGTCGAAGCCAAAAGAGTGGGATCATCTGCAAAAAGCATGAGAAACAGTTCTAGTTTATCTGAAGTAAACGTAACACCATGTTTTCCATTTAAAATGATTATGTTCACAAGTGTATTAAACAGTGAGAAAAACAGAATATGATTTACAATGGAACAACCTTGCCTTAGCCCCTGAAAGCGTTTAGGAAATTGGAATATCTACGTTTACTGCGGCATAATACAGATGCTTGGAGGTTTGCATTCGTTGCTTGGATCATCTTGAACATCTTTCCCTTGATGCCAACTCGTGATAATACAGACCATACAACTTTTCTATTCATTGTGTCATAATAACAAATAATAGTATTATGTTTTTCATCTATAAACGCAACGTAGAGTTTTGCATTTGTGAGTAAATACGTTTCAATGATTGCATGTAAAGTGAACATATGATCCACTGTAGATTATCCCTTCCTGAATCCTGCTTGCGCTTTATTTATGATATTACTTCCTTCTTCCCACACTGTTAATCTGCTATTAATGATATATGTAATACTTCACTAGGAATGGTCATTTGAAAAAGGTAATGGTCATAAGAGAGAGAGAGAGAGAGAGAGAGAGAGAGAGAGAGAGAGAGAGAGAGAGAGAGAGAGAGAGAGAGAGAGAGAAAACCAATAATGCGACGTGTGGCTTGGATGTTTGTGTCACAAATGAAAGTTACAGTGAGAGCGAGTCTATTATTTCCTAAAGCCATGACCATTTAGTGGTTGTATTCACTTAAAAGCAGCTTACAAACCAACGTGGAGATCTTGCGTACGCACACCAGATACAACGTATGGCTGTTTTACTGCCATTAAAAAGACTAAAATGAGTTTGATTGAGTGAGATTGCTGTGGTGATGGTTTGCTGTTAGTTTTCCTGATTGTTGTTGTTATTGTTGTTGCTCTCTCGCTCGCCTCTCTCTCTCTCTCTCTCTCTCTCTCTCTCTCTCTCTCTCTCTCTCTTTCTCTCTCTCTCTCGTTTTTGAGAGGGGGGAGGGGAGAGTCGTTTGTTTTGTGATTTTTATTGATTTCTTTTTCTTTCGGGGGGGGGGGGGGTGTCTCCGTGTATGTGTATGTGTGTGTGCGCACGCGTGCGCGTGTGAGTAGGGGTGTTTGTGCGTATGCGTTTGTCAGTGCGAGAGAGAGAGAGATAATCAAAAATACATGCACACAGGAAAACAGGAACAAAAATGATGGTGCAGTACTATGGTGACGTGGTTTCCCCAGGAAAAACAGCCGGCATTTCACACAGAAAAATTCCTTTGTGACAAAGAAAAGAACAATCCAATCTAGTCCAATGCCTGTCGCAACCATCTGCTTGCAGACAGTGCAATGGGTGGAGTAGGGGAAGGGTGGGTCTGACTATACAGTTGGTTGGAAAGATATGCTCTATCTCCACTTTGCCTGCACTGACAGGTCACACAGGCATCGCATGGTGTCAATGGAGTCCTCAGTTGTGACCAAACTCTTTCTCATCTTTCTCTCTCTCTCTCTCTCTCTCTCTCTCTCTCTCTCTCTCTCTCTCTCTCTCTCCGTTTGAGGTAACCGCGGAAAGCTGTGTCGGAACATTATTGCAAGACCAACCCACAGAGCGGCAAGTCAACCAACTCCTGGCCTATGACAGCCTGAGCATCGATTCCTACCTGTGCTGTCCGATCAGCGCCTGTATACCTGTAGATAACGTTGAGACAAGTTAAAGACAGTGACGACCGGTGAGTAACATTGTAGTTACATCGCAACACAATGAGTTATATATTGACCAGGTTGGAAGCCTTTTCTAACGTCGCTTTCGTTTCCCGGGTATTTTTGATCGTACAGTTGTTTCTTCCCGGCAATTTGGAAGTTGACTGCTCATAACTTCGCGATTTTCTTATAACAGAAATTTACCACAAAAATAAGCTGAAGCCAGCTCAATGACACAATGATATTTATGCTGGCGTATCCAGCGACATGGGAAGGGGATCCTATCACACGCACAGAGTGCAACAGAACAAGTTATCTGTCTGCATATCCATATCTCTGGTCCACCTGCTCCTCGGTATATCACGCCAAAGTTTTGAGTGCAATCTTCATGTCTTTGTTCCCACTAAGCACTAACCCAGAGAGGCAGACAAATATTATGGCCTTGCTTAATAGTTACAAAAACAGCTGATGTAGTGTTAAGTACGTAGACAAACAAATAAGGTAACGTTTAGTACTTCAAAGAACAATTACGGTAATGTTTATTACTTTGAAAAACAGTTCAAATAATAATTAGCACTTTGAACAACAGTTCAAGTTCTGATAATGTTTAGTACTTTAAAAAACAGTTTTCCTATTGTTTATTACTATGAAAAACAGACTGTCTAATGTTTTGAGAAAAACAAACGGTTCTGATAATGTTCATTTTGTTGTTATAATGTGTCTCTTTTCAAGAAGACGACAAACATTCTTACCACAAATGTCTATCAATTAACATCAGGAAGAGACTTCTTGAATGTTACATAGAACCAGTACTGTTGTACGGTTGCGAGGCGTGGACAGTCAACAAGCAAAGCCAGAACAAGATTGAGGCAGCGGAGATGTGGTTTCTAAGAAGAATATTGAGAGTTCCATGGACAGCAAAGAAAACAAACGAGACAGTCTTGATGGAGGCAGACACAAGTAGATCATTCATAAGGAAGATTAGGACAAGACAGGCAACATTTATAGGCCATTTTATGAGGAAAGGGGAATTGGAGCACCTGGTCACAACGGGAAAGCTGAAGGGACAGAGAGCACCGGGTAGACCCAGGGAGAAGATACTAGGCGGACTTTCAGAGTGGCTGGGGACAAGGAGGGTGGAAGAGATGCTTGAGGCAACAAGTGATAGAGACAGATGGAAGTCCATAATCGCCAACGCCATGCGACAAGGCACTTGATGATGATGATGAATGTGTCTCTTGTCTGTTCAGCACCACTGATAATCACGTATAGAGTGTTGTTTTGATGACATGGCTTAATAGTAATATGCTATGCTATTTTGTCATCACCATCTCTAGCACTAGATCTAAAATTATACATAACTACATAGAGCTAATGTTTAATAGATGACTCAAGTGTGTTGTTGTCCTCTCCACACTGTTGACTGCTCTTTAATAAGGTAGACCTACTGTTTGTGATGACATAGTTCCCATAGTCAAATACTGTTTGTCATCACCACTGAATATTAACTGTCTAATAGCTGCCCATTCAGACGTTATTGTTACTACTTACTCAGCCTGTGGCAGCCAAACAGCTTAATATGACTGTACATTATTGAAAGTCTTGCTTTATGCTAACGCAGTCGAAGAAACAGTATGGTATTTTACCCTCACCTTATCAAAAGGTTACACAAACTTTTGTTATCAATTATTTGTTCCATGTTTACAAATGCTAGTGCTTTTGAATGTAAATGTAGACACCACATATTGTTTAGGTTACGATGTAATAATTCATTTTGTGCGTTGCTATCGTTAGTTGTCAAGTGTGTATTTTGTTGTTGCATTTATGGATCTGAGTATAAATTGTCGTAGTTGTAGTGTACTCAAGAATGTTTTGTGTCTTACACACACTGTCTTCTTCGTCTTTGTCTTCTATGTCTTCATTGTCTTCTTCTTCTATGTATGAAGATGTACTTTGGTGAGAACTCGTACACATGTAAATAAAGATTGGAAACCACCGTCCTGGCTGTATGTGTGTTTGAGTGGAAGAGTCCTTAATCTGCCTCGACCTTGCACAGCTATATCCCTCTAAACCTTAATCAACTCTGGTTGCCCTTCCCTGCTTCCCCTTATTACACACACACTTACACACACACACACACACACACACACACACACACACATATATATATATATATATATATATATATATATATATATATATATA
>JAPXFY010000029.1:11316618-11339118 GCA_030674185.1 Monoplex corrugatus
CTGACTGCTACTTGATTAGGTGCTGTTTGTGATGACATAGTTCTCATTGTCAAATAGGCCTACTATGTCATCACCACTGAATATTAACTGTCTGAAAGCTACCAGGATGCAATGCATTATTGTACACTATTTTATACTTGATAATGTATGTGTGTACATAATGGTAGTTGATGAAACATGTGCTCAGCGAACTGATCCAATTGTTGTATCCCTTGTCTGCTCAGCACCACTGCTAATCATTATTAATATAGAATGTTGCTTTGATGACATAGCTTAACTAGTAATATGCTATGCTATTTTGTCATCACTATCTCTAGCACTAGACATAGAATTACACATAACTACATGGAGCAAATATTTAATGGATGACTCAAGTGTGTTGACTGCTATTCGATAAGGTAGACCCAATGTTTGTGATGACAGTTCACATAGTCAAATACTATGTCTGTCATCACTACAGAATATTAACTGTCCAATAGCTGCCCACTCAGATGTTATGTTACAACTAACTCAGCCCATGGCGGCCGAACAGCTTAAATATGACTGTGCATTATTTTGCCAGTACATTATTGAAAGTCTACTCTATGCTAAGGCTATCGAACAAGCAGTATGGTAGTTTACCCTCAACTTATCAAAGGGTTACTCAATGTTTTGTCATCAATTAATTGTTCCATGTTTACAAGTGCTAGTGGCTGACACCCTGCGAGCCCATGACCTGTCACTCTATCAAGCCTCCCGCCTTGCTGCAGACAGACGTCTGTGTCTCCCCGCGACGCCGAAGGGCACCAGCGGCAGATGAAAGAAAAAAAAAGAAAGAAGAAGAAGAAGTGCTTTAGAGTGTAAATATCGACACCACATATTTTGGTATAATGTAATAGTTCTTTACACAACATTTTGTTATCAATTATTTGTTGCATGTTTACAAATGCTAGTGCTTTTGTTTGTAAATGTAGACATCTTCTGTTAGAATGTAGTGGTTCACTCTTGTACATTGACATTGGTATTTCACAATATGTGTACTTTGTCATTGTATTTATGAAACCTATTTTGTGTCTTACAGGCACTGTCTTCTTTGGCGTCTTCTTTGACTCCTTCTTACCTGTCTCCTTCCTCGTCTTCTTTTCTCAATAATAAAGAGTCAAGTAGCGAAACGAGGACTTGTCTTTTGATTGAGAGACTTCCCTTTCTGCTCTGGATTCAAAGGACCACCACAGCAATCATCACCAAACCCCTTAACCCACTCATCCATCTCACCTGGCGCTGCGATTCATCAATATCATCATAATCACCTCCTTACCCCCCCCCCCCTTAACCACGCGACCTATCACATATGGATGAGCAGAGGCTGTAAAATATAAGTACCATTTGGCTGAGAGAACACAAGGCGTTTTTGATCTAGACAACGACACTACACTGTGTTGCCTTGTGTCATTGTAGGTAAATGGGAAAGATGCTAACAGAACAAGGCACTCTGTTACATATCTATCTCTATATCTATCTAAATATATATATATACATATATATATACATATATATGTATGTATATGTATGTACATATATATATATTGTTACCGTTGTTATTATTTTGTTTAAAACCCAGCCAACAGCATAGAGCCATATTAGGGCTATAACCGTTTCAAAACATACACAATACTTACACAGGACAAAAAAAAGGAAAAGAAAATTAAGGGCATTTGTTATTGCATTTGCGTAAATAATTCAAGGAGATGCCCCTGGCGTTGACCACTCCATCCAATTCATTGCACAGGGGATTTAAAAAATATACCTGAATACAAATTTTAACGTAACTGAGGACACTAAAACATATATAAAACAGGCCCTTATTACCTAAAATTGCTTCCGCATATCTCACTTCCCTAGAACCAAAAATGCACTTAATTAATACAGAGAAAGTATGTAAGACTTTATCGAACACAAACAGGTGAATGGACCAGTAAGGCAGAAAGTGACAGGAAGAAATAACAGGAAGCAAAGGAGGAAAAAAGAAACACAAAGAGAGTGACAGAAAAGAGTAAATTTCTAGCAAAGAATTTCCAGAAGGTGAGGATACTATTATTCCAGTATGGAAAAGCCCCGGGCATCCCCACGGGGGTAATATAAAAATATACATACATAAATATACAGATATATATATATATATACATACACAGTGAAATAAGGGTATCTCTCACCATAGTGAATTAAGGGTATCTCTCACCATAGTGAATTAAGGGTATCTCTCACCACAGTGAATTAAGGTCTCACCATAGTGAAATTAGGGTATCTCTCACCATAGTGAATTAAGGTATCTCTCACCATAGTGAAATAAGGATACGTCTCACCATAGTGAAATAAGGGTATCTCCACAAGTGAATAAGGTCTCTCACATAGTGAAATTAAGGGTACTCTCACCAAGTGAATTAAGGTCTCACCACAGTGAATAAGGTATCTCTCACCATAGTGAATTAAGGGTATCTCACCACATAGTGAATTAAGGTCTCACCAAGTGAAATAAGGGTATCTCTCACCATAGTGAATAAGGTATCTCTCACATAGTGAATAAGGTATCTCTCACCATAGTGAATAAGGTATCTCACCATAGTGAATTAAGGGTATCTCTACCACAGTGAATTAAGGTATCTCTCACCATAGTGAAATAAGGGTACTCTACACAAGTGAATTAAGGGTACTCTACCACAGTGAATAAGGGTTCTCACCATAGTGAAATAAGGTTCTCTCACCATAGTGAATTAAGGGTATCTCTACCACAGTGAATTAAGGTTCACATAGTGAATAATCTCACCACAGTGAATTAAGGTATCTTCACCACTAGTGAATTAAGGTTCTCTACCATAGTGAAATAAGGGTATCTCTCACCACAGTGAATTAAGGGTATCTCACCACAGTGAATTAAGGGTCTCACCATAGTGAAATAAGGGTATCTCTCACCACAGTGAATTAAGGTATCCTCAATAGTGAATTAAGTGTGTAATCTCTCACCACAGTGAAATTAAGGGGATCTCCACCACAGTGAAATTAAGGTCTCACCATAGTGAAATAAGGTCTCACCACAGTGAAATAAGGGTATCTCTCACCACAGTGAATTAAGGTCTCACCAAGTGAAATAAGGTATCTCTCACCACAGTGAATTAAGGTCTCACCATAGTGAAATAAGGTCTCACCATAGTGAAATAAGGGTATCTCTCACCACAGTGAATTAAGGTCTCACCACAGTGAAATAAGGTCTCTCACCACAGTGAATTAAGGTCTCACCACAGTGAAATAAGGTTCTCACCACACAGTGATAATACTCACCAAGTGATAAGTCTCACCACAGTGAAATTAAGGGTATCTCTCACCACAGTGAATTAAGGGTCTCACCATAGTGAATTAAGGTTCTTCACCACAGTGAAATAAGGGTATCTCTCACCACAGTGAATTAAGGATCTTCACCACAGTGAATTAAGGGTATCTCTCACCACAGTGAATTAAGGTCTCACCAAGTGAAATAAGGGTATCTCTCACCACAGTGAATTAAGGTCATCTACACCACAGTGAAATAAGGTACTCACCATAGTGAAATAAGGGTATCTCTACCACAGTGAATTAAGGGTATCTCACCACAGTGAAATAAGGTCTCACCATAGTGAATAAGGGTTCTCTCACCAAGTGAAATAAGGGTCTCTACACCACAGTGAATAAGGTTCACCACAGTGAATAAGGGTATCTCTCACCACAGTGAATTAAGGTCTCACCACAGTGAAATAAGGTATCTCTCACCACAGTGAATTAAGGTCTCACCACAGTGAAATAAGGGTTCTCACCACAGTGAATAAGGTCTCACCAGTGATTAAGTCTCACCACAGTGAAATAAGGGTACTCTCACCACAGTGAATTAAGGTCTCACCACAGTGAAATAAGGTCCTCACCACAGTGAATTAAGGTCTCACCACAGTGAAATAAGGGTACTCTCACCACAGTGAATTAAGGTCTCACACAGTGAAATAAGGATCTCTCACCACAGTGAATAAGGTCTCACACAGTGAATTAAGGTCTCACCACAGTGAAATAAGGGTACTCACCACAGTGAATTAAGGTCTCACCACAGTGAAATAAGGGTACTCCACCACAGTGAATTAAGGTCTCACCACAGTGAAATAAGGGTATCTCTCACCACAGTGAATTAAGGTCTCACCACAGTGAATTAAGGTTCTCTACCACAGTGAATTAAGGTCTCACCAATGAAATAAGGGTACCTCTACCACAGTGAATTAAGGTCTCACCACAGTGAAATAAGGGTATCTCTCACCACAGTGAATTAAGGTCCACCTAGTGAATAAGGTCTCACTCACATGTGAATAAGGGTATCCTCACCCAGTGAATTAAGGTCTCACCACAGTGAAATAAGGTATCTCTACCACAGTGAATAGGTCTCACAAGTGAATTAAGTCTACCCAGTGAAATAGGTCTCACACAGTGAATTAGTCTCACAGGAATTAAGGTCTCACCAGTGAATTAGTTCACCAGTGTAGATTGTAAGGTCTCACCACAGTGAATAAGGTCTCACCACAGTGATAATACCTGAATAGTCTCACCACAGTGAATTAAGGTCTCACCACATGAATAAGGTCTCACCACAGTGAATAGGTCTACACAGTGAATTGATTTAGGCTCACCACAGTGAATTAGGTCTCACCACAGTGAATTAAGGTCTCACCACAGTGATAGGTAGTGATTAAGTCACCAATGAATTATGTTAGTATTTATTATATACATCATACATCATCATCAGTTGTAGTAGTAGTATCAGTGGTGGTAGTAGTAGAAGTAGTAGTAGTGTAATTATTATTGTTGTTGTTGTTGCTGCTGCTGCTGTCGTTGTCATCATCATTACCAACATCATCATTGATATATATTGTTATCATCATCATCATCATTCATTCATTCATTATCATCATAATCATCATAAGTAGTAGTAGAAGTAGTAGCAGTAGTAGTATATGATTTGTATGCTGTGGTTAATCCCAGCCCAGCAAATAGAGTATGAGCACATATGTATTGATGATAACCTAGAGATGAGCACACATGTATTGATGTTAACCTAGAGATGAGCACACATGTATTGATGTTAACCTAGAGATGAGCACACATGTATTGATGTTAACCTAGAGATGAGCACACATGTATTGATGTTAACCTAGAGATGAGCACACATGTATTGATGTTAACCTAGAGATGAGCACAATGACATCGCCACCTCCTTGAAACGAACCTGCGATCGTAATCAATAACACATTCTGCACTCTCTCTCTCTCTCTCTCTCTCTCTCTCTCTCTCTCTCTCTCTCTCTCTCTCTCTCTCTCCCCTCCTCCTCCTCCTCCTCCTCCCCCTCTCTCTTTTTCTCTTCCTCTCCCCCTCTCCCTTTCTGATTGTGAAAATGTGCGTGCAGAACAAGAACGATTCGTCTAGCGGTATTAATTTCCCCTTTCACATTTTGAAGTGAACTTTGTGCTAACTCACACCCCACGTTAGCCGGTAGACAACAACCGTACCTCGCCATTTGTACCATATAAGGCAAAGGTCGTATAATAACTATGAGGTCGTAAGAGAGCGAGATGATAGAGACCTCAACCTTTTTCGGGGCCAGAATGATGAGGGAAGCGTCCTGTCCTTCGTTTGTTTACCTTTCCCTCACTGTGAAGACAGTCGGGTACCTGCGGCCGCTGACAGACTGGACATTTGCATCACTGGTGTGACTCACAGTCGTGCGAGCTCATGCGGACAGAGTGAAAGGTGGGTGCCGTACCTATCTCTGCGCCAACTAGCCTCAACAAGTACAATACATACGCAAAGAAAACGTCGTCTCCTCTTACTTATTACATCTAGAGCTTCTTCCCTCTCCCGCTTGTGGCAATTTCCGCTTCAGAGGAGATGATAATAGCACTCTGAATGAATAGCAACGATCGGCCCTTTTTGGGGGGCAAAGTGAGGGCAGGTGTTGCATTAGATAACGAGCCAAGCATTCAATATGCATTCGGGTTTCGTACGAACACAAGTGTGTAGGACGAGCAGGATATTGATATATTGGGTTCTTTTCACCACATTATTTCCTACTGATAAATGAAAGACTTTATCTGCTTCTTTTCTCGGTTGTATTACTGGTTGGCTTGGTTAATAATAATAATAATAATAATAATAATAATAATAAACATTTATGGCGCTTGATTTTTTTTTTTAAAAAGCGCTAAGCGCTTATAATAACAAAGATGTGTATACAGAAAACAAAAATAATCAGCACCAACACCATACATTTACCAGTCTATGCAGTTATTACATTAACAGAGAGACAGACAGACAGACAGACAGACAGAGCGAGGCAGCAGGAGAGGTATAATGAAAAAAATGATTAAGATATGAAAAGAGTAATTTTCAGAGAGGCTTTGAACGATGACAGAGAATCAGAAGTGCCGAATGTAGTGACAGAACTCTGTTCCATGAAGATGGGGCCTGGAAGGAGAATGAACGTTAGCCGGCTAGTCTTGGTAGGAAAGCAAGAGATGGGGAGGAGATGAGTAGCGTTGGCGTAGAGGTAGAGCTCAATCCATCACCAGTTGGCGTAGAGGTAGAGCTCAATCCATCACCAGTTGGCGTAGAGGTAGAGCTCGATCCATCACCAGTTGGCGTAGAGGTAGAGCTCGATCCATCACCAGTTGGCGTAGAGGTAGAGCTCAATCCATCACCAGTTGGCGTAGAGGTAGAGCTCGATCCATCACCAGTTGGCGTAGAGGTAGAGCTCGATCCATCACCAGTTGGCGTAGAGGTAGAGCTCGATCCATCACCAGTTGGCGTAGAGGTAGAGCTCGATCCATCACCAGTTGGCGTAGAGGTAGAGCTCGATCCATCACCAGTTGGCGGTGGTGTAAATGGACATGTATCTTGTGCCCTGAGATTTTTATACATGCCTGTGGGCTCCTTTCTGCCTGCTTCTGGCCTCCAGTCTGCCTGCTTGTGGTCCTCCAGTCTGCCTGCTTGTGGTCCTCCAGTCTGCCTGCTTGTGGTCCTCCAGTCTGCCTGCTTGTGGCCTCTAATCTGCCTGCTTGTGGCGTCTAATCTGCCTACTTGTGGCCCTCCAGTCTGCCTGCTTGTGGTCCTCCAGTCTGCCTCCTTGTGGTCTTCCAGTCTGCCCGCTTGTGGTCCTCCAGTCTGCCTGCTTGTGGTCTTCCAGTCTGCCTGCTTGTGGTCCTCCAGTCTGCCCGCTTGTGGTCCTCCAGTCTGCCTGCTTGTGGTCCTCCAGTCTGCCTGCTTGTGGTCCTCCAGTCTGCCTGCTTGTGGTCCTCCAGTCTGCCTACTTGTGGCCTCTAATCTGCCTCCTTGTGGTCCTCCAGTCTGCCTACTTGTCCTCCAGTCTGCCTGCTTGTGGTCCTCCAGTCTGCCTACTTGTGGTCCTCCAGTCTGCCTACTTGTGGCCTCCTGTCTGCCTACTTGTGGCCTCTAATCTGCCTACTTGTGGCCTCTAATCTGCCTACTTGTGGCCTCTAATCTGCCTACTTGTGGTCCTCCAGTCTGCCTACTTTTTTTTGGTCCTCCAGTCTGCCTACTTGTGGCCTCCAGTCTGCCTACTTGTGGCCTCTAATCTGCCTACTTGTGGTCCTCCAGTCTGCCTACTTGTGGTCCTCCAGTCTGCCTACTTGTGGCCTCCAGTCTGCCTACTTGTGGCCTCTAATCTGCCTACTTGTGGTCCTCCAGTCTGCCTCTTGTGGTCCTCCAGTCTGCCCGCTTGTGGTCCTCCAGTCTGCCTACTTGTGGCCTCCAGTCTGCCTACTTGTGGCCTCTAATCTGCCTACTTGTGGTCCTCCAGTCTGCCTCCTTGTGGTCCTCCAGTCTGCCTGCTTGTGGTCCTCCAGTCTGCCTACTTGTGGTCCTCCAGTCTGCCTGCTTGTGGTCCTCCAGTCTGCCTACTTGTGGTCCTCCAGTCTGCCTCCTTGTGATCCTCCAGTCTGCCTGCTTGTGGTCCTCCAGTCTGCCTGCTTGTAGTCCTCCAGTCTGCCTGCTTGTGGTCCTCCAGTCTGCCTGCTTGTGGTCCTCCAGTCTGCCCGCTTGTGGTCCTCCAGTCTGCCTACTTGTGGCCTCTAATCTGCCTCCTTGTGGCCTCCATCTGCCCGCTTGTGGCTCCAGTTTAGCCACCCGTGAATAGATTACCCGATCATCTTCAGGGTTTGGAAGGGTAGAGATGTTAAGACTAGTCCAGAAAAAAAATGACCTGAGAGTAGTAAGATCTGTAGCACCTCACTCCCCCATACGAGCCGTTATATGACGACCTTTACTTGTTCGCATGGGTTGATGATGTGATGATCCTTTTTCTCGCTTGTCAACCGTTCTTTTTTGTCCTTTTTTCTGTCCTTCTGTCAAATAATTCGTTTACATTTCAAGAGTTCTGTTGTGCCCGTCTTTTCAAATATACGGTTATACTTTAACAGACTTATGTCCTTTCAAATAATATGGTTATGTTTCAGAAGTCTCGGAAGGTTGGTTTTTGCTTTGTTTTGTTTGTTGTTGTTGTTGTTTTTTCAAATGATATAGAGATGAGTACTAAATGACAACGCCACCATGAACATGAAAGTGTGTTCAGTAAAACGTTCTGCGCGTCTCTCTCTCTCTCCTCTCTCCTCTCTCTCTCTCTCTCTCTCTCTCTCTCTCTCTCCTCTCCCCCTCCCTCCCTCCACCCCCCTTGTCAGCAGTCCTGCGTTCTTCTTTCAAATAATATGTTTATGTCTTAAAGGTTTGTAGCTGTGCACTGTTTTCAAATAATACGATTACATTTCAACAGTCCCGTAGCTGTATGCTCTTTTTTAAATGATGTGGTTATATTTAACAGGCGTGTAGCTGTGCCAAAGTCATTTGTACATTTGACTTAAGATACTACTACAGCTATGAAAGTGATTATGTTCACTGCAATCTGTCATGTGGAAGTACAATTTACTGGCATAATAATCCTTGTGACTAAAGGATGTTTCTTTATATATGGCTTGATTGCTGCTTATCCATCACCAAAAGAGACCTTGAAGACAGCAGTTGAAAGAAAAAGAAGAAGACTGCTGCTTAACAAGAATGAGATTATTCATGCATACGGATAGAACTGCAAACAAAAAATTAATTCATCACTCCAACCACATGAAAACTTACCACTCGTAGTAAATTATTGTTATTGTTATTGTTATTGCTGTTGTTATTATTATTATTATTATCATCATCATTATTATTATAATTGTTATTGTTATTATTATTTTTATTATTATTATCATTATCATCATCATCATCATCATTATTATTATTGTATAACACTGTTCTTCAAACTCATCTGGACTCAGTACGCATTACACATAACCTTTTTTTTCTGTAGCTTACGGACAAACCCATAGAGCGTAGAAGAAAGCTTCCTTCTACGCTCTATGTACAAAGCCAGCGGTTAAGTGAGCTAACCACACTCTCTCTACTATCTTCTTGCACAGTCGGCATGTTTGGTGAGCGTGTATGCTGGCTGGATGTTTTACTGTTTCCATAAGCCACCGGACACCAACATCATTTATAGGATCTTTAACGTGCATGCTTAACATTCTTCTAGCTTAGACAAACAAAGGGGTTTAGGCACCAGCAGATCTACACACATGTTGACCTGAGATGAGAACACCTCCACCCTTTACCCATCACGTGGATCGGGACCTTCGGGTGCCACGTTTACCGTTTGATTTTCACTCCGGTGACCGGAAGTACTGTCAAGTTTGATATTACCGGACTGGTGAAAAGATACAGGTCTTACCCTCTAATCACACCTCACATTTTTATTTTATATATATATTGGAATGGAATAAAGAATGGTATTAAGAACAGAACTCTCTCTCTCTCTCTCTCTCTCTTTCTCTCTCTCCTCTCTCTCTCTCTCTTTCTCTCTCTTTTCTCTCTCTCTCTCTCTCTCTCTCTCTCTCTCTCTCTCTCTCTGTATGTCTGCTGATATGTGTGCGTGCATACGTGAGTGTGCATGTATATCGACAACAGACACTTCATATAGCTTTTACACAGCTTTGATGGTCCACATTAGACTTTCATATATGAAACAGCTGTTGTGTGTAAAACAAAATCAGTTGATTGCTGTTTTATGTGGTCTTAAGATCTCTTTGTGGAGCCCACACTGAAGTACCACATCATTTTACTGATGGAGGGTCGAGCTGCCATATTCTTTATGTACATTTATGTAGATGATTTCTTCTGATGCAAAGAGAGACCATCAGAGGATTGATTCATTAAAGGCCACAGCCCCTTATGAACGGGTGAACTTTCCAAACAAACTTTAACATTATAAATGATGATACACAATGTTAATAATCAACATTCAGACCTATGAAGAACAATTCCAATATCAATGATCAGCTTTCATTTAAGCTTCGAATTTGAAAGGCACTTAACAAATACACAGCAAACTAACCGTCTGACGTGTTCTTTACGAACGATTGTAATAAGTAAAGTGAATCTAGATGAAGAAAGTATCCATGACATTTTGAAGCACCAACTGTTGCCACTTAGAGCGGGGCCAGAAAACACAAAACGAACTGTCACTTTCTATCCCCTTTACACAGGGGACAAGACAAGTAGGGTTGTGGGTCCTATGTTCTCATTTAAAGGCAACCCAAATATATCTTGAGCACACAAATGAAACGTGAAGAATTCGAGGAAGCCATTTTTCCGCTTTTCCTCTATACATATTATAAAAACGAACATTGTCTGGGGCAGTATTGCCCAACTTTTCCCTTCAATGCGTAATGTGTCAGTATGTATCATTTCATATCTTGCCAGAAGCGAGAAACGCTCAAAGTCACAATTTCCATGAACTTTGATGAAATTGTGTAACCGCCAAACTGTTGCATATCAATAGACACGTACTCAAAACTACAAAACGCATCAACAATTTTTGTTCCAAGTTTATATACAGAAAGTTGAATCCTTGAATGTATTCAGTTCATTCTTTATCTGATATTGACATCTCCATTTCTCGTTTTTGTTCGGATTTTCTTATACAAATCTTACCCGAACCTTATTTTGCAACTATTTATATCAATTTGTTTGATGTGATCCAAACTTGCTGTACTTTGGAGGAACCACCACTGAAACAAATTTTTATTTCGCAGCCACGGTAAAAATTGATCAACTGTTTAAATTATGTCAGGACCGAGGCTGCGTGACAGGGCTGTACTCCATACTTCTTTTGCACTATACTTTGATACGAAGTTGTTAATAAACACCTGAGGGTACTGGATGAGACCCAGAGAAACAATGCATCACCATTATACATCTTTCACTGATACAGACTGCCAGGGACTGCATTACAACAACGGGAGAGGGACATATAAAAATAGATACTGTACAAAGACCTTATAAAAAATATACCTCGGGCTTGGTCACTTGTCCCGTGCTGATTTGATCGACTCGGCCTCTATATCTGAGTAGGCAAACTTGACACAAACATGGTGCTAGCGTGCGTTGTTGTTGGGTGTTTCGCCCATTGGCATCGAAACACACAGAGAGGATTTGCCAGTTGTGCTGTCATTCTGATGGTGTCAATGTGTTATTGTCCTCTCCCAAATCTTCGTGGAAAAGAAAAAACAGCACATCCACCCCCACCCCCACCCCCCCACACACACACACACACAGAGTGTGCGAGTGACTCGCTTAGAGTATGTTGGTCATAAATCTATTCCAATTTGGGGGGTTTTCAAATCTGTTAAAAGCAAAATCTGTTTTTAGTTGAAAATTAGTAAACGTCTACACATGACTGAACAGTGTTTTTTGAGATGTTTCTTTCAAAACACCACTATGCATTTCATATCTCAGTGCTGCTTTCTCCCTCTGTCTGCCTGTTTGTTTGTACCTCTCTCCTCTCTCTCTCTCTCTCTCTCTCTCTCTCTCTCTCTCTCTCTCTCTCTCTCTCTCTCTCTCTCTCTCTCTCCCTGTCTAAAAGCGGCAGGGAAGAGGAAGTGCATTTCCCCTTTCACTGTGTCGGTTCCAAAAAGATGATAATTTTGCGATATTCTCACCAAGCAAATGTGAACACATTCTTTTCCTTACTGAGTGAAGATGATGACAATATTATTCATTCCCTGGCAAAATTGGTCTTTGGCACTTTGAAACATAAAAGTAAACCTGAATCAACAATAGACATGTTGTCTTTTGGGACAATTAATTTGACGTGTATTTCATAAATGTTTAAGTATTATTCACATACTTCGACAGAAGCACTGCACTATTTCATATTTTGATGGATTAAGTTAATACAGATATCAAGAACATATTTCAAACAGTTGCCTACGAGTAGTGTGTGGTGTGTGTGTGTGTGTGTGTGTGTGTGTGTGTGTGTGTGTGTGTGTGTCTGTGTGTCTGTGTGTCTGTGTGTGTGTGGGGTGCACAGTCGTACGCACATTCTTGCAACCTTTGATATTTGTAGGTAAACTATGCTTGTTTGTTTGCGTTAGAAGCTGCATGATTATTGTATGACTTATGATGTGACATTAAGTTATGTCTAGTTATCCTCCTCTGTAGGGATGCCCGGGCTTCTTCACTATAAATGATAAATATCCTCTCCTTTTGGAAATCTTGTGCTAGATATTTCCTCGTTTCTTTCACTCTGTTTCTACCGTCTTCCTTATCTTTCTATCATCTCTTCCTACCATTTTCTGCCTTCCTGGTCCATTGACCTGTGTGAGTTCTACGAAGCCTTATCTACTGTCTATTCGGATTAATAACTGGGTGGGCCTACATGTATTAACTGCAGTTTTAGCTCTGAGGAAATATGACGTGCAGGAACAGTTTCAGATGATTGAGCCCAGATTGTTTTAGTATGTCATAATGGCTGATGTGATGTGTCTAGTGTGTTGGCTAATGACTGCGTATTTGGCACCTCTCGCTTTCAGCCTGCACTGCTGGCTAGCACTGCTGCATGCAGCTATGCAAGAAGGACAGCAGATTGCGTAAGTCTCTCTCTGTCAATACACAGCCTCTCCATCAGCAAGCCCTACGTCATGCCTCCTCGTGGCAACATGTGGTAACTGAGCACCTCACGGACTAAGGCTAACACTCGAAGGACTCAGAGGAAGTCTTGCCCCCAGACGTGCGGCACGCAGGCTCACCGGCGTGTGGACATGTCCCGGTGCCCACGAACCAGACCCCCAGCTATGTGTAAATAGCACCACTGCGTTGTGTGTGTCTCAGGACAGTCCAAAGCTAAGGGAGTAAACCCTAACAGAAAAACCACCACTGCCTTGTGGTTATCTCGGGAGATTAAGTAAACCCTGACAGAAAACCAATGTCAGGCAACGCGAAACCACCATCGTATATTCCCAAGTTAATCATGGCCAGCCAAAAGAAAACGGAGGAAAACGACGTAAACAGGGGCTCTCGTGGAGCACCTTCGTCCGGTAGGGACCGTCATGCTGTGCAGGTGACACCCGACAGTCAGTAAACTACTGCGATCCATTTTTTTTTTAATCAAAATTGCACCGTGGATTGTAAGGGGCCAATTGGAAAATGTCAGGATGGAGATGGAAAGTCTTAACATACATATTTTATGATTTGGTGAAGTGAGACGGAAGGGGCAGGCAGGATAACATTAGTCAAGCATACAATTACATATCTGGTGGAAACATACATGAAAGAGGAGTAGGCATCATAATGGAAAGGGACAAGTCAAAATCAGTCAAGAGATACTGGGCTGTGGCAGACCGAGTTTTGCTAGTCAAGTTGGATGGCAAGCCATTTGATATCAACATCATCCAAGTATGTGCACCAACATTTGCAAGTACTCAGGAAGAAATTGACAACTGATATGAAGTATTAGAGACAGCCAAGGTTCAATGCAAATCACAGGATATTACAGTAATTATGGGAGATTTTAATGCTAAAGTGGGACAGGGGAGGATGGAGGACATAGTTCGACCTAATTGCCTTGGCACACAGAATGAAAGGGGAGAGAAGCTTGTTGAATTGGGCACAAATAATTGATTTCATAGTAGGAAACACCTGGTTTGAGCAGCCTAGCAGAAGAAAATGGACATGGATGAATCCAGCAGATAGTACAAAAAATCCAATCGATTACATCCTCATAAATAAAAGATTTAGAAATTCTTTACTGATAACAACAACAAAAAACACTTTCAGGCAGAGAGTGCAACAGTGACCACAATCCTGTAATGGGGAGATTCAGGCTGAAACTAAAGAAAAGAAAACTAACCTAAAGCAACATCAAACTAAATCTTGGACTCTTAAAGACAGATGAATCGACCTGTGAAAATTCAACATACATGTTCAAAACAAATTCAGTGCTCTGGAGGACGTTGGTGACACTGAGGAACAATGGACAAAGTTGAGAAACTCGATAAATGAAGCATGGGAAGAAATCCCTAGAGTTGAAAGAAAAGCAAAAAGGAACTAGATGACAAAAGAAATTTTAGGTTTGATGGAAGAAAGGAGGAAGGCAAAAGGAAAAGAAGAAGTATACAAAAAGATAAACAAGGAAATCAGGAATAGGTGCGATGAAGCTAAGGAAGATTGGCTGGAAACAAATTGCAAAGAAATAGAAGACTGACACAAAAAAGATCAATTTATGTACAGATACACTGAAGATATTGCCCACAGGAACAAAAACGTGCACGTCAACTGGTTGCTTAAAATCAAAAGATGGTACGATTCACTTTATAGCGAAACCATCATGAGAAACTAGAACTATGCCCTGGAATAAAGTTTGGAGCGAAAATGATGAACAACATTTGTTACACAGATAAGACCGTGCTAATTGAAGAAAATGAAAAAGACCTACAAAACCTTGTGAATATAACAGAAATAGAAAGCAAAAATAAAGGGCTGGAGCTAAATAGCAAGAAACTGAAGTCATGATCTAACCTGTCTCACCTGTCAGCGTCACTGGGTTCGGTGTTGGCCGCTGCACACCAGGACACCACCATCTCCCTCCAGGCCGCTCTGTCTGGACTTTTGTGGACAAGGTTCTTGAATATTTAGGCCACTGATGTTGATTATGTTCTTGATTTATGAGATTGGAGGTCCGCCTTTCTTCTTTTTTGCCATTGTTTTTCTTTTGAAAGATGGTTGCCATGAGGTCCGTGTTCTTGTTGCATTACACATGGCCAATGTATTTTAGTCTTCTCTTGCTAATGTCTGCCAGTAGTTTTCTGGGGCATCAAGTTCTTCCATGACATTTCCATTAGTTCTTCTGTCTGTAGTAGTCTCCGAAACAACCACATCTCTGCTGCCTCAATTCTTCTGCAATCAGTTTTTCTCAGAGTCCAGGCTTCACAGCCACAAATCATGACTGGCCAGATGAAACATTTTAAAAGTCTAACTTTCACACCATTTGGTATGCCTCTGTCTTTTCGGATGTTGTTAAGCTGGAACTTTTTTTTTTTTTTTTGCTTTGCCATTCCAATTCTTATTTTGATGTCTTTGGAGCAGGTTCCATCATCATTTTTTACAGAACCAAGATATTTGAAATCCTTAACATTTTCCAAAGAAACTTTGTTAATTAAGATATCATGATTGTTTTCAATGTCTTTGTCTTTCAAATGTAGCACTATTGTTCTCTTGGCGCTCAAGTTTTGACCAGCCCTTTTGCCTACTGCATCCACCCTGTGCAGAATTCTTTTTGTGCTGGCAATTTTGTCTGCTAACAGCGCAGTATCATCGGCATAGCGCCAGTTTGTAAGATTTTTTCCTCCCAACTTTATGCCCATGCATTCTATATCAGCATCTCTCATGACTTGTTCCGAAGTCATGGTAATCAGTGAAAAAAAGAAACATAAATCCCCCCATGAAAAAATAACAGCAAATGGCACAACTTTGAAACAGGTCGATAAGTTTAAATATCTGGGAACAATTTACCTCACCAGATGGCAGATGCATACCAGAAATATCCAGCAGAATCGGCCAAGCCAAAACCGCATTCAAGATGACGAAAAGCGTTTTCTTACCAACAAATGCCAGTCAATTAACATCAGGAAGAGAGTTCTTGAGTGTTACATAGAACCAATACTGTTGTATGGTTGTGAGGTGTGGACAGTCAACACGCAAAATCAGAACAAAATTGAGACAACTGAGATGTGGTTTCTAAGAAAAGTTCCATGGACAGCAAAGAAAACAAACGAGACAGTCTAGAAGGAGACAGATTCAAGAATGTCATTAACATAGACAATCAGAAAAAGACAACCAACATTTATAGGACATTTCATGAGGAAAGAGAAATTCGAGCACCTGGTCACAACAGGAAAGCTGGAGGGAAAGAGAACACCAGATAGACCCAGGGAGAAAATTCTGGACGGACTTACAGGGTGGCTGGGGACGGAGAGGGTGGGAGATGTACTTGCAGCAACAAGGGATAGATTCGTATGAAGGGCCATGATCGCCAACACCATGTCGCAGGGCATATGGATGATGATGATGATGATGATGATGATGATGATGATGATGATGACATGACTGCGGTATTCCCTAAGTCCTCTAGTTCCTGTCAGTTTTGGTTTGAGCCTCTTGTATCAATCTTTCAAACGTCAATGCGAGTGTCAATCGCACTCGGCCCTTCTCGTTCGATGCACATCTATGAGTGGAGTCGATTTTATTATCAGTGTCATTGTCGTCCATGATATCAAAGACCAAACTATATAATATATATATATATACATATATATATATATATATATATATATATAATATATATATAATATATTATATATATATCAGTCTTTTCCCCCCTTGGAATTGCTTGAGTCTAATTCGTTGCACTGTCATTGTCTTCATCACCAGTCTCGATTGCGACGCCGTCATTGTTTCGGCTTTCCATGTCACTGATGTATGAACAAAGTTCGTTTGTAGTTGACTAAAGTTTGTCTGTTTTTGTTAATAACGATGATATAGTGTGTAGAAATGTATCAGTGTAGCAGACTGTGAATCTTAATCATCTCTCTTTTCCCTTCGTTTCGTCCCTATTCGAACTAGTGTTAAATCTGGTTTTAGTTTGTCTTCTGAATCTCGACTGGTTCTTCGTCCACCATTTTACCTGTGACAATAGCCAGAAAAAAATAGTTCCACGCAACCAGACGCTGTTGGCACGACCGTTCACTGCAAAGCAGTATAACAGACTGCACACGACCAATCAGACTACGCAAGTAGTCAATGAGACTACAAAAGTGGCCAGTGGGGCTACATTAGTAGTCGACAAGACTTCTTAAAAAGTCTAGTTTGAGTGACCGGAAGTTAAATTTTGCTACAATGGTGTCGAATCATTGCATCGGTCAGTCAACAGTGTAAAAGAAATAATGTCAAATCATCTAGCTTACTGGAAAGTCCAAAAAGTCATAAAATGTATGATCACAAATCACAGTCACTAGACACAACAAAACAACTGCTAAAAAGCGAGTTGGTAAAAGGAAAATAAAGATGGGAAAGAAAGACAGCAGGCGCCACACGTCTGCCTCAGACAAAAATTCTTACGTGAATGACGAACTCTCGCGTTTTCTCTCGCCTGACCAAGAACCCTGACGGAATTCTGGGAGGCAACATTACAAATTTGACCACATTCTTTTTATAAACTGAAAGAATGGTCAGTTTTCTTTACAAAATGGACACATGAAATATGATTCTGTGATCAATTTTTTTTCATTAAACTTGTTTAGATACAAGTCCCTTTTTGGTCACGATGTCTTTTTATCATATAACATCAAAACGCACTGCAGTTCAAAGAAAGAACAAGACATAGACTAGAAAGTCAAACAGACACATTCTACGACAACAGGGACAGTCAATGAGCAAAACCACCTTTTTGAACGCGGGCTGTTGGTGCTTTTGACAGATCAGATATCTCGAGTTCAATCCTAGCCCGCAACATTAAAAAACTGGCCTGTTAGCGGCCCATTTCAATGTGTCCATCGTCCTGGTGGTGTCTGCTTACCGTGTCATGGATCCTTCTACCTTCGTGCCCATTACGAAACCTTCCAGCGTGCAGCGTTTTGCACAGGCTCAAAGAGTCTCTGTCAAATCTTGGTGGAGCGTATAAGGAATTATCTAAATGCAATGAACCTCTCTTGAACAAACTCCGAAGACTCAAGTCAACGTCAACAATACAATCTGTTGACGTTTGTATTTTGACTGAAGTGTATGTGATTATTGTCCTTGTGTATTGATTTGTGGGTTGTGTGTTGATTTGTGGTGTATTGATTTGTGGTGTATTGATTTGTGGTGTTTGATTTGTGGTGTATTGATTTGTGGTGTTTGATTTGTGGTGTGATTTGATATTGTGGTGTTTGATTTGTGGTGTATTGATTTGTGGTGTATTGATTTGTGGTGTGTTGATTTGTGGTGTATTGATTTGTGGTGTATTGATTTGTGGTGTATTGATTTGTGGTGTATTGATTTGTGGTGTATTGATTTGTGGTGTATTGATTTGTGGGTTTGATTTGTGTGTTGATTTGTGGTGTATTGATTTGTGGTGTTTGATTTGTGGTGTTTGATTTGTGGTGTATTGATTTGTGGTGTATTGATTTGTGGTGTATTGATTTGTGGTGTATTGATTTGTGGGTGTATTGATTGTGGTGTATTGATTGTGGTGTTTGATTTGTGGTGTATTGATTTGTGGTGTTGATTGGGTGTGTTTGTGGTGTGTTGATTTGTGGTGTGTTGATTTGTGGTGTGTTGATTGTGTGTTGATTTGTGGTGTATTGATTTGTGGTGTGTTGATTTGTGGTGTGTTGATTTGTGGTGTGTTGATTTGTGGTGTGTTGATTTGTGGTGTGATTGATTTGTGGTGTATTGATTTGTGGTGTGTTGATTTGTGGTGTGTTGATTTGTGGTGTATTGATTTGTGGTGTATTGATTTGTGGTGTATTGATTTGTGGTGTATTGATTTGTGGTGTATTGATTTGTGGTGGTGTTGATTTGTGTGTGTTGTGTTGATTTGTGGTGTGTTGATTTGTGGTGTGTTGATTTGTGGTGTGTTGGTTTGTGGTGTGTTGATTTGTGGTGTGTTGATTTGTGGTGTGTTGATTTGTGGTGTGTTGATTTGTGGGTGTTTGTGGTGTGTTGATTTGTGGTGTATTGATTTGTTGTGTATTGATTTGTGGTGTATTGATTTGTGGTTGTGTTGATTTGTGTGTGTATTTGATTTGTGGTGTATTTGATTTGTGGTGTATTGATTTGTGGTGTATTGATTTGTGGTGTATTGATTTGTGGTGTATTGATTTGTGGTGTATGATTTGTGGTGTATTCACGTATATTTTGTGATATTTTAACTGTATGACAGTTCTCACTTTAAGTGCAGTGGAGTGTGTGTTGTGTGTGTGGTGTGTGTGTGTGTGTGTGTGTGTGTGTGTGTGTGTGATGTGTGTGAGTGTTAGTGTGTGTGTGTGTGTGAGTGTGTGTGTGGTGTTTGTGTGTGGTGTGTGTGGTGTGTGGTGTGTGTGTGTGTGTGTGTGTATGTGTGTGAGGTGTGTGTGTGTGTGTGTGTGTGTGTGAGTGTGTGTGTGTGTGGTGTGTGTGTGTGTGTAGTGAGCGAGTGTGTGTGTGTGTGTGTGGTGTGTGTGTGTGTGTGTGTGTGTATGTGTGGTGTGTGTGTGTGTGTGTGTGTGTGTGTGAGTGGGCGCGCGCGCACGTGTGTTTGATGTGCGCGTGTGTGTTTGTGTGTGCGTGCGTGAGTTTTTGTGCGTCCGTGTGTATTTGTGTGTGTATGCGTGTGTTTGTGTATTTGCGTGTATTTATGTGTGCGTGTGCGTATGCGTGCGTGTGTACATATGTGTGTTTGCGTGTGTGCATGTGTATATAGACCTATACATGCGTGTATGCGCGTGTGTGTGTGTGTGCGTGTGTGTATGTGTGTGTGTATGTGTGGGGGAGGGGGGTATAGACTGTACTTGTGAAAGTGCGTGCGTATGTGTGTAGGTCTATATTTGCATATGTATGTGTGTGTGTGTGTGTGTTATGATTGGCAGGGTGGGGTGGGAACGTGGAGGTTGTTTGGCCAACTGCCTTGCTCAAGTCAGCTGAGTACTTCATACTACTGATCACACGCATGTACCCACAAATACACACACACATACACACACACACACACACACCACACACACACACACACACACACACACATACAAGCGAGCTAGCGTGACCACATTCATTCACACACGCAGACGCATACGTACAAACATTGATATGTGCACACACACCCACTCACACACGCGCGCACACACACACACCACACACACACACACACACACACACACACACACACACACAGTATCATATACAAACGTACGTGCATGCACAAAGGAAGCAAGCGCTCTGACTCACATATACTCCTAATCATAATTTAAGGGCCACTTCTTCCTTCCTCTCTAATTTTAAGTTGAAATAATTGACAATGTTTAGAATTGATTCTATGTTTTATTTCATCATTTCCACACCTGTTTTGGAAAAAGAAATTAGCACAATGACCCATTAGTGAACAGCACATGCATTTAAAGGAACATCCCCCCCTTTTCAAAAAACAGAAAGTGTCAGATTTGGCCAATCTCTTTTCAATATCGCGTGTGTCCGCCCCGAGCCTGGATGCATGCTTCACAGCGCCGATGCATCGACCCCACAAGGGTACAGAGTGTGTCCTGAGGGATGGCCGCCCACTCGATCTGCAGGATGTCGACCAGCCTGGCCAGGGTGCCCGGTGGGGGGTGGTTGTCCCTGATGCGCCTCCCGAGCACATCCCAGAGGTGTTCAATTGGGTTCAGGTCAGGTGAGCACGCTGGCCAGGCCATACGGACGACTTCATGCTGCTCCAGGAAGTCGGTCACAAGGCGTGCTCGATGCGCAGGTGCATTGTCGTCCTGGAAGATGGCGCCTTGACCAAGGTCCACAAGCGCAGGCAGTGCCACGGCCGCCAGAACCTCGTCCCGGTACCGGACCCCGTTCAGGATGCCGTCAATGGGGAGCAGGGGGGTCCGGGTACCACGGTTCATGCCACCCCACACCATCACCGACCCGCCGCCATACCGGTTATGCTCTTGGACAGTGGCGTCAGCGAACCTCTCCCCTTGACGTCGCCACACCCGAGCCCGGCCATCGTTAAAGGTCAGGGTGAACCTGGACTCATCCGAAAACAAGACCCGGGCCCACTGTTGCCTTGTCCAGGTCACGTGCTCCCTGGCCCAGGTCATGCGGCGCACTCTGTTGACCGGTGACAGCACGGGTCGGACGGCCGGTCTCCGTGACCTCAAGTTTGCCTCATGTAGCCGTCTTCTCACCGTGCTGCAGCTGATGTTAGCACCTGTTGCGTCCCTCAGCTGACCCCTCAAGGTCACTGCAGTGGATGCCCTTTCCCTCAGGACGGAGAGGGCAAGGTAGCGGTCTTGCTGTCTTGTCGTTACTCTGGGTCGACCCGTGTGACGCCTTTCCTGGACTGCTCCAGTCTCATTGAAGCGCTCCAGCAGTCTCTGGATTGTGGAATGCGACACTTCAAGTCGTCTAGCAACTTCCTGCTGCGCTAGGCCTTCATCAAGCAGAGCGAGGGCTCTCCCCCGCTGCTCATCCGTCATCCGTCGTCTTGCAAGCATGGTTAAAACGAACCAAGAACGGGTCCTTTTTATCCTCGTCTGCGGGCAACTTTGGCTGGAGTAGTGTTCAAAAAGGGCTTGCCTTGCACGTGCAAAGCGAATTTTGTCGCTACCTTGCCTGCGTCGTCAGAGAGACCCTGCTGAAGATTCGACAATTTCGTGTGGAAATTGTCTTCCTTGGGCCGCCCATTGCAAATCGGCAAATCCCCAAACACGTGCCAAAAGGAAACTGCAATGTTGTCTGAGCTCTTATCCATTCAGTTACGGCAACGAATTGGAGAAAAGAGTAAGAGAAAATAGGTTATTTCTCCTTTCAAAAATTGACTCAAAAACGTTCCTGGCCCTTAAATAATGACGTGTAGTATATATGTCACAGAACATGGAGTGGGGAAGGAACAGACAAACAGGCAGACAGAGACAAAGAGAGGCAGACAGAGGCAGAGAGAGAGACAAACAGACAGACAGAGAGAGACAGAGAGTTAGACAGACCAGACAGACAGAGAAAGACAGAGAATGACAGTGCGAAAGAGAAAGAAAGAGAATGAGACAGACGGGAGGGGGGGGGGGAGGAGTGAAAGAGCAGGAGTAAGAGAGAGGGAGAGAGACGAAGGTGGTGGTGGTAAGAGAGACAGACAGAGAGTAGAGAGGACAGAGCTCGGGACATGTATTGTGAATCTACGATAAAGCTGACAAAATGTGTATAACATTAAACCGAAGATGAGAATGTAAATTATTAATGATAAAACTGGAAAAAGTGTCATTTTTGTACTTTGTTCAAAGAGACACACATAGTGAAACAAAGACAGAGGCAGAGAGCCAAGGGACGAGAGTAGGGGGGGGGTCATAAAGGGAACAGGTG
>JAPXFY010000029.1:11341618-11351618 GCA_030674185.1 Monoplex corrugatus
TTGTCTGATTACCCTGTCACTCTACTTGTCTGATTACCCTGTCACTTACTTGTCTGATTACCCTGTCACTCTACTTTCTGATTACCCTGTCACTCTACTTGTCTGATTACCCTGTCACTTACTTGTCTGATTACCCTGTCACTTACTTGTCTGATTACCACTGTCACTCTACTTGTCTGATTACCCTGTCACTTTACTTGTCTGATTACCCTGTCACTCTTACTTGTCTGATTACCCTGTCACTTTACTTGTCTGATTACCCTGTCACTCTACTTGTCTGATTACCCTGTCACTTACTTGTCTGATTACCCTGTCACTCTACTTGTCTGATTACCCTGTCACTTACTTGTCTGATTACCCTGTCACTTTACTTGTCTGATTACCCTGTCACTCTACTTGTCTGATTACCCTGTCACTTACTTGTCTGATTACCCTGTCACTTACTTGTCTGATTACCCTGTCACTTGTCTGATTACCCTGTCACTCTACTTGTCTGATTACCCTGTCACTCTACTTGTCTGATTACCCGTACTACTTGTCTGATTACCTGTCACTTACTTGTCTGATACCCTGTCACTTTACTTGTCTGATTACCCTGTCACTCTACTTGTCTGATTACCCTGTCACTTACTTGTCTGATTACCCTGTCACTTACTTGTCTGATTACCCTGTCACTTACTTGTCTGATTACCCTGTCACTTACTTGTCTGATTACCCTGTCACTCTACTTGTCTGATTACCCTGTCACTTACTTGTCTGATTACCTGTCCCTACTTGTCTGATTACCTGTCACTTACTTGTCTGATTACCTGTCACTCTACTTGTCTGATTACCCTGTCACTTACTTGTCTGATTACCCTGTCACTCTACTTGTCTGATTACCCTGTCACTCTTCATTACCTGCATTACTCCTGATACTGACTCTACTTGTCTGATTACCCTGTCACTTTACTTGTCTGATTACCCTGTCACTTACTTGTCTGATTACCCTGTCACTTTACTTCTGATTACCCTGTCACTTTACTTGTCTGATTACCCTGTCACTTTACTTGTCTGATTACCCTGTCACTTACTTGTCTGATTACCCTGTCACTTACTTGTCTGATTACCCTGTCACTCTACTTGTCTGATTACCCTGTCACTCTACTTGTCTGATTACCCTGTCACTTTACTTGTCTGATTACCCTGTCACTTTACTTGTCTGATTACCCTGTCACTTACTTGTCTGATTACCCTGTCACTTACTTGTCTGATTACCCTGTCACTTACTTGTCTGATTACCCTGTCACTCTACTTGTCTGATTACCCTGTCACTCTACTTGTCTGATTACCCTGTCACTCTACTTGTCTGATTACCCTGTACATCTTAACTTGTCTGATTACCCTGTCACTTTACTTGTCTGATTACCCTGTCACTTACTTGTCTGATTACCCTCACTGTTACCTCTTACTTGTCTGATTACCCTGTCACTCTACTTGTCTGATTACCCTGTCACTTTACTTGTCTGATTACCCTGTCACTTCTACTTGTCTGATTACCCTGTCACTCTACTTGTCTGATTACCCTGTCACTCTACTTGTCTGATTACCCTGTCACTTTACTTGTCCTGATTACACCTGTCACTTACTTGTCTGATTACCCTGTCACTCTTTGTACCTTACTTGTCTGATTACCCTGTCACTTTACTTGTCTGATTACCCTGTCACTCTTACTTTATGTCTGATTACCCTGTCACTTACTTGTCTGATTACCCTGTCACTTTACTTTCTGATTACCCTGTCACTCTACTTGTCTGATTACCCTGTCACTTACTTGTCTGATTACCCTGTCACTCTACTTGTCTGATTACCCTGTCATTTACTTGTCTGATTACCCTGTCATTACTTGTCTGATTACCCTGTCACTCTACTTGTCTGATTACCCTGTCACTCTACTGTCTGATTACCCTGTCACTTACTTGTCTGATTACCCTGTCACTTACTTTCTGATTACCCTTACTTTACTTGTCTGATTACCCTGTCACTCTACTTGTCTGATTACCCTGTCACTTACTTGTCTGATTACCCTGTCACTCTACTTGTCTGATTACCCTGTCACTCTACTTGCTGATTACCCTGTACTACTTGTCTGATTACCCTGTCACTTTACTTGTCTGATTACCCTGTCACTCTACTGTCTGATTACCCTGTCACTTTACTTGTCTGATTACCTTCCTTTTACTTGTCTGATTACCCTGTCACTCTACTTGCTGATTACCTGTCACTTACTGTGATTACCATGTCACTTACTTGTCTGATTACCCTGTCACTTTACTTGTCTGATTACCCTGTCACTCTACTTGTCTGATTACCCTGTCACTTTACTTGTCTGATTACCCTGTCACTTTACTTGTCTGATTACCCTGTCACTTTACTTGTCTGATTACCCTGTCACTCTACTTGTCTGATTACCCTGTCACTTTACTTGTCTGATTACCCTGTCACTCTACTTGTCTGATTACCCTGTCACTTTACTTGTCTGATTACCCTGTCACTCTACTTGTCTGATTACCCTGTCACTTTACTTGTCTGATTACCCTGTCACTCTACTTGTCTGATTACCCTGTCACTTTACTTGTCTGATTACCCTGTCACTCTACTTGTCTGATTACCCTGTCACTTTACTTGTCTGATTACCCTGTCACTCTACTTGTCTGATTACCCTGTCACTCTACTTGTCTGATTACCCTGTCACTCTACTTGTCTGATTACCCTGTCACTTTACTTGTCTGATTACCCTGTCACTCTACTTGTCTGATTACCCTGTCACTCTACTTGTCTGATTACCCTGTCACTCTACTTGTCTGATTACCCTGTCACTCTACTTGTCTGATTACCCTGTCACTCTACTTGTCTGATTACCCTGTCATCTTTACTTGTCTGATTACCCTGTCACTTTACTTGTCTGATTACCCTGTCACTCTACTTGTCTGATTACCCTGTCACTCTCCTTACCTGATTACCCTGTCACTCTCCTTACCTGATTACCCTGTCACTCTCCTTACCTGATTACCCTGTCACTTTACTTGTCTGATTACCCTGTCACTTCCTTACTGATTACCTGTCATCTCTTACCGATTACCCTGTCACTCTCCTTACCTGATTACCCTGTCACTTTACTTGTCTGATTACCCTGTCACTTTACTTGTCTGATTACCCTGTCACTCTCCTTACCTGATTACCCTGTCACTCTACTTGTCTGATTACCCTGTCACTCTACTTGTCTGATTACCCTGTCACTCTACTTGTCTGATTACCCTGTCACTTTACTTGTCTGATTACCCTGTCACTCTCCTTACCTGATTCCCTGTCACTCTACTTGTCTGATTACCCTGTCACTCTACTTGTCTGATTACCCTGTCACTCTACTTGTCTGATTACCCTGTCACTCTACTTACCTGATTACCCTGTCACTCTACTTGCCTGATACCCTGTCACTCTCCTACCCGATTACCTGTCACTCTCCTTACCGATTACCCTGTCACTCTCCTTACCTGATTACCCTGTCACTCTCCTTACCTGATTACCCTGTCACTCTCCTTACCCGATTACCCTGTCACTCTCCTTACCTGATTACCCTGTCACTCTACTTGTCTGATTACCCTGTCACTCTCCTTACCTGATTACCCTGTCACTCTCCTTACCTGATTACCCTGTCACTCTACTTACCTGATTAACGTGTCACTCTACTTGCCTGATTACCCTGTCACTCTACTTGGCTAATCAGTGTCATGTGTTTCACAACTAACCCTGTGACTCCCTCACTCTATCTACCAGCTTCTGCATTGTCAGCCATGACAGCAAAGCAAACACGTAACCCTTTCAGTCCTCATCCTATCCACCAGGATCCGGCCGGAAGCTGGTGGATAGGGTGGGGGGCTGAAAAGATTGAGTTTTTGCAATTAGAGGATAGGGCGTGGGAGCCAAAGGGTTAAATATCTAGGGTAATCAGTCACCAAGGCTTCTTCCCAACCCCGACATTTTTTTCCTTTTCAGATTCTATCACAGCGTCGTCGTCTTCAATGATTTCTATTTTGTTTCGTGTTCAGAACAGAGAATTTGCTCCGTCGAGTACGAGATCTGTTTTTCTTGTTTACATTTATTTGCCTTTCTGTTTTGCCTTACTCTCTGCCATCTCTCATAGGGCCGTGACAATGTCCTTGCACGCTGTGTAACGAAAACCAAGCTGTCGAAAAAAATGTTTAAGGGAAGGATAAAGACTGGTCGATGCAAGGGGTGAGGGTAAAAATGGCAGGTGAAGGTGGGTGGATGGAGGACGATTACTTAGTTTTCTACACAAGCGAAAGAACACATCATGTATGAAGTAAAATGAGGAAGCCGTGGAGGACTCCTTGAGCTCTGAGTTCAGTTACTGAAAAGAGCATAGTACTGTCAGAACTGATCCTGCTTTGGTGTTGCCAAACTCCAACAACATTGTACCTCACCATCCTCTCTGTTTTTATAAGTTTTCACCGACAGTATGGTTAGTTCAATCACGCACGGCCGATTTCCGTAGTCAAACCCCACGCCTATGGTGTGACGGCCCAGTGGTAGAAGAGGTCAAGCACCCAATAGGAGATCGAGAAAGTCCTGGGTTGAATACCTGGTCAGAGGGAGCTTTTCCTCCACAAGAGTTTGAAATCTGTTCAGAAGACTCGTTTGTTACATGGACAGTTCTATATGCGCTCCACCCAAATCCGCCAGCAAACATCTTGAAGACTCCTTCAGACTGACAAGTCCTACACACATGCAAAGTCTCAAAACATGGAGGGGTGGGTCAGGAACTGGCCTATAACCCAAACCGTTGACACCGTTAGTATGAATGCAGCATTAACATGAGCAGCGAACAGATCATTTTCTGTTGTGGGCTTGTACTGAACTCCAGACATAGAGGCAGAGGAGAGCAAGGAAAGTGTACAGATCACTAGGATGGTCTGTGGCAAGTATCATGAAACTACCAACACATCAATCACAGATGGTCTGTGACTAGTATCATGGAACTACCAACACATCAATCACAGATGGTCTGTGGCAAGTATCATGAAACTACCAACACATCAATCACAGATGGTCTGTGACTAGTATCATGGAACTACCAACACATCAATCACAGATGGTCTGTGGTAAGTATCATGGAACTACCAACACATCTATCACAGATGGTCTGTGGTAAGTATCATGGAACTACCAACACATCAATCACAGATGGTCTGTGGTAAGTATCATGGAACTACCAACACATCAATCACAGATGGTCTGTGGTAAGTATCATGGAACTACCAACACATCTATCACAGATGGTCTGTGGTAAGTATCATGGAACTACCAACACATCAATCACAGATGGTCTGTGGTAAGTATCATGGAACTACCAACACATCTATCACAGATGGTCTGTGGTAAGTATCATGGAACTACCAACACATCAATCACAGATGGTCTGTGGTAAGTATCATGGAACTACCAACACATCTATCACAGATGGTCTGTGACTAGTATCATGGAACTACCAACACATCAATCACAGATGGTCTGTGGTAAGTATCATGGAACTACCAACACATCAATCACAGATGGTCTGTGGTAAGTATCATGGAACTACCAACACATCAATCACAGATGGTCTGTGGTAAGTATCATGGAACTACCAACACATCAATCACAGATGGTCTGTGGTAAGTATCATGGAACTACCAACACATCTATCACAGATGGTCTGTGGTAAGTATCATGGAACTACCAACACATCTATCACAGATGGTCTGTGGTAAGTATCATGGAACTACCAACACATCAATCACAGATGGTCTGTGACTAGTATCATGGAACTACCAACACATCAATCACAGATGGTCTGTGGTAAGTATCATGGAACTACCAACACATCAATCACAGATGGTCTGTGACTAGTATCATGGAACTACCAACACATCAATCACAGATGGTCTGTGGTAAGTATCATGGAACTACCAACACATCAATCACAGATGGTCTGTGACTGTATCATGGAATACCAACATAAATCCGATGGTCGTGGTAAGTTCATGGAACTACCAACACATCTATCACAGATGGTCTGTGGTAAGTATCATGGAACTACCAACACATCAATCACAGATGGTCTGTGGTAAGTATCATGGAACTACCAACACATCAATCACAGATGGTCTGTGACTAGTATCATGGAACTACCAACACATCTATCACAGATGGTCTGTGGTAAGTATCATGGAACTACCAACACATCTATCACAGATGGTCTGTGGTAAGTATCATGGAACTACCAACACATCTATCACAGATGGTCTGTGGTAAGTATCATGGAACTACCAACACATCTATCACAGATGGTCTGTGGTAAGTATCATGGAACTACCAACACATCAATCACAGATGGTCTGTGGTAAGTATCATGGAACTACCAACACATCAATCACAGATGGTCTGTGACTAGTATCATGGAACTACCAACAAATCAATCACAGACCAGCGAGGAAGAATTTTTACGTCACATGCACAACGGGAAGCTAGCTGGGCTGAACACTTCAGTGCAGTTTTGAACAAGTCACCACTAACGAGAGCAGCATTCGGTTTGTAAACAGGTTTGTAACTGATGGCTGGGTCCTGGTGGGTCATGCGCGCACGGACATCCCCCCTTTTCTTAACCCTTTGACTCCCACACCCTGGTGGATAGTGTGAGGGAGTCAAAGAGTTAAGTTTTCGCAGTTGGTGGGTAGGGTGCAGGAGTCAAAAGGTTAATGACATGTCTGTCGAGTGGTGTCGGGGGCTTTGGAGGTGATTGTCTGGAGGGTGGTTTGGCAGCTATGTTGGACAGGAGCAAGTGGAAGGAGTATGTCACAGAGGCTCGATCGGGAGATCAGCCAAACTAAACTAATTGACTAACTAACTGGTTTAGAATTGGCACTCTGGGTCCCATCAGACCGACCGTGATATTGATACTACGCCAACAGAGAAAGTAGAAATGATCTCAGCCATCAGATCACTCAAAATAGAAGAAAAAACCGCAAACAGGACAAACTCAGCGCCAGTTATTCAAGACAGACCTAGAATCTGACAGCCGTGATGCTTCATCACAGGATCAGGGCCAGGATCTTCCCCTGTGATGGGCATCCACACACCTCCAACAGCAGGCACGCCCCCTCCAGTGGCTCCAGTCTCACCTTCACTGTCAGTGTCCCCTTCCCCTTCGTCAGTCTCCCAGTCTGTAACAATAAAAACGAAACCTAAACTGAATAATTATTATCTAAATAAAGTCTTAGAATAAACAACCAAGCAACAGTGTATCAGCTATCGTTACTGTGTACAATGAACAGTGATACTTTAGGGGTGACACGAACTCCCATTGTAAACAGCCACTCAGTTTTCTTTAGTAGATGACACAGCACATTGACACAGCAGAATATTACGAGTACACTGACCTACTTTCTCATTACAGCCAGGGTCAAAAGGTGCTTTGGGGTGACTTTCCTGGTTCAAATCACTACAACTAATTTTCTTGCCTTTGCACAGCCTGAACAATCGTAGATATTGAGCTTTAAATGTCAAATCAAATAGCAGACATGAATTCATGGAGGTCGAACAAATCATTTATTAGCCAGTCAAGTTTATGTTTACACTTTTGCTCAAATTTCAGCCTTCCTTTTTCAGATAGGTGCAGTAGGCTGAGAATAAAGTTTGGTTTTAAACCAATGGTTGTACCTATGTATGTGTTTTCTGGTTTGTTATCAAGGTTACTCACTAGTTTATAATTTCATTTGGGGTTTTTGCCTAATTTGTTCATATCTTCTGCAATATTAAAGTGTAAATATAAGGTTTCATTTGTGACACTTTTGTGTCACAGGCCTACAGTTCTTTGATCAATCACAGTGGAAAAAATGATTAAAAACTGCAATGAAATAGGACTTTTCAAGTTTCATGCATAAAACTGTCTCAATAGAACACATCAGCATTGCAATCAAATGGATACTTTGGAAGCTATTTGAGTTTTTAGCGTTCGTGTAACTCCTGTCACGGATGAAACTATGCCCTATAAAGTATGAGCTACTGCCTCTGGAAAAACCAATCTAACATTTTGTTTGACCAAGGAGCATTCAACGCGTGATGGAATATTTCTTTCCCGCCAAAATGGCTGATCATGATCAAGGTGAGTAAAACAAGTTGTGTTGTCACACCATTTTTCTTGTCACTGATGAAACTACTTAACTGTTCAAATCACAGATGAAATTAAGTAACATGTTTTCTATCATAAATATGACTTTTCAGCTTGCAATAAGGTTTTAGTTATTGAAAATGCACTCATCTACATAAGTATACAGGTGCAATTAATGAAATTTTGTAAATATATTTAGTTAACTAGTCTGTCAAGAAATGTGCATTTATCATTAATGTCAGAAAGACTTTTTTTTTTCAATGTCCTTGTTCTTTTCCTGTTTGAAGGTGACATGCATTGAAGAACATCAAGTTCAAGTTCACTTCATGAGCCAGCATGGAGACCTGTTCTCATGGGCCAAGACAGATGTGTCCTGGGAGCCAAAGATAGACTTTGTGGCTCACAGCAAACGAGTGCAACTGTGTTTGAGTGAAGAACATTCCACACAGAGAAAACAATGCTTCAGAATACAGTGAACTTACCATTTTTTTGTGAGGCTTTAAGTTTGTATTTGCCTCTGCTTTCAGTCCTTTGCTCATCACAAGTTTTGAGTAAACTGAATGACACTGATCTGTGTTGAGTTGTGTTACATAGTTGTGGCTCTGTGTTGAGTTGTGTTACATAGTTGTGGCTCTGTGTTGAGTTGTGTTACATAGTTGTGGCTCTGTGTTGAGTTGTGTTACATAGTTGTGGCTCTGTGTTGAGTTGTGTTACATAGTTGTGGTTAGTAGTCTGTTGAAAAAAAAGGTTTGTTGGAAAATATCAGATTTTGCCCTCTCTTTTCTACATGTTTGGTTGTCACAGTTAAAATATCAAGGGTAATCTTTGAGACATACTGCTTTATCCATTAATTTTTAATTACTCAAACCTACTCTTTTAAGTGTTGATATACATGGACAACAGATTCATGGATAAATGAAGCTGTACTGTTTTTATCATGCGTTTAGTCCACAAGTGATATCTTATACCTTGAAATTTGTGTCACATGGTGGCCTGTCACAGATGACCTAATGGAGGAAAACATCCATTCATGCATTTGCCCACAGGAAATATGATCATGTCATGAACTCTTAGTTGTCTCTCTGTTTTTAATTACAGATATTATTTTTACTTTAGTAATGTTTTATATTTTCATAAACATAAACGGAGTCATTCGTGACATGCTACAGGAAATTGTGTTCAAGTCACACTACAATCGTCACAGATGAAACTTATTTTGTTGCTATGCTTTGAAATATTTGATGTATTAACTTTTCCATTCTTTTCATAAATCTTCTCATTGTGTTCTTACGAATATATCAGAATAAATACAAAATTTGCTTGTTTTATATTTTTATGAGCACTAATGGAGTCATTTGTGACACGTTACAGAAAGTTGTGTTTGTGTCACACTGCAATCGTCACAGATGAAACTTATTTTGTTGCTGAGCTTTGTAATATTTGGTGTATTTATTTTTCCATCTTTTTCATAAATCTTTTCATTGTGTTCCTTGGAATAATATATATATAAGACACTGTCCTATTTTCTTGCTTTACTCTGTAGCTGTTTTGTTTGTGAATAAGATGGTGTCATTTGTGACCGTGACGACAAACAGCAGTAATTTTCTCCCTAATGAACTGTCCCAAAAGTATAGTTTGTTTTAGATATTCCATTTTCAGAATGTCTCAAGCCTGAAAACACCACAAATTTCCATGAAGTAATCATATTTCAATCAGTAATGACATGGGTAAGGATATGTTTGTCGTCACATGTCACGAGTGAAACCAGACATTTTTTAAACATTTATGAGC
>JAPXFY010000029.1:11356618-11366618 GCA_030674185.1 Monoplex corrugatus
TTTTTCTTCGCTGATGGAATATTCTAAACATACGTCAGATATTCTTTTGCCTCAGTGTTTAATCCTAGTGACTGATGACGTATCCTAACCACAATCTATCTCAAATCTGTTGATCCAGACGTGTCTTCTTACTTGCTGATGGGATATCTTAGATTGATACACATCACAAAATGGCCTGACTCCAATAGCTACACTTTCTGTTCTGAGAGTGAGAACCTTAAAACACAATCAAACCCTAGGAGCCCAGAACTTGCCAATCAAAGTTATCCTAACCACACATTCAGAATCTGTGCACACAGGTATTGTTCTTTTTTGTTATACTGTTCGGGAACTCTAAACGCACAGTATGCAAAAACCGTTTGCCCGTGTATGTTCTTTGCTGTTAAGGAGGTCTCTTAAAAGTACAAAGCTCAAACTTGTCAGACACGGATTTCTTCTTCCTGGTCGGGTACACACGCACAGAATTTTGTCTCTCACTCGTTCCGGGTCTATCCTGTCTGCTTCACTGACTTGCTAGCTGTCTCTTGCGGTTAGTACCCGCTTAACTTCTGTGGCGAGTACGTGTTCTGCCTTATTCAGGGTCACACTCGACACACAACCATGTAGTCACACAACACACACACACATACACACAGATCCTTTCGCTCAGTCTTGAGTTTTCCACGTTCGGGTGCATTTCACACGCACAGGAAAGAAAACATGTACCCGATTCTAGTTTTGTTGACCCAGTTTTCCATGTCCGCAAATAGCAGTCCGTTTCATTCTTGGTGGGACTTTACTTCTGATGGGACTTATAGTACGGCTCCAACTTCGGAACATGCTATGTCCAGGTTGGTTGGTGTGAGTACACGACAAAGCTGTTTTCAAACGATTTGTCTGCCGATGAAGCTGTCTTACCAGTTCAAACGCCAGCGTTCGCTTCATATTCGACGCTCAGCCAGCCACCACTTTTGTTCTCACACGGACAGGTCAAAATGTTGCCTAGCCAGATCAGTCGCCCGGGCATTTTTGAATAATCAAAAAATGAAGGCAAAACAAACAAAAGTCGTGGGGGAGGTAGCTGGTGGAGACTTCAACTTTCCTGTTTATGTAGTCTATGCTATAATGACCCTTTCCTTTGCTTTTCTGTACTCTTGCCATAATTCCTTTTTCTGACTATTGCGTATTGTTTACAATATAAATGCTGACATACACACATCTACATATTAATACGCCGATAATCAGAGTTTTCTGTTCTTAACAAAATTGGAAAGCTGTTAAAACATCAATATAAATGTACACAGCTTTGTGTGCATTGCATTGTATTGTAATGTGCTGTATTGTAAGTGTTTAAGCTGATAATTGTGAAAATGTGCTGTTTGTATGTGCTGTATTGTAATGTGCTGTATTGTAATGTGCTGTATTGTAATGTGCTGTATTATGTGTAATTGTATGCTGTATTGTAATGTGCTGTATTGTAATGTGCTGTATTGTAATGTGCTGTATTGTAATGTGCTGTATTGTAATGTGCTGTATTGTAATGTGCTGTATTGTATGTGCTGTATTGTAATGTGCTGTATTGTAATGTGCTGTATTGTAATGTGCTGTATTGTAATGTGCTGTATTGTAATGTGCTGTATTGTAATGTGCTGTATTGTAATGTGCTGTATTGTAATGTGCTGTATTGTAATGTGCTGTATTGTAATGTGCTGTATTGTAATTGTGCTGTATTGTAATGTGCTGTATTGTAATGTGCTGTATTGTAATGTGCTGTATTGTAATGTGCTGTATTGTAATGTGCTGTATTGTAATGTGCTGTATTGTAATGTGCTGTATTGTAATGTTGCTGTATTGTAATGTGCTGTATTGTAATGTGCTGTATTGTAATGTGCTGTATTGTAATGTGCTGTATTGTAATGTGCTGTATTGTAATGTGCTGTATTGTAATGTGCTGTTATTGTATGTTGCTGTATTGTAATGTGCTGTATTGTAATGTGCTGTATTGTAATGTGCTGTATTGTAATGTGCTGTATTGTAATGTGCTGTATTGTAATGTGCTGTATTGTAATGTGCTGTATTGTAATGTGCTGTATTGTAATGTGCTGTATTGTAATGTGCTGTATTGTAATGTGCTGTATTGTAATGTGCTGTATTGTAATGTGCTGTATTGTAATGTGCTGTATTGTAATGTGCTGTATTGTAATGTGCTGTATTGTAATGTGCTGTATTGTAATGTGCTGTATTGTAATGTGCTGTATTGTAATGTGCTGTATTGTAATGTGCTGTATTGTAATGTGCTGTATTGTAATGTGCTGTATTGTAATGTGCTGTATTGTAATGTGCTGTATGTAATTGTGCTGTATTGTAATGTGCTGTATTGTAAATGTGCTGTATTGTAATGTGCTGTATTGTAATGTGCTGTATTGTAATGTGCTGTATTGTAATGTGCTGTATTGTAATGTGCTGTATTGTAATGTGCTGTATTGTAATGTGCTGTATTGTAATGTGCTGTATTGTAATGTGCTGTATTGTAATGTGCTGTATGTATTGCTGTATAATGTGCTGTATTGTAATGTGCTGTATGTAATGTGCTGTATTGTAATGTGCTGTATTGTAATAGCTGTATGTATGTGCTGTATTGTAATGTGCTGTATTGTAATGTGCTGTATTGTAATGTGCTATTGTAATGTGCTGTATTGTAATGTGCTGTATTGTAATGTGCTGTATTGTAATGTGCTGTATTGTAATTGTGCTGTATTGTATTGTGCTGTATTGTAATGTGCTGTATTGTAATGTGCTGTATTGTAATGTGCTGTATTGTAATGTGCTGTATTGTAATGTGCTGTATTGTAATGTGCTGTATTGTAATGTGCTGTATTGTAATGTGCTGTATTGTAATGTGCTGTATTGTAATGTGCTGTATTGTAATGTGCTGTATTGTAATGTGCTGTATTGTATTTATCCAATCGAACTCTACTGTTGTTTATTTCTCATAATAGATTTACAATGCGAAATTCGGGCTGCTCTCCCTAGGGTAAGCATGTTGCCACAGTGTAGCGCCACCATTTTTTATTTTTAATTTCTGTATACGTGTATCTATGTTGACCTATGAAAGTGAATGTTTGTACAGAATGTTGCCAGGGCAACTCTTTTGTTGCCGTGGGATCTTTTAACGTGAGCTTAGTGCGTGCACATGGGACCTCAATTTATCGTCTTATCGAAAAGCTAGCAATTTGACAATGTGGGACCTCTGTTAGGTACCTAAACAATCTCTGGGTACCTTAGCAAAATTGTATTTGTCCCAGTACCCCAAAAAGGCACTTGTCAATCCTGGGTCATAAAAAAGCCACTACATAAGGACCCAGAACAAACTTGGTCACCTCAGACTTTTGTTCATGAACACAAAATGTGGTTATAAACACAAACCCATTCGAAAATGAAAAACCTGGCGATTTAGCAAAAAGTATCTGTTAGACCACTAGTCCTGATCTTTCTCCGTAGCATGTCTATCCAGGAATCTACCATTGTCTGGGTCTTCAGCACAACACTCATAGGCCTAGCTCACAGGACCCGTCTTTGAGCCACTGTCTCTACAGCCATCGGAACACGTGTTCACAAGTCAGTTTGTGGACTGCAGCGAGATATAAGTCGAGTGGGAGAATCAGCAATGACGTGTGTATTTATTTCGTTAAGAACAATCTAGAATCTTTTCATTACGTTACAAATGTCGGACACTTCTTCTTTCATTAGCTGTCTACATGGTCAGACCACATGTGGTCATTCTTTTGCCCGTTTCAGCTGGCTGCCATGCACACGCTGCTCCCTGCACTTTGACAGGGTTCAGTAGGCGGGCGTCGTCCTCCTCTGATGTGAATGACAGTGTGGACACTTTGTGCTACATTATAATGTGTGGCAGCACGGTTTGTTTGTTTGTTTGTTTGTTTGTTTGTTTGTTTGTAATATGTTTGCACATTTGACTTCAGAGACCAGAAGAACTCTCCAGGCGGAATTACCCAGCACGCGGAATTACCCAGCAGCATGGAACCACAAACCTTCTGATTGAAAGTCTGACAGTTTATACATTTGACTACCGCATCCATCAACCTTTAAGTGACATACGTCTTAGCGTGCGTGACATCCATTTTCGCCGCTTGGAAATATTTCACGATGAAGTAAGCCCCAACTGGTTAAAAAGAACACATAAAGAGACAACAAAGGAAGGCAGGAAGGAAGATCATTGCTCTGTTGCAACTGAAGCAACATTTCCTGGACTTATTTTCAGTCTTCCTAATCTTCTTCATTGATGTTCTTTTTGTGTTTGCCTCTTTCAAGACTGTCTCGATTTGGTGTATACATGACGTAAAACTTAAATGGGAAGCCCACATTGATCATTTTCAGTAAAACTCTTTCCAACAATCTATTTCTTGTTAGTAAACTCTCATATTTCATCAACATTGAAGCAAAACAAGCTATTTTACACGGCCCATATCAAATCGCACATTGACCGTCTATCAGTGATAATGTGATGCTTGCAGTGAAGCTCTGTGTAGGAAAAGTAATTTCCTGCACAGAAGAGCAGGAAAACTATTGGTAACTGACAGCTCACTATCCCCAAACCAGAAGTTGAAAAAAGCGGAAATATTGTCACTCAAAAACCAACTTACGTACAACAAAAGCATGTTCGAAACGTCGAACAGATCCGCCCCAAATATTTAACAAAATACCAAGCCAAACACCCTACACAGATTTAAGATACAACCTTTCCATTCGAAGGCCGATATTAGACATATTAAAAACGAGCATCTCTTTTGTGATACATATCTCTGGAATACATTGTCCACCAACATCAAGTCATGCACATTACTGAAGAGCATCATCATTATCATCATCATGTGCCCTGCCGCATGGCGTTGGCGATCATGGCCTTCCATATGTATCTATTCCTTGTTGCCGCAAGCACATCTTCCACCCTCTCTGTCCTCAGCCACCCTGCAAGTCCGTCCAATATTTTTTCCCTGGGTCTACCTGGTGCTCTCTCTCCCTCCACCTTTCCTGTTGTGGCCAAGTGCTCTAATTTTCCTTTCCTCATAAAATGGCCACTAAATGTTGTCTGTCTTTTCCCAATCTTCCTGATGAATGATCTTCTTGTGTCTGCCTCCACCAAGACTGTCTCGTTTGTTTTCTTTGCTGTCCATGGAACCCACATCATTCTTCTTAGAAATCGTATCTCAGATGCCTCAATCTTGTGCTGGCTTTGCTTGTTGAATGTCTATGCCTCACAACTTTATAACATTATCGGTTCTATATAACATTCAAGAACTCTCTTCCTTACGTTAATTGATAGGCATTTGTTGGTAAGAATGCTTTTCATCTTCTTGAATGCTGTTTTGGCTTTGCCGATTTTGCTGGCTATTTCTGATTTGCATCTGCCGTCTGGTGAGATGATCGTTCCCAGATAGTGAAACTTATCAACCTGTCTCAAGGTTGTGCCGTTTGCTGTTATTTTGCATAAGGGGATTTCACGTTTTTTACTGATTACCATGATTTCAGTCTTCTTGCTATTTAGCTCCAACCCCTTATTTTTGCTTTCTATTTCTATTATATTCACAAGGTTTTGTAGGTCCCTTTTGTTTTCTGCAATTAGCGCAGTGTCGTTTGCATAACGAATGTTGTTTATCATTTTTCCTCCAACCTTTAATCCAGGATTTTCTTCTACGTTTCTCATGATGTTTTCGCTGTAAAGTGAAAACAGATCTGGTGACAAAACACAACCCTGCCTGACTCCTCTTTGATATTTTGGAGAGAGCTTTTGTCGTTTTTTTATTCTCATTGCAACTGTTTGTTCCCAATACATATTTCTGATTATTCGTAGATCTTTTCTATCAATATCGAACCTTTCTAGTTGGTTGATCAATTCTTCATGTCTTACCCGATCGAAAGCCTTGGTATAATCAACACAGCTTAAATATATATCCTTAATCAACTCGATTGACCTCTCTATGATAGTTCTTAGGATGTATATGGCATTAATAGTTCCTTTCCCTTTTACAAATACACACTGTTCATCTGCTGTTTCTCTTTTGATTCTATTCCTTGTCCTCACCATGATTATTCTTAATAGGATTTTCGTTACATGACTCATCAAACTGATTGTGCGATGGATTTCGCATTCTATAGCCCCTGTTGTCTTTGGAACAGCCCTTTGACATGCTAATGAACAGCTTTAAACGAAAACTTCACAAATATCTGCTCGAAATATCGTTAGATTTTCTTATCAAAACTTCTTTCCTAGATCTACATACCCTGTGCTAATGAAATCTTAAGTGTCCATATATATATATTATTTTTGTGCTACTATCTTTCTGTATCAAAACACTTAATTTTTCTTCTTTACTCTCTGTTGATTTAAATGAATGTGAAAGTATTTAGCCATCTATAACTTATTTGACGAGTGTATGTCTTAGCACATGTCATCCCACTCTATCTCCCCACTCCCCCAGCTTTGTTTTTTCTGTGTTCCTTCTTTTACGTCCTTTTCTCACGTGGCTGTATGTAAGTAATCCATACTACAGGCCTACATTGACAAAGTACTGACCTTACGTGTTTCAGGTTGTCCTATCTGCCTTGATCTCATGCTTTTTGTAATGTACATGCTCGACTGACATACACATGGACATTGATTGCTCATTTCAATTCTTTTAAATTTCTGTGATGTGATATATGTTACAGTTAATATATTATCATCATTGCGTTAATTGACATATCTAGCTTTCCCCTTTGTTGTACTTAATGCTTCCGTTACTTTCTCTTTTCCCTTTTATTCTATGTCATTAATTTGCTTTTTTTATATGTAAAATAGTAAGACAACTTCTAGCAGTTATGTTATTCTATTGTTGTTATTCTTGTTGTCATTGTTAAGGCTTGGCATGCATTTATTTTAATCTGTTTCTGTCTGTCTGTCTGTCCATCTTTCTCTCTCTCTTTCTCTCTCTCTCTCTCTCTCTCTCTCTCTCCCTCTCTCTCTCTCCTCTCTCTCTCTCTCTCTCTCTCTCTCTGTCTCTCTCTCTCTCTGTTCTGCCCACCTTTGTTTATGTTCACATGCAGCATTTGACTTTTGACGCAGACACAGACCCGCACATGTACACTCACGCACTCACGCACATGCCGGCACATGCACAAACATACGTGGAGCATGATATCTGTAAAATGACCCTAGTTAACGATTAAATGTTCCGCTTCAACAAGCCTAGAACATTGATTAGGCACAGATTGTTTTTGAAAATTGTCTCTTAACCCTTTCACTTACTAACCCTATCCACCAGTTTTTTGACGCTTCCTAATCCTCTCATTCACTCACACCATCCACCAGATTCCCAATCCTTCCAGACGACCATAAGTTGTCAGCGGTTCGTCAGCTTGGTGCTAAAGAAGCAAGGGATGCAGGCATTCTACCGCAGCTGTTCCACTCAGCTGGATATGAACAAGGCTTTTTCTAGAGCAAGCAGTTCGTTATGTACAAGGTTATACAGGACTTACTCAACAAAGACCAGACCCCACGAGTGTTCGGGCCATGGCTGAGGTAGTGGTCGAGTCAGCCACCATGCCGCTGTTTGTGTGTAAGACTTCTCAACGCACAACATACTAACACTAACGCCAACGACGATTACATCAACGGAATGGCCTCCGCCCTCAAACCAAGTTACTAGTTCCGCAGCTTGCAGCTTTCGTGGTTGTTTCTAAGGACTTCAGGCGCGTATGGTGATATCCAACCTCCACAACCATCTTGTAGTGGGTGTGCGAATTGGTCAAACTGGTGATGACTCATGGGAAGTATGGAGAGGATGGCTGACTGACGGGACAGGTGTCGGGTGGACAACGTTAATGGGCCCATCAGCTCAGTGGTCACAGCGCCATGGTCATAAGGCAGCAGTTGTGGGTTCAACCCTTCGGCAGACAACTTTTGGCAGACTTTGCTTGCGCATAGTGTTTTGCGCAGCCCTAAGGGGTTTGCCGGGTAATTGCTGGCAGATTTGGGTGGGGCGCTTATGGGATTGCCTTCAATGCGATGAATCCCTCTTGAACAAACTCCGAACTCCAATGTCAATGGTGTGAATGGGAACCAGAAAAAAAAACACGAAAAAAGAATTAGAACGCGTATTTAATAGAACCAGACAGGACAGGTGCAAAATTTCGGCCAACTGGCTTATGTCAAGCGTAAGATCACAAACATACAAACACCAGATACAAAAATTAGGATAAAAAGACTGAAATTTCCCTGCTGGTCCCTGCTGTGAGGAATCCTTTGCTCACACTGGACGGAGCTTCAGGGAAGTTTCAGTCTTTTTCTCCTTATTTTTGTGTCTTGTGTTTGTTTGTTTGTTTGTTTGTGATCTTACGCTTGACAAAGGACAGTTGGCCGAAAATTTGCACCTGTCTTGTCTGGTTGTACTAAATACGCGTTCTTTTTCTTTTTTTCTTTTTTTTCTTTTTTTTTCGTGTTTTTTACTGGTTCCTGTTTGCTTGAACGCAGGCAGTCACACTTGTTTTGGACAATGGTGTGAATGTTCATGCTGCTTCCTCGCTCAGGATTGAATAACTAAAAAATACCTCACAGCCAGAGTACACCTACACAGACATGAGTAAGAGACCAGTCGCCGTGGTGTAGTGATAAACGCAATGGACATACCGACTGGAAGGCTGTGGGTTTAATCCCCATCAGTCCCTTCAAAATCATTGTGGGATTTTTCGGCTCTAACCGGCTCCTACCCAGAGTTGGGCGTGCTATGGGCTCATTGGGAAGACTGAGACTGTTGTTAGATATAATGTGTATTCTGTAATGTTGTCAGATATAATGTGTATCCTGTAATGTTGTCAGATATAATGTGTATCCTGTAATGTTGTCAGATATAATGTGTATCCCTGTAATGTTGTCAGATATAATGTGTATCGTAGTGTCAGATATAATGTTATCCTTAATTGTCAATATAATGTGTATCCTGTAATGTTGTCAGATATAATGTGTATCCTGTAATGTTGTCAGATATAATGTGTATCCTGTAATGTTGTCAGATATAATGTGTATCCTGTAATGCTGTCAGATATAATGTGTATCCTGTAATGTTGTCAGATATAATGTGTATCCTGTAATGCTGTCAGATATAATGTGTATCCTGTAATGCTGTCAGATATAATGTGTATCCTGTAATGTTGTCAGATATAATGTGTATCCTGTAATGTTGTCAGATATAATGTGTATCCTGTAATGTTGTCAATATAATGTGTATCATGTAATGTTGTCAGATATAATGTGTATCCTGTAATGTTGTCAGATATAATGTGTATCCTGTAATGTTGTCAGATATAATGTGTATCCTGTAATGCTGTCAGATATAATGTGTATCCTGTAATGTTGTCAGATATAATGTGTATCCTGTAATGCTGTCAGATATAATGTGTATCCTGTAATGCTGTCAGATATAATGTGTATCCTGTAATGTTGTCAGATATAATGTGTATCCTGTAATGTTGTCAGATATAATGTGTATCCTGTAATGTTGTCAGATATAATGTGTATCCTGTAATGTTGTCAGATATAATGTGTATCCTGTAATGTTGTCAGATATAATGTGTATCCTGTAATGCTGTCAGATATAATGTGTATCCTGTAATGCTGTCAGATATAATGTGTATCCTGTAATGTTGTCAGATATAATGTGTATCCATGTAATGTTGTCAGATATAATGTGTATCCTGTAATGTTGTCAGATATAATGTGTATCCTGTAATGCTGTCAGATATAATGTGTATCCTGTAATGTTGTCAGATATAATGTGTATCCTGTAATGTTGTCAGATATAATGTGTATCCTGTAATGTTGTCAGATATAATGTGTATCCTGTAATGCTGTCAGATATAATGTGTATCCTGTAATGCTGTCAGATATAATGTGTATCATGTAATGCTGTCAGATATAATGTGTATCATGTAATGCTGTCAGATATAATGTGTATCATGTAATGCT
>JAPXFY010000029.1:11371618-11379118 GCA_030674185.1 Monoplex corrugatus
TGATTTGTATCCTGTAATGTTTTAGATGTGATTTGTATCCTGTAATGTTTTAGATGTGATTTGTATCCTGTAATGTTTTAGATATGATTTGTATCCTGTAATGTTTTAGATATGATTTGTATCCTGTAATGTTTTAGATTGATTTGTATCCTGTAATGTTTTAGATATGATTTGTATCCTGTAATGTTTTAGATGTGATTTGTATCCTGTAATGTTTTAGATATGATTTGTATCCTGTAATGTTTTAGATGTGATTTGTATCCTGTAATGTTTTGGTATCCTGTAATGTTTTAGATGTGATTTGTATCCTGTAATGTTTTAGATGTGATTTGTATCCTGTAATGTTTTAGATGTGATTTTGTATCCTGTAATGTTTTAGATGTGATTTGTATCCTGTAATGTTTTAGATATGATTTGTATCCTGTAATGTTTTAGATATGATTTGTATCCTGTAATGTTTTAATATCCTGTAATGTTTTAGATATGATTTGTATCCTGTAATGTTTTAGATATGATTAGTATCCTGATTTCGCATTGGTAGAAGCACAACAGAACAAATATTCAATCTCAGAGTCCTATGCGAAAAATACAGCCAACACCAACAGGACATCTACCACGTTTTTATCGACTTCAAAAAGGCATTTGACAGAGTATGGCATGAAGCACTGTGGGCCACCATGAGGAAGTACAACATGGGAAGGAAGCTTATTGACACCATCACACAGCTATACGCAAAAGCGAGCAGCGCAGTGCTTGTTGAGGGCACAGTGGGGGACTGGTTTCACACATCAGTTGGAGTTCGCCAGGGCTGTCTCCTCTCTCCAACCTTGTTCAACATCTTCCTTGAGCGCATTATGACGGATGCCCTTGAAAACCATCACGGTTCAGTCAGTATTGGAGGAAGGACAATCACCAACTTGAGATTTGCCGACGACATCGATGGGTTGGCTGGAAGTGAAGACGAACTTGCCAACCTGGTGAAACACCTGGACGAGACATCATCCAGATATGGCATGGAGATCAGTGCCGAAAAGACAAAGTTGATGACAAACAGCACAAAACCAATAGAAAAGAAGATTACAGTCAGCGGGAGTGAGCTGGAAACCGTGGCTCAGTTCAAATATCTCGGAGCCATTATCAGTGAACAGGGATCGAAAACTGAAGTTCTTGCAAGAGCAGCACAGACAACAGCAGCACTAGCCAAGCTGAAGCCCATCTGGAGGGACAAAAACATCGCCCTCACTTCCAAACTGAAGCTAATGCACGCATTGGTCCTGTCAATCTTTCTCTACGCGTGCGAGTCATGGACACTAACAGCAGAACTGCAAAAGAAGATCCTGGCAGTAGAAATGAGATGCTTTAGAAGAGTGCTTGGCATCTCATACAAAGACCACATTACCAATGAGGAAGTGCGAAGAACAATTTCACAGCATGTCAAAAACTATGAAAACCTTCTGACAACAGTAAGAAAAAGGAAACTTCGGTGGTATGGTCACGTGACAAGAACTAACGGACTATCAAAAACAATACTCCAAGGAACAGTTCAGGGAGGAAGAAAAAGAGGCAGACAGAGAAAAAGGTGGATGGACAATATTGACGAATGGACAGGAAAAAGCTTTGCCATGACCCAGACCCTTGCTCATGACAGACAGAGGTGGAGACAGACGGTGCGATGTTCATCCATGTGGAGCCCCCACGACCCTGGACAGGGTTAAGGGACAGGAAGAAGGAAGAAGAAGTATCCTGTAATGTTTTAGATATGATTTGTATCCTGTAATGTTTTAGATGTGATTTGTATCCTGTAATGTTTTAGATGTGATTTGTATCCTGTAATGTTTTAGATGTGATTTGTATCCTGTAATGTTTTAGATGTGATTTGTATCCTGTAATGTTTTAGATGTGATTTGTATCCTGTAATGTTTTAGATATGATTTGTATCCTGTAATGTTTTAGATGTGATTTGTATCCTGTAATGTTTAGATGTGATTTGTATCCTGTAATGTTTTAGATGTGATTTGTATCCTGTAATGTTTTAGATGTGATTTGTATCCTGTAATGTTTTAGATATGATTTGTATCCTGTAATGTTTTAGATGTGATTTGTATCCTGTAATGTTTTAGATGTGATTTGTATCCTGTAATGTTTTAGATATGATTTGTATCCTGTAATGTTTTAGATGTGATTTGTATCCTGTAATGTTTTAGATGTGATTTGTATCCTGTAATGTTTTAGATGTGATTTGTATCCTGTAATGTTTTAGATGTGATTTGTATCCTGTAATGTTTTAGATGTGATTTGTATCCTGTAATGTTTTAGATATGATTTGTATCCTGTAATGTTTTAGATGTGATTTGTATCCTGTAATGTTTTAGATGTGATTTGTATCCTGTAATGTTTTAGATATGATTTGTATTCTGTAATGTTTTTAGATATGATTTGTATCCTGTAATGTTTTAGATATGATTTGTATCCTGTAATGTTTTAGATATGATTTGTATTCCGTATTATCAGATGTGATTTGTATCCTGTGTTGTCAGATATGTATTGTCAGATATGATTTGTATCCTGTGTTGTCAGGTATGATTTGTATCCTGCGTTGTCAGGTATGATTTGTATCCTGTGTTGTCAGGTATGATTTGTATCCTGTGTTGTCAGGTATGATTTGTATCCTGTGTTGTCAAGTATGATTTGTATCCCATGTTGTCAGGTATGATTTGTATCCTGTGTTGTCAGGTATGATTTGTATCCCATGTTGTCAGGTATGATTTGTAGCCTGTGTTGTCAGGTATGATTTGTATCCCATGTTGTCAGGTATGATTTGTATCCCGTGTTGTCAGGTATGATTTGTATCCTGTGTTGTCAGGTATGATTTGTATCCCGTGTTGTCAGGTGTGATTTGTATCCCGTGTTGTCAGATATGATTTGTGTCCTGTGTTGTCAGGTATGATTTGTATCCTGTGTTGTCAGATATGATTTGTGTCCTGTGTTGTCAGATATGATTTGTATCCTGTGTTGTCAGGTATGATTTGTATCCCGTGTTGTCAGATATGATTTGTATCCTATGTTGTTAGATATGATTTGTATTCTGTGTTGTCAGGTATGATTTGTATCCCGTGTTGTCAGATATGATTTGTATCCTGTGTTGTCAGATATGATTTGTATCCTGTGTTGTCAGATATGATTTGTATCCTGTGTTGTCAGATATGATTTGTATCCTGTGTTGTCAGATATGTATTGTCAGATATGATTTGTATCCCGTGTTGTCAGATATGATTTGTATCCTGTGTTGTCAGATATGTATTGTCAGATATGATTTTTATCCTGTGTTGTCAGATATGATTTGTATTCTGTGTTGTCATTATGATTTGTATCCCGTGTTGTCAGATATGATTTGTATCCTGTGTTGTAAGATATGATTTGTATCCTGTGTTGTCAGATATGATTTGTATCTATCTGTTGTCAGATATGATTTGTATCCCGTGTTGTCAGGTATGATTTGTATCCTGTGTTGTAAGATATGATTTGTATCCTGTGTTGTCAGATATGATTTGTATCTATCTGTTGTCAGGTATGACTTGTATCCCGTGTTGTCAGATATGATTTGTATCCTGTGTTGTCAGATATGATTTGTATCCCGTGTTGTCAGATATGATTTGTATCCCGTGTTGTCAGATATGATTTGTATCTATCTGTTGTCAGATATGATTTGTATCCCGTGTTGTCAGGTATGACTTGTATCCCGTGTTGTCAGATATGATTTGTATCCTGTGTTGTCAGGTATGGCTTGTATCCCGTGTTGTCAGATATGATTTGTATCCCGTGTTGTCAGATATGATTTGTATCCCGTGTTGTCAGATATGATTGATATCCCGTGTTGTCAGATATGACTTGTATCCCGTGTTGTCAGATATGACTTGTATCCCGTGTTGTCAGATATGATTTGTATCCCGTGTTGTCAGGTATGATTTGTATCCTGTGTTGTCAGGTATGATTTGTATCCCGTGTTGTCAGGTATGATTTGTATCCTGTGTTGTCAGGTATGATTTGTATCCTGTGTTGTCAGATATGATTTGTATTCTGTGTTGTCAGATATGATTTGTATCCTGTGTTGTCAGATATGATTTGTATTCCATGTTGTCAGATATGATTTGTATTCTGTATTGTCAGATATGATTTGTATTCCGTAATGATGTCAGGTATGTTTATGGTCTAGTCATATGTATTTGGTATCCTGTGTTGTTGTGAGAGGGATGAAATATGTACAGGACTAGTTTTGAATATTGTGCTTTGTGTTGGATCATGGGCTGTGAATTGAGAGCTGTGAGATGTGTCAAGTGTGCAGCAGATGGCTGGGATAACACAATAGAGTGCAGAGCATAAAACCTGTGGGTCCATGATCAATAGAATGATATGATCAAGTCCTCCGGTCAGAGAAAAGGGGCTTATTGTAGGGACAGGCTGTTGTAAAGCAGGGAACGGAGGGAGGGAGGGGAGGGACTGGAGAGTGTTATCCTTTGGCTCCGGCGCCCGATCCTTCACCTTCATCATCATCATCAGGTGCCCTGCCGCATGACGTTGGCGACCATGGACTTCCAACCATCTCTATCTCTCGTTGCCCCCAGCATCTCCCCCACCCTCTTCATCCCCAGCCACTCTGCAAGTCCGTCCAGCATTCTCTCCCTGGGTCTATTTGGTGCTCTCTTTCCCTCCAGCTTTCCCGTTGTGACCAGGTGCTCCAAATCCCCCTTCCTATAAAATGGCCTATAACTGTTGCCTGTCTTTTCCTAATCTTCCTTATGGGTGTTCTATTTGTGTCTGCCTCCATCAAGACTGTCTCGTTTGTTTTCTTTGCTGTCCATGGAACTCTCAACATTCTTCTGAGAAACCACATCTCGGCTGCCTCGATCCTGCTCTGGCTTTGCTTGCTGACTGTCCACGCCTTGCATCCGTACAACAGTATTGGTTCTATATAACATTCAAGGACTCTCTTTCTGATGTTAATTGATAGGCATTTGTTGGTAAGAATGCTTGTCATCTTCTTGAATGCTGTTTTGGCTTGGCCGATTCTGCCAGCTATTTCCGATGTGCTTCTGCCGTCTGATGAAATGACCGTTCCCATGTATTTGAACTTATTAACCTGTGTCAAGGTTGTGCCATTTGTTTTTATTTTGCAGGAGGGGATTTCATGTTTTTTACTGATTACCATGACTTCAGTCTTCCTGCTGTTTAGTTCCAACCCCTTACCTTTGCTTTCTGTTTCTAGTATATTCACAAGGTTTTGTAGGTCCCTTTCATTTTCTGCAATTAGCACGGTGTCATCTGCGTACCGAATGTTGTTTATCATTTTCCCTCCAACCTTTAATCCAGGGTCTTCTTCTAGGTTTCTCATGATGTTTTCGCTATATAGTGAAAACAGATCTGGTGACAAAACACAACCCTGTCTGACTCCTCTTTTAATGTTTTGAAAAGAGCTTATATTGTTTTCTATTCTCATTGCAGCTGTTTGTTCCCAGTACATATTCCTGATTATTCGTAGATCTTTTCCATCAACATTGAGTCTCTCCAGTTGGTTGATCAATTCATCATGTCGTACCCGATCGAAAGCCTTGGTATAGTCAACAAAGCATAAATACAAATCCTTATTCATCTCAATTGACCTCTCTATGATAGTTCTTAGGATGTATATGGCATTAATAGCTCCTTTCCCTTCCACAAATCCACACTGTTCTTCTGCTATTTCTCTTTTGATTCTATTCCTTGTCTTCATCATGATTATTCTTAACAGGATTTTTGTTACATGACTCATCAAACTGATTGTGCGATTGAGTTCGCATTCTATAGCCCCTGTCTTCTTTGGAAGTGCAATGAAAATTGATTTTGACATATCTTTGGGGATTTTTCCAGTGTCATAAATTTCATTTAGGAGGACTGTTATTTTTTCTATGCCAAATTCCTCCAGGGCTTCAATCATCTCTGTAGTAATGTTGTCTGGTCCTGGGGCTTTTCCTGGTTTCATCTTTTTCAGTGCTGCTCTAACTTCATCTTTCATTATTGATGGTCCTTCAAAGTTCTTTTTTATAATGTGTTCTTCGTTTCTGTCATCCCCAAAAAGGTCTTTAATGTACTCTCCCCATCTGTCTAATATTTTGTCTTTTTTCATGATAAGCGTGCCATGCATGTATTTTTCCTGTGGACAATTTCTTCAATTCGTCTGTACATACCCTGAGGATCCATTTTGTGTCGTTCTTCTATCTCTTTGCATTTTGTGTTCAGCCAAGCTTCCTTAGCTTCATTGCACCTATACCTGATTTCTTTGTTTATCTTCCTGTATATCTCCTCGTTTCTCTTTGCCTTCCTCCTTTCCTCCATCAGGTCCAAAATTTCATTAGTCATCCAACTCTTTTTTGCTTTTCTATTTGCCTTAGGGATTTCTTCACAAGCTTCATTTATAGAACTTCTCAACTTTGTCCATTATTCCTCACTGTCACCAACGTCTTCCAGAGCACTGAATTTGTTTTGAACATGTACATTAAATTTTTGACGTATCATTTCATCTGACTTTAAGAGTCCAAGGTTTAGTTTGATGTTGCTTTTGGTCTGTTTCCTTTTCCTCAATTTCAGCCTAAACCTTCCCACTACAGGATTGTGGTCACTGTTGCAGTCTGCGCCTGGTAGTGTTTTTGCTGACAGTAAAGATTTTCTAAATCTTTTGTTGATCAGGATGTAGTCAATTTGATTTTTGGTATTATCTCCTGGACTCATCCAAGTCCATTTTCTTCTGTTAGGCTGCTCAAACCAGGTGTTTCCTACTATGAACTCATTCATCTGTGCCCATTCTACAAGCTTCCCCCCTCTTTCATTTTGTGCACCAAGGCCATGAGGTCCAACTATATCCTCCACCCTATCCTGTCCCACTTTAGCATTAAAATCTCCCATTATGACTGTAACTTCTTGTGATTTACATTGGACCTTGGCCATCTCTAAAACTTCGTAGAAGTTGTCGATGTCTTCCTGAGTACTTGCGGATGTTGGTGCATACACCTGTGTGATGTTGATATCAAAAGGTTTGCCTCCGAATTTGACCGGTAAAACTCTGTCGGACACTGCCCAGTATCCCTTAACTGCTTTTGATTTGTCTTTGTCCATTATGATGCCTACTCCTCTTTCCTGTGAATTACCACCAGAGTATATCACTGTATATTCCCCTGATGTTATCATGCCTGCCCCCTTCCATCTCACTTCCCCCAGTCCTAAAATATTAATGTTAAGCCTTTCCATCTCCATTTTGATGTTGTCTAATTTACCTTTCTGTAGCATTGTTCTTATATTCCATGTTGCTATTTTGAATTTAATTTTGATTTTGGTCGCAGTAGCTGGCTGACGGTCTGGTGTCACCTGTGCCGAATGACAGTCCCTACCGGACGAAGGTGCTCCGCAGGAGCACCTATTGACGTCGTTAACTTTCTTCTTTTTCTTTCTCCTGTCCATGGTTTTCCTGGG
>JAPXFY010000029.1:11384118-11409104 GCA_030674185.1 Monoplex corrugatus
AACAACAGACATCTGATCAAAGACGCTCCCAGTACTCCTCTGCTGCTGGACATCGTGAAACATGTCCTCCAGAACAACGTCTTTGACTTCGACGGCCACTTCTTCCGCCAGATTCACGGAACGGCCATGGGCACACCCATGGCGCCAGCAATTGCAAATCTCTTTATGGGGTGGATCGAAGAACGCCTGCTGCCATCATCCCCTCACCACATTAGCACAGACCTGTGGCGTCGATTCATCGACGATGTGATCATGCTGTGGACCCATGGAGAAAGAAAACTCAAACATTTCCTGGACTGGCTGAACAAACAGCATCCCACCATAAAGTTCACCGCCCACTATGGTCGTACTAACATCCCTTTTCTGGACACATCAGTCAGCATCAAGGATGGACAACTTATCACAGATCTTCACAGGAAACCAAGTGACGCTAACATGTACCTTCCCTTCAGATCCAGTCATCCCCGCCACTGTGTCCGAGCGATACCTCATGGACAGTGCCTGAGAATCAGAAGGATCTGCTCAGAAGAAGCAACATTTAAGAAGAGGTGCACTGAACTGAGGGATCGCCTGAGAGCACGTGGCTACCCCAACAGCCTGATACAGGCCGCCATTGACAGGGTGTCCTCCATCCCCCGAGAATCCACCCTCAAGTACGCCACCAAGCCCAAAGAGAACACCAACAGAGTACCGTTCATCGTGACCCATAACCCCAGCCACCCTCCACTGGCTATGTGGCTGAAAGAAGGCACAGCCACGCTCCACACCAGCCGCAGAATGAAGAAAGCGATGCCTGCTCCACCCATGGTAGGAGAACGAGCCAGCAAAAGCCTCAAAAATATACTCATGCCCTCCTGTCCCCCATTTGCCAAGGTTCAGGGGAATACAGAAGCAGGCTGCAAAAAGTGCACTGCAAGGAGATGCGTCTTGTGCCTCAAACACCTCAGAGAGACTACAATGTTCAGAAGTGTCCGATCAGAACAGAATTTCATCATCAGGGACTCTATGACATGCAAAAGCAGAAACCTTATTTACCTCATTGACTGTGCCAAATGTGAAGATGTGCAATATGTAGGAGAGACGGGACAGACTCTACAACGCAGGTTCTATGGACACAGATCAAACATCAAAAACACAGACGAACAGAAGAGCACAAGAACAACAAAACCTGACTGCGGCGGGAGAGGGGTGGAGGAAAGAAGGGAAACGCTGGTGGCTCGTCACTTCCAGACCCCTGGACACTCCATTGAACACCTTAGAGTCACCACCATAGAGCAAATCCAAACAGAAGATCCAAACAGGAGGAAAGAAAGAGAAAGGTTTTGGAGACACAAACTGCGCACCAACTACCCACAGGGATTGAATGTGTGGGACTGACTCCAGCCCTTCTCATGGTCCAATCTGCATGGGCTGTGGCTGTCGTCATCATCGTCGTCAGGTGCTCTGCCGCGTGGCGTGGGCGACCGTGGACTTCCGGCCGTCTCTGTCTCTCGTTGCCCCCGGCGTCTCCCCCACCCTCTTCGTCCCCGGCCGCTCTGCGGGTCCGTCCGGCGTTCTCTCCCTAGGTCTGCCTGGTGTTCTCTTTTCCTCCGGCTTTCCCGTTGTGGTCTGGTGCTCCAAGTCCCCCTTCCTCGTGGAGTGGCCTGTCAATGTTGCTTGTCTTTTCCTGATCTTCCTTGTGAGCGATCTGCTTGTGTCTGCCTCCATCGGGACTGTCTCGTTTGTTTTCTTTGCTGTCCATGGGGCTCTCGACGTTCTTCTGGGAGACCGCGTCTCGGCTGCCTGGATCCTGCCCCGACTTTGCTTGCTGACTGTCCACTCCTACTGTGACTGTACAGTGCACTAAGGAAATCCCGCTCGACGAGATGAGGAAAAAGGAAGGACTATTTTACCTGTTAACACACCTTTTACTTCAGCATGAGTGTGTGTGTGGGTGCGCATGTGTGTGTGGGGGTGCGTGTGTGAGAGTATGTGCGTGTGTGTGTGTGTGTGTGTGTGTGTGTGTGTGTGTGTGTGTGTGTGTGTGTGTGTGTGTTTGTGACTATGTGAATATGTGGGGGTGTGCATATGTATGCATGTGTGTGCGTTTTAGTAGGTGTGTGTGTGTGTGAGTGTGTGGAAGTGTGTGCGACTCTGTGTGTGTGTGTGTGTGTGTGTGTGTGTGTGTGTGTGTGTGTGTGTGTGTGTGTGTGTGACTAGTTTACCTATACACAGCCCTTGACTAGTTTACCTACACACAGCTCTTGATTAGTTTACCTACATACAGCTCTTGACCACTTTACCTACACACAGCTCATGACTAGTTTACCTACACACAGCTCTTGACTAGTTTACCTACACACAGCTCTTGACTAGTTTACATACACACAGCTCATGACTAGTTTACCTACATACAGCTCATGGCCACCTTACCTACACACAGCTCATGAATAGTTTACCTACACACAGCTCTTGACTAGTTTACCTACACACAGCTCTTGACTAGTTTACATATACACAGCTCTTGACCACTTTACCTACACACAGCTCATGAATAGTTTACCTACACACAGCTCTTGACTAGTTTACCTACACACAGCTCTTGACTAGTTTACATATACACAGCTCATGACTAGTTTACCTACACACAGCTCATGACCAGTTTACATACACACAGCTCATGACCAGTTTACCTCCACACAGCTCTTGACCAGTTTACCTACACACATCTCATGACCAGTTTACCTACACACAGCTCTTCACCACTTTACCTACACACAGCTCATGACCACTTTACCTACACACAGCTCATGACCAGTTTACCTACACACAGCTCTTGACCACTTTACCTACACACAGCTCTTGACCACTTTACCTACACACAGCTCTTGACCACTTTACCTACACACAGCTCTTGACCACTTTACCTACACACAGCTCTTGACCACTTTATCTACACACAGATCATGACCAGTTTACCTACACACAGCTCATGACTTGTTTACCTACACACAGCTCATGACCAGTTTACCTACACACAGCTCATGACCAGTTTACCTACACACAGCTCTTGACCACTTTACCTACACACAGCTCTTGACCACTTTACCTACACACAGCTCTTGACCACTTTACCTACACACAGCTCTTGACCACTTTACCTACACACAGCTCATGACCTGTTTACCTACACACAGCTCATGACCACTTTACCTACACACAGCTCTTGACTAGTTTACCTACACACAGCTCATGACCAGTTTACCTACACACAGCTCATGACTAGTTTACCTACACACAGCTCTTGACCAGTTTACCTCCACACAGCTCATGACTAGTTTACCTACACACAGCTCTTGGCTAGTTTTCCTACACCCAGCTCTTGACTAGTTTACATACACACAGCTCATGACTTGTTTACCTACACACAGCTCTTGACTTGTTTACCTCCACACAGCTCTTGACTTGTTTACCTCCACACAGCTCTTGACTTGTTTACCTCCACACAGCTCTTGACCACTTTATCTACACACAGCTCATGACCAGTTTACCTACACACAGCTCTTGACTAGTTTACCTCCACACAGCTCATGACCACTTTATCTACACACAGCTCTTGACTAGTTTACCTACACACAGCTCTTGACTAGATTACCTACACACACCTCTTGACCAATTTACCTACACACAGCTCATGACCACTTTACCTACACACAGTTCTTGACCACTTTACCTACACACAGCTCATGACCACTTTACCTACACACAGCTCTTGACCACTTTACCTACACACAGCTCATGACCACTTTACCTGCACACAGCTCATGACCACTTTACCTACACACAGCTCTTGACCAGTGTCCCTACACACAGCTCAAGACCAGTTTACCTACACACAGCTCATGACCAGTTTACCTACACACAGCTCATGACCACTTTACCTACACACAGATCTTCACCAGTTTACCTACACACAGATCTTCACAGTTTACCTACACACAGCCCTTGACTAGTTTACCTACACACAGTTCTTGACTAGTTTATCTACACACAGCCCTTGACTAGTTTACCTACACACAGCTCATGACTAGTTTACCTACACACAGCTCATGACCACTTTACCTAAACACAGATCTTCACCACTTTACCTACACACAGATCTTCACCACTTTACCTACACACAGCTCTTGACTAGTTTACCTACACACAGTTCTTGACTAGTTTACCTATACACAGCCCTTGACTAGTTTAACTACACACAGCTCTTGACCACTTTACCTACACACAGCTCATGACTAGTTTACCTACACACAGCTCTTGACTAGTTTACCTACACACAGCTCTTGACTAGTTTACATACACACAGCTCATGACTAGTTTACCTACATACAGCTCATGGCCACTTTACCTACACACAGTTCATGAATAGCTTACCTACACACACCTCTTGACTAGTTTACCTACACACAGCTCTTGACTAGTTTACATATACACAGCTCTTGACCACTTTACCTACACACAGCTCATGAATAGTTTACATACACACAGCTCTTGACTAGTTTACCTACACACAGCTCTTGACTAGTTTACATATCCACAGCTCATGACTAGTTTACCTACACACAGCTCATGACCAGTTTACATACACACAGCTCATGACCAGTTTACCTCCACACAGCTCTTGACCAGTTTACCTACACACATCTCATGACCAGTTTACCTACACACAGCTCTTCACCACTTTACCTACACACAGCTCATGACCAGTTTACCTACACACAGATCATGATCAGTTTACCTACACACAGCTCTTCACCACTTTACCTACACACAGCTCTAGACCCTTTACCTACACACAGCTCTTGACCACTTTACCTACACACAGCTCTTGACCACTTTACCTACACACAGCTCTAGACCACTTTACCTACACACAGCTCTTGACCACTTTACCTACACACAGCTCTTGACACTTTACCTACACACAGCTCTTGACCACTTTACCTACACACAGCTCTTGACCACTTTATCTACACACAGATCATGACCAGTTTACCTACACACAGCTCATGACTTGTTTACCTACACACAGCTCTTGACCAGTTTACCTACACACAGCTCATGACCAGTTTACCTACACACAGCTCTTGACCAGTTTACCTACACACAGCTCTTGACCACTTTACCTACACACAGCTCTTGACCACTTTACCTACACACAGCTCTTGACCACTTTACCTACACACAGCTCATGACCTGTTTACCTACACACAGCTCTTGACCACTTTACCTACACACAGCTCTTGACTAGTTTACCTACACACAGCTCATGACCAGTTTACCTACACACAGCTCATGACTAGTTTACCTACACACAGCTCTTGACCAGTTTACCTCCACACAGCTCATGACTAGTTTACCTACACACAGCTCTTGGCTAGTTTTCCTACACCCAGCTCTTGACTAGTTTACATACACAAAGCTCATGACTAGTTTACCTACATACAGCTCATGGCCACCTTACCTACACACAGCTCATGAATAGTTTACCTACACACAGCTCTTGACTACTTTACCTACACACAGCTCTTGACTAGTTTACATATACACAGCTCTTGACCACTTTACCTACACACAGCTCATGAATAGTTTACCTACACACAGCTCTTGACTAGTTTACCTACACACAGCTCTTGACTAGTTTACATATACACAGCTCATGACTAGTTTACCTACACACAGCTCATGACCAGTTTACATACACACAGCTCATGACCAGTTTGCCTCCACACAGCTCTGGACCAGTTTACCTACACACACCTCATGACCAGTTTACCTACACACAGCTCTTCACCACTTTACCTACACACAGCTCATGACCAGTTTACCTACACACAGCTCATGACCAGTTTACCTACACACAGCTCTTGACCACTTTACCTACACACAGCTCTTGACCACTTTACCTACACACAGCTCTTGACCACTTTACCTACACACAGCTCTTGACCACTTTACCTACACACAGCTCTTGACCACTTTATCTACACACAGATCTATGACCAGTTTACCTACACACAGCTCTTGACTAGTTTACCTACACACAGCTCTTGACTAGATTACCTACACACACCTCTTGACCAATTTACCTACACACAGCTCATGACCACTTTACCTACACACAGTTCTTGACCACTTTACCTACACACAGCTCATGACCACTTTACCTACACACAGCTCTTGACCACTTTACCTACACACAGCTCATGACCACTTTACCTGCACACAGCTCATGACCACTTTACCTACACACAGCTCTTGACCAGTGTACCTACACACAGCTCAAGACCAGTTTACCTACACACAGCTCATGACCAGTTTACCTACACACAGCTCATGACCACTTTACCTACACACAGATCTTCACCAGTTTACCTACACACAGATCTTCACCAGTTTACCTACACACAGCCCTTGACTAGTTTACCTACACACAGTTCTTGACTAGTTTATCTACACACAGCCCTTGACTAGTTTACCTACACACAGCTCATGACTAGTTTACCTACACACAGCTCATGACCACTTTACCTAAACACAGATCTTCACCACTTTACCTACACACAGATCTTCACCACTTTACCTACACACAGCTCTTGACTAGTTTACCTACACACAGTTCTTGACTAGTTTACCTATACACAGCCTTGACTAGTTTACCTACACACAGCTCTTGACTAGTTTACCTACACACAGCTCTTGACCACTTTACCTACACACAGCTCATGACTAGTTTACCTACACACAGCTCTTGACTAGTTTACCTACACACAGCTCTTGACTAGTTTACATACACACAGCTCATGACTAGTTTACCTACATACAGCTCATGGCCACTTTACCTACACACAGTTCATGAATAGCTTACCTACACACACCTCTTGACTAGTTTACCTACACACAGCTCTTGACTAGTTTACATATACACAGCTCTTGACCACTTTACCTACACACAGCTCATGAATAGTTTACCTACACACAGCTCTTGACTAGTTTACCTACACACAGCTCTTGACTAGTTTACATATACACAGCTCTTGACTAGTTTACCTACACACAGCTCTTGACCACTTTACCTACACACAGCTCATGACCAGTTTACATACACACAGCTCTTGACCAGTTTACCTACACACAGCTCATGACCAGTTTCCCTACACACAGCTCTTGACAGTTTACCTACACACAGCTTGACCACTTTACCTACACAATCTTGACACTTTACCTACACACAGCTTTGACCACTTTACCTACACACAGCTCTTGACCACTTTACCTACACACAGCTCATGACCAGTTTACCTACACACAGCTCATGACTGTTTACCTACACACAGCTTTTGACCAGTTTACCTACACACAGCTCATGACCAGTTTACCTACACACAGCTTCTTGACCACTTTACTACACACAGCTTTTACCTTTACCTCACACAGCTCGACATTTACCTACACACAGCTCAGATGTTACCTAACACAGCTCTGACAGTTTACCTACACACAGCTCTTGACTAGTTTACCTACACACAGCTCTTGACCAGTTTACCTACACACAGCTCATGACTAGTTTACCTACACACAGCTCTTGACCACTTTACCTACACCAGCTCTTGACCACTTTACCTACACACAGCTCTTGACTATTTACCTACACACAGCTCTTGACCACTGTTACCTACACACAGCTCTTGACTAGTTTACCTACACACAGCTCTTGACTGTTTACTCCACACAGCTCATGACTAGTTTACCTACACAGCTCTTGCCACTTTACCTACACACAGCTCATGACCAGTTTACCTACACACAGCTCTTGACTAGTTTACCTACACACAGCTCTTGACTCATAACCAGTTTTGACATTTACCTCCACACAGCTCTTGACTTGTTTACCTCCACACAGCTCTTGACTTGTTTACCTCCACACAGCTCATGACTTGTTTACCTCCACACAGCTCTTGCCCACTTTATCTACACACAGCTCATGACCAGTTTACCTACACACAGCTCTTCACTAGTTTACCTCCACACAGCTCATGACCACTTTATCTACACACAGCTCTTGACTAGTTTACCTACACACAGCTCTTGACTAGTTTACCTACACACAGCTCTTGACCAATTTACCTACACACAGCTCATGACCACTTTACCTACACACAGTTCTTGACCACTTTACCTACACACAGCTCATGACCACTTTACCTACACACAGCTCTTGACCACTTTACCTACACACAGCTCATGACCACTTTACCTGCACACAGCTCATGACCACTTTACCTACACACAGCTCTTGACCAGTTTACCTACACACAGCTCATGACCAGTTTACCTACACACAGCTCATGACCAGTTTACCTACACACCAGCTCATGACCACTTTACCTACACAAAGATCTTCACCAGTTTACCTACACACAGATCTTCACCAGTTTACCTACACACAGCCCTTGACTAGTTTACCTACACACAGTTCTTGACTAGTTTATCTACACACAGCCCTTGACTAGTTTACCTACACACAGCTCATGACTAGTTTACCTACACACTGCTCATGACCACTTTACCTACACACAGATCTTCACCACTTTACCTACACACAGATCTTCACCACTTTACCTACACACAGCTCTTGACTAGTTTACCTACACACAGTTCTTGACTAGTTTTACCTATACACACCCCTTGACTAGTTTACCTACACACAGCTCTTGACTAGTTTACCTACACACAGCTCTTGACCACTTTACCTACACACAGCTCATTGACTAGTTTACCTACACACAGCTCTTGACTAGTTTACCTACACACAGCTCTTGACTAGTTTACATACACACAGCTCATGACTAGTTTCCCTACATACAGCTCATGGCCACTTTACCTACACACAGCTCATGAATAGTTTACCTACACACAGCTCTTGACTAGTTTACCTACACACAGCTCTTGACTAGTTTACATATACACAGCTCTTGACCACTTTACCTACACACAGCTCATGAATAGTTTTCCTACACACAGCTCTTGACTAGTTTACATATACACAGCTCATGACTAGTTTACCTACACACAGCTCATGACCAGTTTACATACACACAGCTCATGACCAGTTTACCTCCACACAGCTCTTGACCAGTTTACCTACACACATCTCATGACCAGTTTACCTACACACAGCTCTTCACCACTTTACCTACACACAGCTCATGACCAGTTTACCTACACACATCTCATGATCAGTTTACCTACACACAGCTCTTGACCACTTTACCTACACACAGCTCTAGACCACTTTACCTACACACAGCTCTTGACCACTTTACCTACACACAGCTCATGACCACTTTACCTACACACAGCTCTTGACCACTTTACCTACACACAGCTCTTGACCACTTTATCTACACACAGCTCATGACCAGTTTACCTACACACAGCTCATGACTTGTTTACCTACACACAGCTCTTGACCAGTTTACCTACACACAGCTCATGACCAGTTCACCTACACACAGCTCTTGACCACTTTACCTACACACAGCTCTTGACCACTTTACCTACACACAGCTCTTGACCACTTTACCTACACGCAGCTCTTGACCACTTTACCTACACACAGCTCATGACCTGTTTACCTACACACAGCTCTTGACTACTTTACCTACACACAGCTCTTGACTAGTTTACCTACACACAGCTCATGACCAGTTTACCTACAACACAGCTCATGACTAGATTACCTACACACAGCTCTTGACCAGTTTACCTCCACACAGCTCATGACTAGTTTAACTACACACAGCGCTTGGCTAGTTTTCCTACACCCAGCTCTTGACTAGTTTACATACACACAGCTCATGACTTGTTTACCTACACACAGCTCTTGCCCTATTTACCAACACACAGCTCTTGACTAGTTTACCTACACACAGCTCTTGACTAGTTTGCCTACACACAGCTCTTGACTTGTTTACATACACACAGCTCATGACCACTTTACATACACACAGCTCATGACTAGTTTCCCTACCACACCAGCCTTTCCTTACATAGCTTTACCATTTACACAAAAGCTCATGACTAGTTTAATACACACAGTCATGACTGTTTACATACACACAGCTCATGCCCTAGTTTACCTACACACAGCTCTTGACTAGTTTACCAACACACAGCTCATGACTAGTTTCCCATACACACAGCTCTTGACTATTTACATACACACCGCTCATGACTAGTTTACATACACACAAGCTCTTGATTACTTTACATACACACAGCTCTTGACCAGTTTACATACACACAGCTCATCAATTATTTACATACACACAGCTCTTGCCCAGTTTCATACATACAGCTCTGAGTATTTACTACCACACAGCTTTGACTAGTTTTACTACACACAGCTCATCATCACTTTACCTACACACAGCTCATGACCAGTTTATATATCCCACACACAGCTCTTGACGTGTTTACTACACACAGCTCATGACTAGTTTACCTACACACAGCTCTTGACTAGTTTACATACACACAGCTCATCACTATTTACCCACACAGCTCATGATTACTTTACATACACACAGCTCATGACCAGTTTACATCACACAGCTCGTGACTAGTTTACCTCCACACAGCTCATGACTACTTTCATAACAAGCTCTTGACCTTTTACCTACACACAGCTCTTGCCACTTTACCTACACACAGCTCTTTGACCACTTTAACCTACACACAGCTCTTGACACTTTACCTACACACAGCTCTTGACCACTTTATCTACACACAGCTCTTGACCAGTTTACCTACAACAGCTCATGACTTGTTTACCTACACACAGCTCTTGACCAGTTTACCTACACACAGCTCTGACTTGTTTAATCCCACCCGCTCATGACCGTTTACTCCCCCCGCCTTATTGTTTACATACACCCCCCAAAGCTAGCCCCAGTTTACCACCCCCAAACCTCATGCCCAGTTTCCCTCAAAGTTTGCCCCTTTACATACACCGTTTTTTAGTTTAATACCCCCCAACCCCGATAGTTTATTACCCCCCGCTCTTGATATTTTAAATTTACACACCACACTTTGCCATTTAATCACCAGCTCAGATAATTTTAACACCCCACTACACTTTTTTTCCCTTCCACAGCCCTGACAGTTTATATACCAACCAGTTTTGATTTTTTTAATCCAAGCTCGCCAGTTTTCCAACGTCTTGACTGTTTACTACCAAACAGTTTGTTTTCCCCCTTACCACAGTGGGGACTTTTTACATACCCCAAGTCATGATTTTTTTGCTCACACGTTTTTGCTATTTACTAAACACGTCATGATTACTTTACTACCCGCATGAGGTTTACAACACACCCTTATAGTTTCTTACACGTTTGTTAGTTTCTACCACAGCTTTGATGTTTAATAACCGCTCGGGGACTATTTACTACACACGCTCTTGACATTTTAAATCACACAGTCAGTATTTAATCCAACTCTTGTATTTACTACAACGCTTTGTATTTACAAACAAGCTTTGACATTTACAAAACCCAGTTTTGATGTTTAATTCACAGTCTTGATTATTTACAACACAAGTTTGACTTTTTTACTCCAAAACCTTTTTCCCTTTAAAAAACACAGCCTTGAAAGTTTACATCCCCCATTTCTTGCCCTTTACATACAAAGCTTTTTTATTTATTTTCCCAGCTCTGACGTTTCAACACACGTTGATTTTTTTAATACACACCCCTTGTTAGTTTTCTTCCAAAACCGTCATAATTACTTTCCCTAACACAGCTCATGCCAGTTTATATACACCCCAGGCCCCTTGATTATTTTTCTTACACACAGTCTTGACCTTTTTTAATTACCACAAAAGTCTTGATAGTTTACATACACAAGCTCATGACTATTTTTAATTTAAAACACAGCTCATAAAATTTAAACTTTACATAAACACTGTCAATGCCCAGTTTTTTCAAAAAAAAAGGGGTTTTTCAAAATTTAGTTTACACCACCACAGCCTTTGACCACTTTACTTTACACACAGCTCAAAAACCATTTACCTAAACACAGCTTTGCCCCAACTTTCCCTACAAACAGCTTTTTGCCCCTTTTTTCCTTTAACCCCGCTCTTGCCCCTTTTACCTACACACAGCTTTGCCCCCACTTTATTACCACAGCTCTTTCCCCTTTTTTCCTTTCCACAGCTCAGGACTTTTTTTTCCCTTTAAACACAGCTCTTGCCCCATTTTCCCCTACACACGCCTTGACCGGGTTTCCCTTTACAAAAAGCTCTTGACCCTTTTTTACCTCCCACCCCAAGTTCTTGACCATTTTAATCCCAATGCTCTTGCCCGTTTCCCAAACACACGCTCATGACCTTTTTTTCCCACAACAGCCCCTTGACCATTTTTCCTACAAAACAGCTCTTGCTTTTTTCCTAAACCAGCTCGGGACCATTTTTACCCAAAAACACAGCTCAGCTGGGTTTCCCTTAAAAACCCCTTTGCCCAAACCTTTCCCCTTACACACAGCCCCTTGACCATTTTAAACCTAAAACCAGTTTTTGCCCCTTTTTTCCCTACACACACCCTCTTGACCACTTTCCCTTTACCCACAGCTTTTGGGCCAACTTTACTTAAACAAAGCTCATGACCAGTTTCCCTACCCCCAGTCTTGACTTGTTTACCAAAACACAAAGGCTTTGCCGTTTCCTAAACAGCTCATGCCATTTTTTCCCTACACACAGCTTTTTGAACCACTTTACCTACACAACTTTTGGGGAATTTTTCCTTTTAAAAGCTTTGACCACTTTCCCTTCCACCAGCAAATGACCTGTTTACCTACACACAGCTCATGCCACTTTCCCTTTCTTTTCCCCTCTTGATTATTTTTCCAAAACAGCTAAAGGACCTTTTTCCCTTTCACACGCTCATGACCGGGTTTTTACCTAACACAGCTCTTAAATTTGTTTCCCTACACCAGCCCCATGACCAGTTTACATAACCCCGGCCATGCCTTTTTTACATACACACAGTCATTGACTAGTTTACCTAAACACCATCTCGGGTTTTGTTTTCTTTACACACAGTTTCATGACTAGTTTCCCTTTAACAAAGCTCTTGACCATTTTTTCTCACACAGTTTATGATTTAATTTATTTACACACAGTCATAAACCACTTTACCTACACACAGCCCCCATGTTTAGTTTCCCTTAAAAACCCCAGCCCCTTGACCATTTTAAAATTAAAACAGCTCTTGACTAGTTTACATAAAACCCCAGCTATAAATATTTTTTCCCTTATCCCCCAGCTAAAATTGATTAGTTTAAATACCCCTCAGTTTCTTTCCCAGTTTACTTTCACAAGCCCCTTAAAAGGTTTTCACCACACAGTTTAATGCTTTTTTTACATACAAAAAAGCTTTTGACCCTTTTTTAAACACAACAGCCCCAAGGGAATATTTTTTATACACACCCCCAGCTCATATAGTTTCCCTTTCACCCCAGCTTTTGGGCTAGTTTTTAATACACCCACAGCCCCAGGGATTTTTTCCTTTACACACAGCCCCATGTTTTAGTTTAAAATACACACCACGTCATGACTGGGTTTCCTACACACAGTAGGATATTTTTCATACACACACAGCTCTTTGTTTTGTTTACTTTTACACACTGCTCAGGGCCCCTTTTTACTTACAACCACAAGCCCCCTTGATTTGTTTAAAACCAAACACAGCCAGGACCGTTTAATACACAAAACAGCTCAGGCCCGTTTACAAAAACATCAGTTTCATGCCCGGGTTTACTACACACAGCCCCTTTAAATATTTTTTGGGTTGTGTTTTGGTAAATTTCCCCTTTTTCTTTTTTCTTTTTTCCCCTTTTTCTTCTTCTTCTTCTTTCTGTTCCTCTTCCTCTTCTTCTTTTCTTTTTTCTTTTTTTTTCTTCTTTCTTCTTCTTTTCTTTCTTTTCTTCTTCTTCTTCTTCTTTTTCTTCTTCTTCTCCCCCTTTTTTTTCTTTTTTCTTTCGGAAAAAAGGGGGGAAACAGCACTTTTAAAGGAACTTATGAATTTTTTTTCTTCTGTTATTTTTTAAAAGTTCACGGGAAACCTTGAAAGTACAGAATGGGGATTTTTTCCATTTTGTTAATGTGGATTTTCTGTGTTAAAAGGTTTGGGGAAAAAAAGAGGGGTTAGAATGTTTAGTTGTTTATTTTTTCAAAGTTAAACAATAATCTTGAAAAGTAAAAAAATGGGGGAATTGATTGTGATCGAGTATGTTTCCCTTAAAAAGAGATATTTTTTTAAAATGTTTGTTCTGATATAAAATTTTTTTTTAAAGTTTACAGTGACTTTGAGAAAATTTAAAAAAATTGTGGTTTTTCCGTGATGATTTTCCCCTAAAATGGAAAAAATTTTTTTGGGTTGGTTTGCGATTTTATTTAAACGGGGGGGTTGTTGAGATTTTTTGGGGGAAAATTGGACTAATTTGACGTCATTTTTTTCCCGCGGGTTTGGGAAAGCAGTGGATTTTTGTGCGGGTCTTGGGGTTTGTTAGACTTTTTGTTGCCCGGGATGGGATGAGCTTTGTCCCCCTTGGGGTTTGGGATGCTGTGTTACTGAGACGCTATTTATTTAATATGGAGTTTGGGAGCTCCCCTTAAAGTTTTTCCCGGGTTTTTGGAAAACAGGGTTGAAAGGATATCGGGATCATAGGAAAACGGGGAAATGGGGGAACGCTTTTTTAAATTTGGACAAGAAATTTAGAAGGTGTGATTTTCAGAAACTGGCTGAGTCAATGTGGACAAAAAAAAGACTTTAAAGGAAAACAAAGAATCAAAGTTTAGGGCAAAAAAAACAAGATCAGAAAACCTTCCCTTTTGTGTTATTTGGGAGTTTGGGGAGGAAAATTTTCACTCCATGGGGTTTCTTTTTTTTGACGGGGTTGGATGGATGATGTTGTGTGGTAAAGGGGGGGGGCCGGGGGGAGAGTGGGGTTTAGGGTTTTGTTTTTTTTTGGTTTGGTTTGGGTTTGTGAGGACTGGGGTTTCACCGACCTGGGGGAGGGGGGGAAATTTACGACCTTGAATTTAAAGACTTCAACGGGAGAAAAAAAAAAGGATGGAAAGAACAGTGCATTTCGTTTTTTACGCTCCAGTTGAAATTGGGATGGGTTTTTTGTTTTTTTTGCTTTTTAAGGGCCCGAAAAAAATTTTATAAGGGGGATTTTTTTCTTTGAATATCTATCTGTCTTTTCTGGCGTCAAATCAAATCTGTCGGGGTGGTTTGGCAGGCGGGGGTGGCTGGCTGTCTGCCGGTCTGTCTGTGTGTGGGGGTGGGGGGCGGTGGTCTTTTTCTTTAATGTTTTTGTGTTTGCGAGCAATTTTTCCCTTTTTTCAGTTGTTTTTAACCGCTGCCCCCACTCCGCACTCGTACACTTTCACTTACGCCCCCCGCAGGGCAACCCACACACGCGCGCGCCCCACACAACTAACTCACGCAAACACTACTAACCCACAAAAATACACACACACACACCACACCCCACACAAAACACACACACACACACCGCACACCCCACGACCAACACCCACACCCCACACCACATACCCCACACAATCCCATCATACCACACAAAAACAAAACACACATTTCACAACAACATACACATACCCCCCCCAAAACCCCCCAACGCGCGCGCGCACACACACGCACGCCGCCCCACAAACACAAACTACACACACATACACACAAAACACAAACACACACACGCCGCGCCACACACACTTTACAACACAAACCACATTTCAAAACACACCATACCCCACCCATACACCCTACCATTCCCACACGCACGCCCGCGGGCGCGGCAGGAACGCACACACAAAACACCCCACCCACACAACACACACACAAAACAAAAACAAAACAAAGCGGGGTTAAGTACAGTAAAAGGAAACATTGAATACAAAAAGTAAAACCCCCAATAAATAAAATTTTGAATTTTACTATAAATATGAAGTTGGGATAAAATTGATGAAATCTGCCTTTATTTAAAATTTGGTTTGTTGTTTTGCAATTTCCTTTGAAAATACCTTTATAGGGGGGAGAAATTTTTGCCCATCCAAACTAACCCCCGTAACCCCCCCCAAAGGGCAACATAACATCTTTACAGAGGGCCCGAACAAAAACCACCAACAATCTCATCAAAAGGGCATGAGCCAAAAAACCCCCATTTAACACCATGCAACATAACATCAAACAGCATGACGCCAACCCAAAAAACCACCATGCAAAATAACATCTTTACAGGGGCCCCAACAAAACCCACACGTAACACCATCCCAACAAAACTCACACAAAAAAAGGGACGCAAAAAAAACCCCAAAATTGGAAAACAAAAATTTTTCACACAGAATGACGAAAACACAACACCACGTAACCCCTTTGCAAAAAAAAACTTTAAACAAACCCATGACGCAAACAAACACCACGTAACACCATGAAACATAACAAACACAATTTGACGAAAACAAAAAACCACGTAACACCATGAAAAACTTTTAAAAACCACACAGCAGGGACGAAAACACAAAAAACCCACGTAAACCCAGGGCAAATAAAAATCCCCAAAAACTTGCGCAAAAAAAAAAACACCAGTAACACCTTTGAACAAAAAACATACCCACCCCTGACGCAACACAAAAAACCACGAAAACACCATTGAAACCTTAACATCATACAGCTGACGAAACCCACAAACCCAAAACGTAACACCATGCAACATAACTTTCACACAGCAGGGACGCAACACAACACCCCCGTAACCCCATGAAAACAAACATCACACAAAAATGCCCGCAACATCACCACGTAACCCCATGCAACATTAACATCCCCAAAAACCATGACGCAAAACAAAACCCCAAACCGAAACACCATCCCCAAACATAAAACACAAAAAAAGGGCGGGGACGCAACACAACACCCGGAACCCCATGCAACTTTAACATCACACAGCTTGACGAACCCACAAACCCCCGAAAACCCCAAATGAAACAAAAACCTATACCAGCATGCCCGAAACACAACACCACTTTAACACCTGCAACAAAAACATCACACAGCTTTGGACCCAACACAAAAACCCACGTAACACCAAATGAAAACCAAAAACATCACCCCAACATGACGAAACCCACAAACCACGTAACCCCTTTAAAACAAAAACTTCACACAGCATAAACCGCAACCCCAACACCATGAAACATAACATCATACAGCTGCCCCAAAAAACACCCCCGTAAAAACCGGGCAACTTAACTTCTTTCGCTTTGCCCGCAACACAACCCCAAAAAAACACCATGCAACATAAACATCATACACCCTGCCCGCAACCAAACCCAAATTTAAAAACCATGAACATTACATCATACAGCATGAGGGCAAAAACAAACCACGAAAACACCTTTGAAAAATAACATAAACAACATGACGCAAACAACCCCACGTAAAAACCATGAAAACAAAACATCACACAGCGGGAGAAACACAAAAACCCCCGAAACCCCAAAATTTTAAAACAAAACACCCAAAACAGCAGGGACGAAAACACAACACCACGTAACCCCTTTTGAAAACATAACATATAAAACCCTTTGACGAAAAACAAAACACCCGTAACACCATGCAAATTTAATTTTATTTTATTTTTTTTAATTAAATTTTTTTTATATTTTAAATTTTATATTATATTTAATTTTATATTTTTATAAAATATTTTTATTATATTAAAAAATTTATAAAAATTATATATTTTAAATATTTATTTTTTTTAATTTTATTAATTTTATTTTTATATTTATTTTTAATAATTTTTTTAAAAATATTTTATTTTTATTTTTTTTTATTTTTTTATTTTATTTATATTTTTATTTTTTTTATTATATTTTATATATTTTTTTTTTAATATATTTTTTTTTATTATTTTTATTTTTTATTAATTTATTAATATTTTTTAAAAATTTTTATTTTTTTTTTTTAAATTTATTTTATATATATATATATATATATAAATTTATTTATATATATATATATATATAATTTAAAATTTTTATATTTAAAATATTTATATATTTTATATAATTATAATATATTTATATGTTGATATAATAAAATTTTTTAAAATATATTATTAATATTTTATATATATATATATATATGTAATATATATAATATAATATTATTATATATATATATATTTAATTTTTTATATATTTTTTATATAATATTTTAATATATTTTTATTATATTAATATTTATATATATTAATATAAATATATATTATAAAATATTTTTTTAATTTATATATATATATGTTATTAATTATATATTTATTTTATTTTTTAAATATATTGTAATTTATATATTTTAAAATAACACAACACAAACAACACATCACATCACAACACAAAACAACACAACACAACACATCACAACACAACACAAAACAAAAACAACACAACACAACACATCACAACACAACACAACACAACACAACACAAACAACACAACACAAAACAAAACAAACACAACAATCACAACACAAACATCACATCACAACACAACACAAAACAACACAACACAAGCATCACAAACACAACACAACACAATACAACACAATACAACATCACATCACAACACAAACATCACAATACAATACAACACAATACAACACATCACAACACAACACAACACAACACATCACAACACATCACAAACATCACAACACAACACAACACATCACAACACATCACAACACATCACAACACAACTGTGTACGGGGGGTTGTTATGTCCCACTTTGCCATGTGGCTGTGTGGTGTGTACTTGATGGCTGGATGCAGATGAGTCGTGCAGCGTTATGGACATACCCTGCCCCCCAGCTCCACCCTTTTGCTTGGTAAGATGGCTGCCATGAGGTGTGTGGAGCTGGGATGTGCTTGTTTGGCCATGGTGGGGCATTGTTGCTCTGGGTCCCATCTGGCCCCTCGGGTGTTTCTTGTTAACTTTGACCTGCGTTTTGGATGCTGGCTTCAAGGGAAAAAAACCATTCGTGTTATAAGAGGTTCTGTGTGTTGGTAGTTCCGTTTCTATCGTGTGTGTGTGTGTGTTGTGTGTCTGTGTGTGTTGTGTGTGTGTGTGTGTGTGTGTGTGTGTGTGTGTGTGTGTGTGGTGTGTTGTCTGTGTGTGTGTCTGTGTCTGTGTTGTGTGGTGTGCATATTGGTGTGTGCATATTGTGTGTGTGTGCATATTGTGTGTGGTGTGTTTGTTGCATATTCTCTGTGTGTGTATGTGTGCACATTGTTGTGTGTGTGTGTGTGTGTGCTTATTGTGTGTGCGTGTGAGTGTGGCATATTGTGTGTGTGTGTGCATATTGTGTGTGTATTGTGTGTGTGCATATTTTGTGTGTGTGTAGTGTGTGTGTGTGTGCATATTGTGTTCTTATATGTGTATACGTGTGTATGTGTATGTGTTATTGTGTTATTTTGTGTGCATGAGTGTGTGTGCGCGTGCGCATTGTGTTGTGTGTATGTGTATATGTGTGTATGTGTGTGTGCATATTGTGTGTGTACGTGTGTGTTGTGTCGTTGGGTGTGTGTGTGTGTGTGTGTGTGTGTGTGTTTTGTAAGAGCCGTTTGTGTGTGGGGTGTGCTATTGTTTGGGTTGCTGTGTGTGTGTGATTTGTGGTGTGCATATTGTGTGTGTGTGTGCTTATTTTTGTGTATGTAGGTGTTTGTGGTTTGTTTTTCTTATGTGTGTGTTGTGTATGTGTGTGCATTTTGCGTGTGACGTTGTGTGTGTGTGTGTTGTGTGTTTGTTGTTGGTTTGCGTGCACGTGTGTGTGTGTGTGTTGTGTGTGTGTGTTTGTGTGTGTGTGTTTGTGTGTTGTGTGTGTGGTGTGTGTGGTGTGTGTGTGTGTGGTGTGTGTGTGTTGTGGTCATTTGTGCCCGTGCGCGGTATGAGTGAATGTTCTGTCATCTGTGAAATTTTCTTGAAAGGTGGGAGAGAGAGAGTGAGAGGAAGACAAGCAGACAGCCAGAGAGGGAAGGGAGGGGCAGTGGAGGGGAGAGAGAGAAAGCTCAGATCGAACTATATAGAATTACTTGAAAGACGTTACAGATTTTGATAGAGAAACGTGGCGGGGTTTGTTGTTTTTGTACTTTGCTGAAAAAAAGGGGCAGGATTTCGTAATGCCAGTATTTGTAAAACCCTTAACAGCCCCTGGGTCATAAATGGGTAATATAGAATTTTACCAGACGAAGACGTAAAAAAAGCAATCAAGAAAAAATAGATGGTGGAAGGGGGAAAGGGGGGGGGTCGGGGGGGGGCATGTAAAACTATAACTCTGATGAACACATGTGAACTGAATACACCCAAAGCAAACAAATCATACATTGATAAACACTATAAATAAATAGAACAGTATGTAGTTTTTTGACACAGAAAGATATAAGTGAAAAAGTGGGATACAATGTTTTAATTACGTTTTTTTTACCCCAGTTTGTGTAGATTTTTAAAAAAAAAGTTTAAAATTTTTATTCGATATTTCAAGCAGAATTGGAGTTTCTTTTAAACTTATTTAGTGTGTGTATGGTTGATGGTGTTTAATGTTTTCCCAAGGGGGGGGGTTTTTTAAAAAAGGATGTTTGCTTTACACGTCTAATTTTGGTCCGAAAGATAAAGTTATTCTTGAATTTGTCTATGGTGTTGTTTGGCTTGAATAAAAAGTTTTTAATTTTTGGGGCGTATCTGTTTTGTTTGTTTGTTGTTGTTGTTGTTTTGTTTTGTTTTGTTTTGTTTTGTTTTGTTGGTTGGTTGGTTGGTTGGTTGGTTGGTTGGTTGGTTGGTTGGGTTTGGGGTTGGGTTGTTGTGTGTGTTTTGTGTGTGTGTGTGTGTGTGGTTTTTGTGTGTGGGTTGTGTGTGGTGTGTGTGTGTGGTGTGTGTGTGGTGTGTGTTGTGTGTGTGTGTGTGGTGTGTGTGTGTGTGTGTGAGATGAGATTTCTGCATTTTTGAATTTTTTGGGGTTGTGTGGTTTGCGAGTCTGTCATTTACTAGAAATTTTCCTGCTTTCTGAGCAGGGATTTTTTTTTTTCGGTTGAGTTTCACTGCAACATCTCATGTCAATGATGAATAGTCAATATGGGATTTTGATTTGGGCAAAAATAATATAATAATTTATAATAATTACAATATTTATATAGGGCAAAATCTTGGATAAAATCAAATCTAAGCGCTGTGTGAAATTGCTTTTTCTTTTTTGCTATAGTGTTGATTTAAAAAATTTAACACACTGAAAAGAAATATATTCTTTGAGAGTTTTACTGAGATGATCACTGTGAAAATTCCTATGTAAGTTTTTCTTCTATGTATAACCACAAAGGTGAAAAAAAAGCATTCAAGGAAAACGAAAAGCGTTCTTACCAACAAAAAGCCAATCAATTAATATCAGGGGAAAAGAATTCTTCGGTGTTATATAGAAAACGATATTATTGTACGATTTTTGAAGCGTGGACAAGTCAACACGCGAAGTCAGAACAAATTGAGGCAGCTGAAATGTGGTTTGTAAGAAGAATGTAAAGAGTACAACAGACAGCAAAAAACAAACAACCAAACAAACAAACAAAAAAAAATGTGACAGTCTTGAAGGAGGCAGACCACAAAACAAAAAAAATATTAATGAAGAAAGATTAGGAAAAGAATCAACGTTTTTTTATGGACAATTTATGGGTCAAGAGAAATTATTTGCACCTAGTCATAACAGGAAAGCTGTAGGGAAAAGAGCACCAGTAGACCCAGAGAGAAAATATTGGACGGACTTGCGCAGTGGTGAAGACAAACAGGGTGGGAGAAATACTTGCAGCGACAAAGGATAGTTCATATGAAAGGCCATACACTTTTTTGTATCCTTTGTTTTGTTTTGTTGGTTTTTTAATGTGGTCTGTGTGAGACATAGCTTCCAGGGTGGTTTTTTTTGCAGGCGTCCATCCGTTTTATGTCGATTTGTGGCCCTTCCCTGCCCAGTATTTGTGGCCTTTTGCATTTTCTGTCTGCAGGTACAAAATCTGGCTTTTTTCAGTTTGTTCACTAATTTGTTCACTGTTCATTCATTTCGAAAGATATTTTTTCAGTTTTTGGCATTTTTATTTCATTTTACCTTTGCTTTTGTTTGTTTTCATAGTTTTTTGATTGGTGAAAAATGATGATTGAGTGATATAAGGATCTTTTTTAAAAAAAAAAGTTTTCGGAACAACTATACCACAGTAACACATAGAAACACCAAAACAGACCCAAAATTTGGTTTTTTTTTTGTATAATAAACATCAAGTGAAAAAGTTTTTTATTTATTAGTTTTTGTGAATGTTTTTCTATGAACAGTCAATAAGTTCTTGGGTGTAGCACAGTGGGGGAAAGAGACGAATAGGCAGTTGTTCACCCCATCTTGAGTCACTTTAAATCGGGTTTGTCACTTTCCCGATGCAATTTAGATAATGTCCAAGTTAGAAAAAAGAAAGCAGTAAATAGACTGGAAAAACGTAAACCTTCCTAGAAAAACGCTTTTTTTTGAATATACCATTGTCCCCTGGCATGCTTTGTTCATTTTTTTATAAGGTTCTTGATTTTCTGGGGAGGTGTGGATGCTTGTTCTTTTGCCCCACTGGCAGGCAGTTTTTGTGCACAAGCTGATCCCCCTCCTTGGTGGGGGCATGCTGTGTGTTTTTTTGTTTCCATGGAGCACCAGACAAAAGAAACTCCAAAGCATGCCGTGTGGTTTTTGGGTATTTTTAAGGCCCAGCACTAAATAATTCAAAGTATTTTGTTATAGGTTTTCATAAGGCACCGCACTAACATAACTACAAATTTTTCTGGTTAAGGTTTTCATAAGGCACCCGCCCCACAAAACAAAATTACAAAATTCTGTGTTTAGGTTTTCTTAAGGCCCCAGACACTAACATAATTCAAAGTATTCTGTGTTAAGGTTTTTCATAAGGCACCAGACACAAAACATAATTCCCCAATTTTTCTGTGTTTTAGGTTTTCTGGGCCCACCGGGACCAAAACCGGTAATACAAAGTATTCTGTGTTTTGGGTTTTTCTTTAAGGGCACCGGGACACTAACGTAACTAAAAAGTTTCTGTTTTTTGGTTTTCTTTAAGGCACAGAAACAAACGTAACTACAATGTATTTGTTTATGGTTTCATGAGCCAGGTACCCCGTTATCTTACAGGATCCTTTTGTATGTGCGCCTTTTGTTAACTGAGTAATTTTTCCCCGGAAAATTCATTCCAGTTCAAAACCGCCCACTTCATGTTTAAATTAGTCAATATTTCTTACAAGTCCCCAAATTAATAACCCTCGTGGTTTAAATTTTCACTTCCCAATTTTTCCCACTGTCAGACTATTGGGTGGTTGACTGGCCTTTGGAATATAATAGAAAAAGATATTGGAAATGTTTTCACTGTTTTTGTCACCACACACACACACACACAAAACACACACCACACAAACAACACACCCTTCCCTCCCGAGTTAGAATTAATTCCCTTTTTTCAAAAAAAATGGGAAATTAAAATTTAAATTACCTCAGTACTTTTAGAGGACTGATCAAAAATCTTGTCGGCTCTTTTACTTTTTTTTCCGTCGTTCAGTCGAAATTTTGTTCGAAAAGTTTTTTCCCACTGTAAATGTTATGTAAAAAGTGTTTTTTTGCTTAAGGGTTTGTGTCCTCCGATGGGCGCGTCAAAAATTCCCCCCCCCTCCCCCCCATCTTTCTTCCGTCTGTCTCTTCTCTGTCTGTCCCGTCTTCTGTCTGTTTCTTCCCCTCTCTTTCTTTCTTTCTCTCTTCTCTTCTCTTCTCTCTCTCTGTATCTCTCTCTTGTCTCTCTATTCTCTCTTTCTCTCTCTCTCTCTGTCTGTCTCTCCCCCCCTCTTTTTTCTCTCCTCTTCTCCCCCTCTCTTCCGGTTTCTCCATCTCTCTTTCCCCCTCTCTCTCTCTCTCTCTCTCTCTCTCCCTCTCTTCTTGTCTTGTTCTTTTTCTGTCTCTCTGTCTCTTTCTCTGGCTCTCTCCCTGTCTTCTCTCTCTCTCTGTGTCTGTCTCTCCTGTGTCTCGGGGTTTCTTCTCTCTTTTCTGTCGTCTCTCTGTCTCTGTCTCTCTCTGTTCTACCTCTCTGTCTCTTCTCTCTTTCTCTTCTCTGTCTCTCTCTTTTCTCTCTCTTCCCCCCTCTCTGTCTGTTTTGTCGTCTCTCTCCCCCCTCTCGTTTGTCGTTGTCCTCTTCTTTGTGGTTTCTGTTCTCTCTCCTTTTGTCTCTCTGTCTCTCTCTGCTTTTTCTCTCTGTGTGTCTCTCTTTTCTTTGTGTCTCTCCTTTTCTTCTGTCTCTTCTCTCTCCCCTCTCTTCTCTGTCAATCTTGTCTTTTTTGTCTTCTCTGTCTCCTCTCTTGTTCCTTTTCTTTCTTTTCTTTGCTGTCCCCACTCTCTTGTTCTTTCTCCTTTACACAAAAAACCCCAAGCCCTCGTATGCGCGCGCGTGCACCCCCAAAACATACACACCATTCCCCCCCCCCTCTTTCTCTTTCTTTTTCTTATCTGCTTTTTCTATTATCTCCTTCTCTTTTGTTTTTTCCCCCCCCCTTTTCCCGTCCCCTTTTGCCCCCCCCCCCTCTCTCTCTATATAATTTTATCTTCTCTTCCCCCCCTCTTCTTCCCAAATTTTTTACCCTCTCTCTCTCTGGCCTACCCTCGCTTTTTTTTTTTTACCCCCCCCCCCCCCCCCCTGTTTCCTTCCCAACGATATTCAAATAACTAGAGCCAACAAAAAAATGCCCCCAGGATTTTCCATATGTACCAAAAATTGATTTTTTTAATTTTGGGTTTGCTTTA
>JAPXFY010000029.1:11409204-11419204 GCA_030674185.1 Monoplex corrugatus
TTGACCACTTTACTTACACACAGCTCATGACCAGTTTACTACACACAGCTCATGACTTGTTTACCTACACAGAGCTCTTGACCAGTTTACCTACACACAGCTCATGACCACTTTACCTACATACAGCTCTTGACTAGTTTACCTAAACACAGCTCGTGACCAGTTTACCTTACACACAGCTCATGACCAGTTTACCTACACACAGCTCATGAACTGTTTACCTACACACAGCTCTTGACCATTTACCTACACACAGCTCTTGACCAGTTTACCTACACACAGCTCTGACCACTTTACCTACACACAGCTCATGACATGTTTACCTACACACAGCTCATGACCACTTTACCTACACACAGCTCTTGACTGTTTCCCCCCCGTCTGCATTTACCTACACACAGCTCTTGACTTGTTTACTACACACAGCTCTTGACCACTTTACCTACACACAGCTCATGACTAGTTTACCTACACACAGCTCATGACCAGTTTACCTACACACAGCTCTGACAGTTTACCTACACACAGCTCATGACCAGTTTACCTACCCCACTAAGTTTCATACACCAGTTTTACCTACACACAGCTCATGACTAGTTTACCATACACACAGCTCTTGACGGGGGGGGGGGGGGGGGGGGGGGGGGGGGGGGGGGGGGGGGGGGGGGGGGGGGGGGGGGGGGGGGGGGGGGGGGGGGGGGGGGGGGGGGGGGGGGGGGGGGGGTTTATTTTTTTTTTTTTTTTTTTTTTTTTTTTTTTTTTTTTTTTTTTTTTTTTTGCTCTTGACAGTTTACCTACACACAGCTCTTGACCACTTTACCTACACACAGCTCTGACATTTACCTACACACAGCTCTTGACCACTTTACCTACACACAGCTCTTGACCACTTTATTTACACACACAGCTCTTGACAGTTTACCTACACACAGCTCTTGACCATTTACTACACACAGCTCTTGACTAGTTTACTACACACAGCTCATGACAGTTTACCTACACACAGCTCATGACTAGTTTACCTACACACAGCTCTTGACCAGTTTACTCCACACAGCTCTGACTATTTACTACACACAGCTCTTGCATTTTACTACACACAGCTCTTGACTAGTTTACTACACACAGCTCTGACAATTTACCTACACACAGCTCTGACTAGTTTACTACACACAGCTCTTGACTAGTTTACCTCACACAGCTCTTGACATTTACAACACAGTTTACCTTTCACACAGCTCTTGACTTTACCTACACACAGCTCTTGACCAGTTTACCTACACACAGCTCTTGACTAGTTTACCTCCACACAGCTCATGACTAGTTTACTACACACAGCTCTTTGACTAGTTTACCTACACACAGCTCTTGACTATTTACCTACACACAGCTCTTGACCATTTACCTACAACACAGCTCATGACCATTTTACCTACACACAGTCTGTTTACTACCATCTTGACAGTTTACCTACACACAGCTCATGACATTTACCTACACACAGCTCTTGACCATTTTACTACACACACAGCTCTGACAGTTTACCTACACACAGCTCTTGACCATTTACCTACACACAGCTCTGACTTTACCTACACACAGCTCATGACATTTACCTACACACAGCTCATGACCACTTTACCTACACACAGCTCATGACCACTTTACCTACACACAGCTCTTACCAGTTTACCTACACACAGCTCATGACCAGTTTACTACACACAGCTCTTGACTATTTACCTACACACAGTCTTGACCATTTACCTACACACAGCTCTTGACCTTTTACCTACACACAGCTCATGACACTTTACCTACACACAGCTCTTGACCTTTACTAACACCAGCTCTTGACCATTTACCTACACACACTTGACCTTTACCTACACACAGCTCTTGACAGTTTACCTACACACAGTCATGACAGTTTACCTACACACAGCTCATGACTAGTTTACCTACACACAGCTCTTGACTAGTTTACCTACACACAGCTCTTGACCACTTTACTACACACAGCTCATGACTAGTTTACTACACACAGCTCTGACTAGTTTACCTACACACAGCTCTTGACAGTTTAATACACACAGCTCATGACTAGTTTACCTACACACAGCTCATGACCAGTTTACCTACACACAGCTCTTGACAGCTTTTACCTACACACACTCTTGACTAGTTTACCTACACACAGCTCTTGACTAGTTTACTTCACACAGCTCATGACCAGTTTACCTACACACAGCTCATGACTTGTTTACCTACACACAGCTCTTGACCAATTTACCTACACACAGCTCTTTGACCACTTTCCCTACACACAAGCTCTTGACAGTTTACCTACACACAGCTCTTGACTAGTTTACATACACACAGCTCATGACTAGTTTACCTACACACAGACCTTGACTAGTTTACCTACACACAGCTCATGACTAGTTTAACTACACACAGCTCATGACTTGTTTACCTCCACACAGCTCATGACTAGTTTACATACACACAGCTCATGACTAGTTTAACTACACACAGCTCATGACTAGTTTACCTACACACAGCTCATGACCAGTTTACCTCCACACAGCTCATGACTAGTTTACCTACACACAGCTCATGACTTGTTTACCTACACACAGCTCTTGACCACTTTACCTACACACAGCTCTTGACCACTTTACCTACACACAGCTCTTGACCACTTTACCTACACACAGCTCTTGACCACTTTACCTACACACAGCTCTTGACCACTTTATCTACTACAGCTCATGACCAGTTTACCTACACACAGCTCATGACTAGTTTACCTACACACAGCTCTTGACCAATTTACCTACACACAGCTCTTGACCACTTTACCTACACACAGCTCTTGACCATTTACCTACACACAGCTCTTGACCACTTTACCTACACAACAGCTCTTGACCACTTTACCTACACACAACTCTTGACCTGTTTACCTCACACATATCTTGACACTTTACCTACACACAGCTCTTGACTAGTTTACTACACACAGCTCATGACCAGTTTACCTACACACAGCTCATGACTAGTTTACCTACACACAGCTCTTGACCAGTTTACCTCCACACAGCTCATGACTTGTTTACCTACACACAGCTCTTGGCTAGTTTTCCTACACCCAGCTCTTGACTATTTACATACACACAGCTCAGACACTTTACCTACACACAGTCTTGACCACTTTACCTACACACACTCTTGACTGTTTACCTACACAATCTTGACCACTTTACCTACACACAGCTCTTGACTAGTTTACCTACACACAGCTCATGACCAGTTTACCTACACACAGCTCATGACTAGTTTACCTACACACAGCTCTTGACCAGTTTACCTCACACAGCTCATGACTGTTTACCTACACACAGTCTTGGCTAGTTTCCTACACCAGCTCTTGGGACTAGTTTACATACACACAGCTCATGACTGTTTACTACACACAGCTCTTGACTTGTTTACCTCCACACAGCTCTTGACTTGTTTACCTACACACAGCTCATGACCAGTTTACCTACACACAGCTCATGACTTGTTTACCTACACACAGCTCATGACCACTTTACCTACACACAGCTCTGACCTGTTTACCTACACACCGCTCCTGACACTTTACCTACATACAGCTCTTGACCACTTTACCTACACACAGCTCATGACTAGTTTACCTACACACAGCTCATGACCAGTTTACCTACACACAGCTCATGACCAGTTTACCTACACACAGCTCAGACCAGTTTACCAACACACACTCGTGACTAGTTTCCATACACAAGCTCTTGGCCACTTTACCTACACACAGCTCATGACCAGTTTACCTACATAAAGCTCTTGACCACTTTACCTACACACAGCTCATGACCAGTTTACCTCCACACAGCTCATGAATAGTTTACCTACACACAGCTCATGACCAGTTTACCTACATACAGCTCATGAGTAGTTTACCTACACACAGCTTATGACTAGTTTACCTACACACAGCTCTTGACCACTTTACCTACACACAGCTCATAACCAGTTTACCTACACACAGCTCATGACTAGTTTACCTACACACAGCTCTTGACAGTTTACCTACACACAGCTCATGACTAGTTTACCTACACACAGCCATGACTAGTTTACATACACACAGCTCTTGACCACTTTACCTACACACAGCTCTTGACCACTTTACCTACACACAGCTCATGACCAGTTTACCTACACACAGCTCATGACCACTTTACCTACAACAGCTCTTGACTAGTTTACCTACACACAGCTCATGACCATTTACCTACACACAGCTCATGACCAGTTTACCTACACACAGCTCATGACTGTTACCTACACACAGCTCTTGACCATTTACCTACACACAGCTCTTGACCAGTTTACCTACACACAGCTCTTGACTAGTTTACCTACACACAGCTCTTGACTAGTTTACATACACACAGCTCATGACTAGTTTACCTACACACAGCTCATGACTTTACCTACACACAGCTCTTGACCAGTTTACATACACACAGCTCTTGACCATTTACATACACACAGCTCTGACCATTTACATACACACAGCTCTTGACTAGTTTACCTCACACAGCTCTTGAACTTTACCTACACACAGCTCTTGACTGTTTACCTACACACAGCTCTTGACCATTTACCTACACACACTCTTGACCACTTTACTACAACAGCTCTTGACCATTTACTACACACAGCTCATGACTAGTTTACCTACACACAGCTCTTGACTAGTTTACTACACACAGCTCTTACAGTTTACATACACACAGCTCTTGACCATTTACATACACACAGCTCATTGACTATTTTACTACACACAGCTCTTACCAGTTTACCTACACACAGCTCATGACTAGTTTACCTACACACAGCTCATGACCAGTTTACCTACACACAGCTCATGACTAGTTTACCTACACACAGCTCTTGACCAGTTTACCTACACACAGCTCTGACCAGTTTACCTACACACAGCTCATGATATTTACCTACACACAGCTCATGACTAGTTTACTACACACAGCTCATGAACTAGTTTACCTACACACAGCTCATGACATTTACATACACACAGCTCATGACTATTTACCTACACACAGCTCATGACTAGTTTACTACACACAGTCTACTAGTTTACCTACACACAGCTCATGACTAGTTTACCTACCAACACACCATGACAGTTTACCTACCACAGCTCATGCATGTTTACATACACCAGCTACACTTTACTACACACAGCTCTGACAGTTACATACACACGTCATAACTTTACTACCACACACAGCTCAACAGTTTATACACACCAGCTCTTGACTTGTTTATACACACCACACTCATGACCATTTACCTACACACAGCTCTGACAAGTTTACACACTACACACACTCATACTCATGTTTTACATACACACACTCATGACAGTTTACTACACACAGCTCTGACTAGTTTACATACAACCAGCTTTACCACTACATCACAACTTACTATACACAGTTTACATACCACACAGCTCATGAAGTTTACCTACACACATCAGACGTTTACATACCACACAGCAGTTATACACACACTCTCAATGTTTACCACTCACACAGCTCATACAGTTTACAAACACTCTTCAGTACATACTTTACTAGTTTACATCACACAGCTCATGACAGTTTAAACTACACACAGCTCATGCTAGTTTACTACACACAGCTCATGACTTGTTTACACACACACAGCTCTACATTTACATACACACCATCTCTTGACTTACAACACCACACTCAGACCAGTTATCCTACCACACCATGCCTGTACCTTACTACCACACTTGACATTTACCTCACACGCTCATAAGTTTACTACACACACAGCTCAGACTAGTTTACATACACACAGCTCTTGACTAGTTCATACACACACCTCTTGACCATTTACATACAACAGCTCATGACTGATTACATACACACCACCAGCCATCACTAGTTTACTCTACACACACTCATGACCAGTTACCAACAGCTCTTGATAGTTTACATAACACAGCCATGACCGTTTACATACACACACCTGACAGTTCATCCACAGCTTGATATTTACACACAGCTCATGACAGTTTACATACCACAGCTTAACTTAACACACAGCTCTGACTATTTACATACCACAGTCATGATACTTACATACACACAGCTCATGACATTACATAACAGCCCTTACAGTCATACACACTTGACTAGTTTACATACCACAGCCTTGACTAGTTTACATACACACAGCTTTACTATTACATACACCAGCTCTTGACTAGTTACATACACACAGCTCATGACAAGTTTAATACACACAGCTCTTACTATTACATAACACAGCTCTTGACTAGTTTACATACACACAGCTCTTGACTAGTTTACATACACACAGCTCTGACTAGTTTACATACCACACAGCTCTGATTACTTTACACACACAGCTCTTGACCGTTTACAACACCCAGCTCATCATACTTTACATACACACAGCTCTTGACTAGTTTACATACACACAGCTCTTGATTACTTTACATACACACAGCTCTTGATTAGTTTACATACACACAGCTCATGACCAGTTTACATACACCACAGCTCTTGACTAGTTTACATACACACAGCTCTGACTAGTTTACATACACACAGCTCATGACTAGTTACATACACACAGCTCATGACTAGTTTACATACACACAGCTCATGACTTGTTTACATACACACCACGCTCATGACCAGTTTACATACACACACAGCTCTTGACTTGTTTACATACACCACAGCTCATGACCAGTTACTACACACACCTCATGACCAGTTTACCTACACAGCTCTTGACCACTTTACATACCACAGCTCATACTAGTTACAACACACACATCTGACTAGTTTATATACACACAGCTCTTGACTAGTTTACATACACACCACAGCTCATGACCATTTACATACACACAGCTCATGACTATTTACAACCACCACAGCTCATCATAGTTTACCTCACACAGCTCATGACCAGTTTTTACACACACAGCTCTTGATTAGTTTACATACACACAGCTCATGACCAGTTTACATACACACACTCTTGACTAGTTTACATACACACAGCTCTTGATAGTTTACATACACACAGCTCATGACTAGTTTACATACACACAGCATGACTAGTTTGCATACACACAGCTCTTGACTAGTTTACATACACACGTCATGATTACTTTACATAACACAGCTCATGACTAGTTTACATACACACAGCTCTTGACTAGTTTACATACACACACTCTTGACTAGTTTACATACACACACTCTTGACTAGTTTACATACACACAGCTCGTGACTAGTTACATACACACAGCTCTTGACTAGTTTACACACACAGCTCATGACTAGTTACATACACACAGCTCTTGACTAGTTTACATACACACAGCTCTTGACTAGTTTACATACACACAGCTCTTGACTAGTTTACATACACACAGCTCTTGACTAGTTTACATACACACAGCTCATGACTAGTTTACATACACACAGCTCTTGACTAGTTTACATACACACAGCTCTTGACTAGTTTACATACACACAGCTCTTGACCAGTTTACATACACACAGTCATCTCTACGTTTACTACACACAGCTCTTGACTAGTTTACATACACACAGCTCTTGATTCTTTACTACACACAGCTCTTGACTAGTTTACATCACACAGCTCATCATGACTTTACCTCACACAGCTCTTGACCAGTTTTTATACACACACAGCTCTTGATTAGTTTACATACACACAGCTCATTGACCAGTTTACTACACACAGCTCTTGACTAGTTTACCTACACACAGCTCATGACTAGTTTACTACACACAGCTCATGATTACTTTACTACACACAGCTCATGACAGTTTACTACACACAGCTCATGAACTAGTTTACACACACACAGCTCTTGACTATTTACATACACACAGCTCTTGACACTTTACCTACCACACAGCTCATGACCAGTTTACCTACACACAGCTCTTGACTACTTTACCTACACACAGCTCTTGACCACTTTACCTACACACAGCTCTTGACCACTTTTATCTACACACAGCTCATGACCAGTTTACCTACACACAGCTCATGACTTGTTTACCTACACACAGCTCTTGACCATTTACCTACACACAGCTCTTGACCAGTTTACCTACACACAGCTCTTGACCACTTTACCTACACACAGCTCTTGACCACTTTACCTACACACAGCTCTTGACCAGTTTACCTACACACAGCTCATGACCTGTTTACCTACACACAGCTCATGACCACTTTACCTACACACAGCTCTTGACTAGTTTACCTACACACAGCTCATGACCAGTTTACCTACACACAGCTCATGACTAGTTTACCTACACACAGCTCTTGACCACTTTACCTACACACAGCTCTTGACCACTTTACCTACACACAGTTCTTGACCATTTACCTACACACAGCTCTTGACCACTTTACCTACACACAGCTCATGACACTTTACTTACACACAGCTCATGACCAGTTTACATACACACAGCTCATGACTTGTTTACTACACACAGCTCATTGACATGTTTCCCTACACACAGCTCATGACCAGTTTACTACACACAGCTCTTGACTTTTACTACACACAGCTCTGACCACTTTTACACTACACACACAGCTCTTGACCACTTTACTACACACAGCTCATGACTGTTTACTACACACAGCTCATGACACTTTACCTACATACAGCTCTTGATTAGTTTACCTACACACACAGCTCTGACCATTTACCTACACACAGCTCATGACCAGTTTACCTACACACAAGCTCATGACTTGTTTACCTACACACAGCTCATGACCAGTTTACATACACACAGCTCATGACCAGTTTACATACACACAGCTCATGACTAGTTTACCTACACACAGCTCATGACTAGTTTACATACACACAGCTCATGACTAGTTTACCTACACACAGCTCTTGACCAGTTTACCTACACACAGCTCATGACTAATTTACCTACACACAGCTCATGACCACTTTACCTACACACAGCTCATGACTAGTTTACCTACACACAGCTCATGACCAGTTTACATACACACAGCTCTTGACTAGTTTACATACACACAGCTCATGACTAGTTTACATACACACAGCTCATGATTAGTTTACATACACACAGTTCATGACCAGTTTACATACACACAGCTCATAACTAGTTTACACACACACAGCTCATGACTAGTTTACATACACACAGCTCTTGACCAGTTTACACACACAGCTCATGACTAGTTTACATACACACCACAGCTCATACTAGTTTACCTACACACAGCTCTTGACTAGTTTACATACACACCACAGCTCATGACTAGTTTACCTACACACAGCTCATGACTAGTTTACATACACACCACAGCTCATGACTAGTTTACCTACACACAGCTCATGACTAGTTTACATACACACACAGCTCATGATTAGTTTACATACACACAGCTCATGACCAGTTTACATACACACACAGCTCTTGACTAGTTTACACACACACAGCTCATGACCAGTTTACATACACACACAGCTCATGACCAGTTTACATACACACAGCTCATGACCAGTTTACATACACACAGCTCATGACTAGTTTGGTGTGTATGTAAACTTCTTTTTCTTTTTCTTCTTCTTCTCCTTCTTCTTCTTCTTCTTTCTGTTCCTCTTCTCTTCTTCTTCTTCTTCTTCTTCTTCTTCTTCTTCTTCTTCTTCTTCTTCTTCTTCTTCTTCTTCTTCTTCTTCTTCTTCTTCTTCTCCTCCTTCTTCTTCGTTTTCTTCGGAAAGCGTGGCAACAGCACTTTCTATGGAACTTATGAATTTTATTTCATCTG
>JAPXFY010000029.1:11434204-11441704 GCA_030674185.1 Monoplex corrugatus
CTGGCTTTGAAAAATTAAATTACAAATAAGGCTGCTGAACCTGATGGAATTAGTGATGAAATGTTTATAACATTATTTTGTTTTGATTTTCTTTATTCTTTATTTGACAGGGGAGTTTATCCTGGAAGCTGGTCAGAAAGTACTGTTCTTTTATTATATAAGAACAATGATGCAATGATCCTAATAACTACAGAGATGCTTCTATTTCTGATGTAAGTAGTAAACTATACAGTGTTGTTGTTAACAGGAGATTGCAGGAATGGGTAGAGAAGAACAACATCACGGGGGAATACCGAGCTGGATTGAAATGTGATCATTCCACTATTGATCATATGTTCGCTGTGATGGCTTTCGTACATAAACAACTTTGTCTCAATTGTGTGTTGCGTTTACTGATTTTGAGAAAGCGTTCGACGCCACCAGACACGGGGCAGAGCTGCTTGGGTGCCTGAACTGAATGGCTCGCCGACAATGACGACGACAGCCACGCCCAAAAAAACAGTTGGACAAAGTATATCTCATTGTCTGCCTGGATTGTGGCCACTTTACTCATCATGGCTACGTTCATGTGGAGAGACCCAGTGACTTATGACGTAACAACCTACATCTGTTACACGAAAGTGGTGGGGGGACTGGGCTGATTTTCGACGAAAAATATCAACACCCGGCGGCTGACATATTCTTTTGGGAGACGGAGATACCACACCTGGCTACAACGGTATCAGACACAGAACCTCAACCACACCCACAACGACGTGCAAGTCTGATGGCAGCGGCGACAGTGTGGGCCGACACAGGACCAGAGGTCTGAATGCAGGGGGGGGGGGGGGTCCTGCAGGCGTCCGTGGCCCTCGCTACTTTTTGGAATACGCCTGCAACCGTCACCAGCATACAGCCTGTAGTGGTCAGCTGTCATCAGCATACAGCCTGTAGTGGTCAGCTGTCATTAGCATACAGCCTGTAGTGGTCAGTTGTCATTAGCATACAGCCTGTAGTGGTCAGCTGTCACCAGCATACAGCCTGTAGTGGTCAGCTGTCATCAGCATACAGCCTGTAGTGGTCAGCTGTCGTCAGCATACAGCCTGTAGTGGTCAGCTGTCATTAGCATACAGCCTGTAATGGTCAGCTGTCATCAGCATACAGCCTGTAGTGGTCAGCTGTCACACACACACACAAAAAACACACAGACACAAGCACACAGACACAAGCACACAGACACAAACACACAAACACCCAAACACACACACACACACACACACACACACACACACACACACACACACACACACACACACACACACACACACACACACAGTGTGACCAGATCACGTGCATATATGGATGTGTGTGTGTGTTTGAGTTAAGAGAGAAAGAATGAGAGAGAGAGAGAGAGACACACACACACACACACACACACACACACATCTCCCTCTTGACGATCATAAAATGTTCCCAGAAACCTGAGGGAAAAAACTGTGGAGCACATCTGCCACCATATATCACAGTTATCCCAAATCGACTTCAGATGGTGTGAGGGGTGGGAAGTTGTGTTGTCACAAGGGGGTGTCCGATCCTCTCCCTGTTCCCTCACCTACTGACGTTCGTAGTCCCACAGGTGTAGTGACTGCCACACGTTGCACGACCACAGCAGCTGATGTTTGATGTTCAGCGTATCCACTTCCCAGCCTCTGACTCCAGAACTTTTCCCTTGAAGCAGGGGCACATTCACCCAAGGCTGGGGCACATTTACTCAAGGCTGGGGCACATTTATCCAAGGCTGGGGCACATTTATCCAAGGCATGGGCACATTTACCCAAGGCATGGGGCACATTTACCCATGGCTGGGGCACATTTACCCACGGCTTGGGCACATTTATCCAAGGCTGGGGCACATTTACCCAAGGCTGGGGCACATTTACCCAAGGCTGGGGCACATTTACCCAAGGCTGGGGCACATTTACCCACGGTTGGGGCACATTTATCCAAGGCTGGGGCACATTTACCCAAGGCTGGGGCACATTTCCCAAGGCTGGGGCACTTTGTGGATTTGAAATCCTAGTTGCCGTCTTCTAGACGGACTGTCTTGACAGTTCTGACGAACTCCCATCTACCGGGTTTGATGTGTATCTGTCAGGCCTGGTGCAAACTTTACAAGTATTATACACAGCACCCACAGCACAGGTGAAGGTCCCATGGAATGGGGTTGGGGAGAGAAGAAATCTGACACTTTTTTGAATAAGAACAGGTCGGATCTGAACCTGGGCACTCAACTTCTTACCTCCAAGGACGGGCGCTTTATTAATGATACCCCAGTTCTGCGTATATATATATATATATATATATATTTGTGTGTGTGTGTGTGTGTGTGTGTGTGTGTGTTGTGTGTGTGTGTGTGTGTGTGTGTGGTTGTGTGTGTGTGTGTGTGTATGTGTGTGTTTGTTTGTGCGTGTGTGTGTACGTGTGTGTGTGTACATGTGTGTGTGTACGTGTGTGTATGTGTGTGTTTGTGTGTGTGTGTGTGTGTATGTGTGTGTACGTGTGTGTGTACGTGTGTGTGTGTACGTGTGTGTGTGTGTGTGTGTGTGTGTGTGTGTGTGTGTGTGTGCGTGCGTGTGTGTGTGTGTGTGTGTGTGTGTGTGTGTGTGTGTGTGTGTGTGTGTGTGTGTGTGTGTGTGTGTGGCCTCGTATTACGTCTCCGTTGAAGCTCTCCGAACACCTAATAATGTGTGTACTTCGTGTCTTTCTGCAAAACGTTCTTTTGTGGTCTGTTGTGTTCTGAGGGAACCCACGTTGTGAAATAGATCACGCGCACACCGAGATTAACAGTTGGGATGAGTGAGAGCCATTAAAAAAACAGAGACACAGACAGAGTCGGTGTTTTCCTGTTTCTTATTGACACCTGCATATTTAATGGAGTGTTGACACGCTTGTCAATAGTAACAGACAGACACAGAACAGGTGGTGAAACAGTAAAGCAGAGCAAGAGAAACAGGAAGGCGATAGAAACAGGAGACAATTACAGAGGAGTAGGAGACCAGGACGACAATTACAGAGAGACTGGACAGGAATTACAGGAGACAGGAGGACAGGAGACAATTACAGAGGTAGAAGGACAGAACAGAACATAGAGGACGACAGAGAAGACAGGACAGACAATTAGAGAGGAGAAGGGAAGAGACAGGGAAGACAATTACAGAGGGAATAGGAGAGACAGGACAGACAATTACAGAGGGAGATAGGGAGAGACAGGGACAGACAATTACAGAGGGAGACAGGGAAGACAATAGAGGAGACGGAGAGACAGGGACAGACAATTACAGAGGGAGACAGGGAGACAGGACAGCATTAGGGGACAGGGACAGACAATTACAGAGGGAGACAGGAGAGACAGGGACAGACAATTACAGAGGGAGATAGGGAGAAGGGACAGACAATTACAGAGGGAGACAGGGAGAGACAGGGACAGACAATTACAGAGGGAGAACAGGGACAGACAATTACAGAGGAGACAGGGACAGACAATTACAGAGGGAACAGGAGACAGGGACAGACAATTACAGAGGGAGACAGGGAGGGCAGACAATTACAGAGGGAAAGGGACAGACATTACAGAGGGAGGAGAATCAGGGAGATGGAGGGACAGACAATTACAGAGAGAGGAAGACAAGGGAGGAGACAGGGACAGACAATTACAAGAGGGAGACAGGGAGACATCAGGGAGCAGCCCAATTACAGGGAGACGGAGATAGGGACAGACAATTACAGAGGGAGACAGGAGAGACAGGGACAGACAATTACAGAGGGAGAGGAGAGACAGGGACAGACAATTACAGAGGGAGACTAGGGAAGCGACAGTTACAGGGGAGACAGGGACAGACAATTACAGAGGGGTAGGGAGCAGGGACAGACAATTACAGAGGGAAGACGAATTACAGGGAGACAGGGACAGGGACAGACAATTACAGAGGGAGATAGGGAAGACAGGGACAGACAATACAGAAGACAGAGAGATAGGGACAGACAATTACAAGGGAGGTAGGGGATGGGACAGACAATTACAGAGGGAGTACAGGAGTGACAGGACAGACTTACAGGGGAGACAGGGAGGACAGGGACAGACAATGGTTACAGAGGAGACAGGGACAGACATTACAGGGGAACAGGGAGACAGGGACAGACAATTACAGAGAGACTCAGGGACAGACAATACAGAGGGAGACAGGGAGAGACAGGGACATGACAATTACATAGGGAAAGGGAGACAGGACAGACATCAACAAGCAGAGAGATGTTGACAGCTATCATACATGTGGTGTAATGTTGCGTTATTCATGGTGGTGATGTGTACGATGTGGTGTAGATGTTGACAGTATCGACTCATGGGGTGTACATGTGACAGTGTACCAGCTCAAGGTGCGTGTACATGTTGACAGTTATCATCAACATGAGGTGACATTTGGACTACATGCTGTTGCCACATACAGAGACAGGTGTGTACATGTGCACAGTCTCCACTCCAACACTGGGGCTGTACATGTAGTTACAACAGTGGCTCTACTCACTCCAACATGGTGCTGTACATGTGCACAGTCTACTCACTCCAACACTGGTGGTGTACATGTTGCAGAACAGTGCGTACTCGCACTCACAACACTGGTGGTTGTACATGTGGTTCAGAAAGCACATCTACTCACTCCAACATGGTGGTGTACATGTTGCACAGTCTACTCACTCAACATGGTGGTGTAGTGAACATCTGTGCACAGTCAATACATCACTCCAACATGGTGGCTGTACATGTTGACAGTCTACTCACTCCAACACTGGTGGCTGTACATGTTGCACAGTCTACTCACTCCAACATGGTGGTGTACATGTTGCACAGTCTACTCACTCCAACATGGTGGTGTACATGTTGCACAGTCTACTCACTCCAACACTGGTGGCTGTACATGTTGCACGTCTACTCACTCCAACACTGGTGGTTGTACATGTTGCACGTCTACTCACTCCAACACTGGTGGTTGTACATGTTGCACAGTCTACTCACTCCAACACTGGTGGTGTACATGTTGCACAGTCTACTCACTCCAACACTGGTGGCTTGTACATGTTGCACAGTCTACTCACTCCAACACTGGTGGTGTACATGTTGCACAGTCTACTCACTCCAACACTGTGGCTGTACATGTTGCAAGTCTACTCACTCCAACACTGGTGGTTGTACATGTTGCACAGTCTACTCACTCCAACACTGGTGGTGTACATGTTGCACAGTCTACTCACTCCAACACTGGTGGTTGTACATGTTGCACAGTCTACTCACTCCAACACTGGTGGTGTACATGTTGCACAGTCTACTCACTCCAACACTGGTGGCTGTACATGTTGCACAGTCTACTCACTCCAACACTGGTGGTTGTACATGTTGCACAGTCTACTCACTCACACTGTGGCTGTACAGTTCAGTCTACTCACTCCAACACTGGTGGTGTACATGTTGCACAGTCTACTCACTCCAACACTGGTGGCTGTACATGTTGCACAGTCTACTCACTCCAACACTGGTGGCTGTACATGTTGCACAGTCTACTCACTCCACACTGGTGGTGTACATGTTGCAGTCTACTCACTCCAACACTGGTGGCTGTACATGTTGCACAGTCTACTCACTCCAACATGGTGGTGTACAGTGCACAGTCTACTCACTCCAACACTGGTGGTGTACATGTTGCACAGTTACTCACTCCACACTGGTGGTTGTACATGTTGCACAGTCTACTCACTCCAACACTGGTGGTTGTACATGTTGCACAGTCTACTCACTCCAACACTGGTGGCTGTACATGTTGCACAGTCTACTCACTCCAGCACTGGTGGCTGTACATGTTGCACAGTCTACTCACTCCAACACTGGTGGCTGTACATGTTGCACAATCTACTCACTCCAACACTGGTGGCTGTACATGTTGCACAGTCTACTCACTCCAACACTGGTGGCTGTACATGTTGCACAGTCTACTCACTCCAGCACTGGTGGCTGTACATGTTGCACAGTCTACTCACTCCAACACTGGTGGCTGTACATGTTGCACAGTCTACTCACTCCAACACTGGTGGTTGTACATGTTGCAGTATACTCACTCCAACACTGGTGGCTGTACATGTTGCAGTCTACTCACTCCAACACTGGTGGCTGTACATGTTGCACAGTCTACTCACTCCAACACTGGTGGCTGTACATGTTGCAGTATACTCACTCCAACACTGGTGGCTGTACATGTTGCACAGTCTACTCACTCCAACACTGGTGGCTGTACATGTTGCACAGTCTACTCACTCCAACATTGGTGGTTGTACATGTTGCACAGTCTACTCACTCCAACACTGGTGGTTGTACATGTTGCACAGTCTACCCACTCCAACACTGGTGGTTGTACATGTTGCACAGTCTACCCACTCCAACACTGGTGGTTGTACATGTTGCACAGTCTACCCACTCCAACATTGGTGGTTGTACATGTTCCACAGTCTACCCACTCCAACATTGGTGGTTGTACATGTTGCACAGTCTACTCACTCCAACACTGGTGGTTGTACATGTTGCACAGTCTACCCACTCCAACATTGGTGGTTGTACATGTTGCACAGTCTACTCACTCCAACATTGGTGGCTGTACATGTTGCAGTATACTCACTCCAACACTGATGGTTGTACATGTTGCAGTCTACTCACTCCAACACTGGTGGCTGTACGTGTTGCACAGTCTACTCATTCCAACACTGGTGGCTGTACATGTTGCACAGTCTACTCATTCCAACACTGGTGGCTGTACATGTTGCAGTATACTCACTCCAACACTGGTGGCTGTACATGCTGTAACTTTTCCTCGTTCCTAAAGCCACCGAGCACTGACATGGCTTATGGGATCTTCAACGTGCATAATTGATGTTGGACGTGCATACAGACGTGACGTGGGTTGAGGTCCTTTGAGGTCTGTACACATGTGACCTGGGAGATCAGTGAACTCTTCACCTTTACTCATCAGACGGTACCCAGGCAGAATCGAACACTGACCTTTCGATTGGAAATTCAACGCCCTAAACAACCTGGCAAGTGCACCCCTTATATGTTGTGATTTGAATTCACTGAAAAGATTGTGTTATTAGCGGTGGTTGAAAACGCATACACAGATTGTTCTTGGGGAAATATGTGTATCTACAAATATAAAAGCAGATTTGAGAAGCATGCATCTTCGGAAAACTGTAATGCATAACAATACAAAAGAAAAGAATACAATGCAAAATTGACCTCGAACCTACACGTGTTTAAAAGAAATTTGCTGCCATATCTATCAGCAATAAACAAAAGATGTTGAAACATTTTAAAGATCATTGCACTGAGGCAACTTCCTCTGTGCTCACCTTTTTCCCCCATTGAATGTGTGTCACCTTAATGGCCACAGTCGTTAGGATACTTTTTACAATGCGATAATGATG
>JAPXFY010000029.1:11446704-11449204 GCA_030674185.1 Monoplex corrugatus
GGCGGAAATGTTGCCTTTATGGCAAACAGGCTGTAGAGTTGAGGCAAGGAGGAGTCACACTACACTGACAGCACAAGGACAGTAACACAGCCAGTGACAGCACAAGGACAGTAACACAGCCACTGACAGCACAAGGACAGTAACACAGCCACTGACAGCACAAGGACAGTAACATAGCCAGTGACAGCACAAGGACAGTAACATAGCCAGTGACAGCACAAGGACAGTAACACAGCCACTGACAGCACAAGGACAGTAACAAGCCACTGACAGCACAAGGACAGTAACAAGCCAGTGACAGCACAAGGACAGTAACATAGCCAGTGACAGCACAAGGACAGTAACATAGCCAGTGACAGCACAAGGACAGTAACATAGCCATGACAGCACAAGGACAGTAACATAGCCAGTGACAGCACAAGGACAGTAACATAGCCAGTGACACACAGGACTACGACAGCACACAAGGACAGTAACATAGCCAGTGACAGCACAAGGACAGTAACATAGCCAGTGACAGCACAAGGACAGTAACATAGCCAGTGACCAGTGACAGTAACATAGCCAGTGACAGCACAAGGACAGTAACATAGCCAGTGACAGCACAAGGACAGTAACATAGCCAGTGACAGCACAAGGACAGTAACATAGCCAGTGACCAGTGACAGTAACATAGCCAGTGACAGCACAAGGACAGTAACATAGCCAGTGACAGCACAAGGACAGTAACATAGCCACTGACGACAAGACTAACAGCCAGTGACAGCACCAGGACAGTAACATAGCCAGTGACATGACAGTAACATAGCCAGTGACAGAACATAGCAGTGACATAACATAGCCAGTGACAGTAACATAGCCAGTGACAGTAAATGCGGACAGTAAATAGCCAGTGACAGCACAAGGACAGTAACACAGCCAGTGACAGCACAAGGACAGTAACATAGCCAGTGACCAGTGACAGTAACATAGCCAGTGACCAGTGACAGTAACATAGCCAGTGACAGTAACATAGCCAGTGACAGTAACATAGCCAGTGACAGTAACATAGCCAGTGACAGCACAAGGACAGTAACACAGCCAGTGACAGCACAAGGACAGTAACATAGCCAGTGACAGTAACATAGCCATAGCCAGTGACAGTAACATAGCCAGTGACAGTAACATAGCCAGTGACAGCACAAGGACAGTAACATAGCCAGTGACAGTAACATAGCCATAGCCAGTGACAGTAACATAGCCAGTGACAGTAACATAGTCAGTGACAGCACAAGGACAGTAACACAGCCAGTGACAGCACAAGGACAGTAACACAGCCAGTGACAGCACAAGGACAGTAACATAGCCAGTGACCAGTGACAGTAACATAGCCAGTGACAGTAACATAGCCAGTAACCAGTGACAGTAACATAGCCAGTGACAGGTGACAGGGCCGGTTTTATGTAACGCCCTGTGTATTCCAACTTACATCCCCTGACAGCAGATGCTCTTCCAACTGAACTGCTGATGTCCGTATGCAAAAAGATGGGCATGGCATCGTCACGACCCTATAAACAGTTTATAGCTCCACGCTGGAGAACATTAACACGCTGGGATATGTGAGGAGAAGGCACTTACACAAGACCCAGTGCACTTAGATTTATGGCTTATACACAAGGGATGTCGTGGCCTGAGACTTCCCGCAGATATGAATAGACATGGATTGGCAACTCTCTCTCAACTGTCACATTTAGCCAACTTCTGGCTGCAACAGACTCCGTATTGATTCTTACTTGTATTTTGAAACAACATACAGATAAGTTAGATTGTGGCTTGGCAAACAGACAAGATATAAGGTATATTGTAGTTACGATTATACGAGTTTTCCTTCCATTTCTCTTACTGACTTAAGTTGGGAGCTTTTCCTCGAGTTATTCGTCTCTGTTTCAGTGCTGTGCATTTTTTTTTATCGTTAGCTTATACGTTCAGAATATGTTTTACACGTTGACTGCTTATCGTGTTCTGTTTTTCTCACAACGGAAATATACCTGACAAATGAATTGAAGTTAACTGAATGGCACAGCCTAAGACAAACTCAAGGCCCTGAAACACATTTGGGGCACCATATGGAACTGGTTTTGAACAGACGGGACTGGCGGACTTTCGTTACTACCCCACAGGCCAATAGTATAATGGGCAGTAAATAAGTAGAAATGATACAGCAAGATCATTAACTCTGTATGCTGGCGACACCTGCGACATAGCAAGGCGATCTTCGCAGACAACGAAGATTTTTTTTAAATGCAGTCGCCCTGTTCATGTACACGACCTTCCCGACACGAAACTTACACGAGCAGATTTGCACTGATGGCGGTGGTGAGTTTCCTCTTGTTGTTTGACTTTTATCAGAGAGCTTAAAGTAATGGGACTAACCACTGTCCACAATTACAGTCAAGGTAAAGCTGTAACCTCGACACGAACAGATTCAAGTTCTAATTTCAATATATCATATTGGGCATTA
>JAPXFY010000029.1:11456704-11461704 GCA_030674185.1 Monoplex corrugatus
TGGGACTGATGTGTTACATAATGGGAGAGAAAGAGGAGGCAGCTGAGAAAGTTTCTGACGAGTGCCAATGAGGATAGCTTCTGTTTTGTCGTCATTAAGCTGAAGTCTATTGTGTGTCATCCAGTTCTTAATGTCCGAGTAACACTCAGTGGTGCGAGTCAACAGGCGCTGTATATTATCAGGTGAGTCACTGTCTTGAAGTTGGGTGTCATCAGCATAGAAATGGTGTTTTATAGAGTGGGAGTTGATGATGGTGGACAGGGGGGAGGTGTAAAGAGTGAAAAGAATAGGGCCAAGGACAGATCCTTGTGGAACACCACAGGTCAGGTATGCAGGTTGAGAGTAAGTGCCATTGATGAGAACGGTTTGTTTTCTGTTTGATAGGTATGAAGTGAACCAAGACAGAGCAATGTCAGAGATGCCAAAAGTGTGATGAAGTCTAGAAAGGAGAATACCATGATCAATGGTATCAAAGGCTGCAGACAGATCAAGGAGTGTGAGGAGAGAGATTTTGCCAGTATCAGTTGCAAGGAGGAGATTGTTGAGAATGTGCAGTAGGGCAGTTTCAGTGCTATGGCACTGGCGGTAGGCTGACTGGAAAGGATTGAGGAGATTGTTGGCAGACAGGTGAGAGTTCAGCTGGTTGAGGACGACTTTTTCAAGGAGTTTTGACAAGAAAGAGAGATTAGAGATAGGCCGGTAATTTTTCAGTTCATTTGGGTCTAAATTGTGTTTCTTGAGGAGAGGGTGAACAATAGCAGACTTGAAAGAATCTGGGAGAGTTCCAGTTTGAAGAGAAGTGTTGATGATGTCAGTGATGAATGGGAGGAGAGTAGGGAGACAGTCGGCGTAGAGAGAACCTGGAAGAGGATCCAGTTCGCAGGTTTTGAACGACATGGATCTGATTGTGTTGAGAATTTCTTCTTGTGAGACTGGGGTAAAAGTAATAAGAGGTGTGCCAGAGAAGGAAGGATCAGGTGGGCATGGTTGACAGGGTGTCCTGTCAAGCCTGTCACGAAGAGTTTGTATTTTGGTGGTGAAATAGTTGGAGAATACAGATGGGAGTTCTTCATTTGTATGTTTTGTTGGGAGAGGTAAATCTTTTCGTGTGCCAAGGAGATGATTCATGGTTGTAAAGAGTTCTTTTGAAGAAGAGGCATTCAGGATTTTGGTTTGGAAATAGCTTGTTTTTGCTGATGCAATGAGGGTGGATACTTTTGTTTTAGAGGCTTGGAAAAGTTGCCTGTGTACAGTGAGTTTGGATTTGCGCCAGCGGCGCTCTGCTCTGCGGCGAGCACGTTTTGCACAGGCGATCTCATATATATCTGCTTCTGATTCTAGTTGTATAAAAATTCTTCGATACATATATGTATATATATATATAATATATATATATAATTACATGTATGTGCGTGCGTGCGTGCGTGTATGTGTGTGTGTGTGTGTGTGTATGTGTGTGTGTGTGTATGTGTGTGTGTGTGTGTGTATGTGTGTGTGTGTGTGTGTATGTGTGTGTGTGTGTGTGTGTATGTGTGTGTGTGTGTGTGTATGTGTGTGTGTGTGTATGTGTGTGTGTGTGTGTGTGTGTGTGTGTGTGTGTGTGTGTGTGTGTGTGTGTGTGTGTGTGTGTGTGTGTGTGTAATCCCAGAAAGATATCGATATTTCGTCATGGCACATGCACAATGTTTATGGTGTGTTGGGGTGTGGCTTTAACACTTACCAAACAGGAGCAAGTTGCCGGACTTAACAAAGTTTCTACACTGGAATAGTTCCAACTGCACCGACAGAATTAGAGAAGGTATCACAGTCCTAAAATGTCCTCACCACACCGTGTGGTGGTATTTGTAAACTTTGATCTCGATGTTATTGTCACGTGCAGAGCCCATGACTGCCATAAACACGACGGAAAACGTTTCTTCACTGGTGCATCAGCAGGTCAATGTACTGATCCATGTGAGTCTGGAGTTTGGAGTTTGTTCAAGAGGGATTCATCGCACTCGGACAATTCCATATGTGCTCCACCCAAATCTGCCAACAATTATCTGGCAGACTCCCTGAGCCTGCTCAAAACCCCATACGCTGGCAAGGTCTTGAAATTGGGGAGGAGGGGGGAGGGAGGGACTGTTGAAACACCAAGCTGACACCAGCAGAATGATGGAAACATTAAGATGGGCAGCCAACAGGCCAGTTTTTAATGTTGCAGACTGGGGTTGAACTCGAGATATCAGATCTTGAATCCAAGACTATCATAAGAAGCAACCAGCCCGCGAAGAGGCAGTCAGTTGATGGTCACTGCCGTCACTGCTTCTTCTAAACGTTTCTAGTGTATTGTCGTTTTTATGAAAAAGTAATGTCCATATTGTTCAGTACTATTATTATGGATCTTGACTACTCTGTTGTTGTTAACTGAGTTTGATTATTGAGTATTCCGTTGCACACCTTGTCCGACCTTTTCCCTCTGCTTCTGATTCTAGTTGTTTAAAAATTCTTCGATACCTATGCTCACTGTGGGTCACCGCTATTTTTGTGTCTGATCTATATACATAGAATGATCTTCCTCTATCTGTTCGACAGTCATGTACTCTGTCTTCCTTCAAGTCTACCCTGACGACCTGTCTGTTTGTCCAGCAGTGATTTCCCCCTCTACATGTCCACTCTTTGCCCACTCCCCTCCTGTCCTCCCCCTCCCTGTTTGCGTGTGCTTTGTGTCCTGGGGGTTTGGTCGGTGTTGGGTGACTGCTTTGGTGAATGACGAGAGAACGCGTTTTGGTTTTTCGGCGCCTTATCATCATCACCATCATCATCATTATTGTTGTTGGTGGTGGTGGTGGTGGTGTGCTGCTGCTGCTGCTGTTGTTGTTGTCGTCGTTGTTGCCGTTGTTGTTGTTGTCGTCGTTGTCGTTGGCATGGTGCTGTTGTTATCGTCGTCGTCGTCGTCGTTGTTGTTGTAGTTGTTGTTGTTGTGTTAATGGTAGATTTTTTGGTACTTCTGGGAGGCTGCATTCCAGTAATCATTTTATCTAAAACGGATATATCTGCCTACTTTAAAATGTTATTATTCCAATATGAAATGATACATTTTCATTATGTGAATTTAAAGATGGTTTTCAAACAGTATTTGAGGCATTACATAAATGTTGTAAACATTGAAGACCAGAAGAAAAGGCGTCCAAAATACAAGTTATATTTCATGGTCGTCAAAATAGAAAAAGGATTATTTCAAGTATGGAAACACCATCCTTGAAAATATGAACTTCTATAAATATTCAGGCGTATTGTATTACTTAAATGTTGTAAATTATTATCATCAAAGGAAATAATCAAGTGTTGAATCTGACGAAATTTATTAAATTAGGACAATACTTGGATTTTAAGTGTAAATCGGTAAAATGTTTCAGCAAGAGTAAACTCCAACTTACTGTTTTAGTTCATTCTTTTTCTGTTTGTGTCTAATAAATCATGTTGTTTGTCCAAGTTGTCTGTCGAAAGAATAGTTCACTGTTTTGTATCTTCAGTAGCCTATAAGGGATTAAAGGTGAAATCCCTGAATCTGTGGGTCCTACCTGTGTGTCCGGGCGTGCCTGCGTATCTGAATGTATGTGTGTGTGCGTGCAGGCGTGTGTGTGTGTATACTTGTTTTAAGTCAACAGATTAAAGACATCGTGCTTGTGGTTAGACCGGTCAAGTGACCAGCGGTCCACTTACCTGTGTCCAGACCATATCAAAGCAAGCTATCCTTTACTGTCCTCTCATCTGTCGGCCATACCGCCACTTAACCCTTTGACTCACGCACCCTATCCACCAGCTGCAAACCTTAACCCTTTTGACACCCTTACCGTATTCATCAGCTTTCTGCAGGAAAATGTTGGATAGGGTGAGGGAGTCATAGGGTTAAGTTTTTGCTTTGTTAGCATAGTTGACAATACTGGATGCTGGTGGACAGGTGTGGGAGTCAAAGGGTTAACCTCGACCGGGGACGTATCGTATTGACTGTGTGGAGGGTAAGGAGGGGGGAAATGCAGAGGGTGGTGTTTCTTAGTTTGTGTGGAATCAAAACAGGCGCTCTTAAACTCTATCGAAGTACCTCGGTAATAGCGTAGAGTCTTCTCTGCTGGGGGGCCTGACTATGACCTGATATCGCTGGCTCCAGGGGTCTCTCCTGAAATTGGGACTTTAATTGAGTGAACTTGGAGTTTATGATGTAATAAAGCCGACAGTACAGATGTGGGAGTAACACCACTGAAGAGATGTGAGTGGTGTTCGCAGGCATCCATCCATTCAATCCGTCCGTCCGTCCGTCCGTCCGTCCGTCCGTCCATCCATCCATCAATCCGTCCGTACGTCCATCCATCCATTCATTAATCCATCCATTCATCCAACCACCCAGCCAGCCAGCCAGCCAGCCGTCCATCCATCCATCTATCTATCCATCCATCCATCCATCTATCCATCCATCCTTACGTATGTACATACATACATACATACATACATACATACATACATACATACATACATACATACATACATACATACATACATCCGTCCAGCCAGCCGTCCCTCCTTCCATCCATCCATCCACACATACATGCATACACACACACACACCACACACACACACACACACACACACCACACACACACACACACACACACACACACACACACACACACACACACACACACACGTACGTACGAGGGTAATTTCCAGTAGAACGAGACCACGTATGTATAGCTTGAAAATGCATTTACAGAAAATAGAAAAATAAGTCAGAAAACGTCAGTCTATGATGTAATTCTGTGCCAAATTTCGTTATTCATCTTTGATCCGTCTTACGGTTCTGACAGTGTATGTCAAGGCCCTGTCAGACACTGATTTGAAAAATGGCAAAGAAAATGGCGTTTTCAACAGCGGATTATCGCAGTTACATCAAGATACTTGTCGCCCTCGGAAAGAATACATCCGAAATACTTGCTCACATGAGAGCTTTGGGACAACCTTC
>JAPXFY010000029.1:11466704-11486704 GCA_030674185.1 Monoplex corrugatus
CCATCCTATCCCATCCTATTCCATCCTATCCCATCCTATCCCATCCCATCCAATCTTATCTTATCCCATCCCATCCAATCTTATCCTATCCTATCCTATCCCATCCCATCCTATCCTATCCCATCCCATCCTATCCTATCCCGTCCCGTCCTATCCCATCCCATCCTATCCCATCCTATCTTATCCTATCCCATCCCATCCCATCCCATCTTATCCTATCCCATCCTATCCCATCCTATCCTATCCCATCCTATTCCATCCCATCCTATCCCATCCCATCTATCCTATCCCATCCCATCCCATCCTATCCTATCCCATCCCATCCCATCCTATCCTATCCTATCCTATCCTATCTTCTGTCATCTCTGTCCATGTCTGATCTGACTGTACCGGTGCATGACAGCTGTATCGATAATCAAGAACAGATTTTTCTGGTTTACTGGTAAAACCGTGCATGTCTGCTCAGTTGTGGTCTTGGCTGTGACGAGTGTCGATGAACCTTGCTGGGATGAACCTTGCTGGGATGAACCTTACTGAGATAAAGCTTGCTGATATTAAGTTTGTTGGGATAAACCTTGCTGGGATAAAAGCTTGCTGAGATAAAACTTGCTGAGATAAAACTTGCTGAGATAAAGCTTGTTGATATTAAGTTTGTTGGGATAAACCTTGCTGGGATAAAGCTTGCTGGGATAAAACCTTGCTGAGATAAAAGCTTGCTGAGATAAAACTTGCTGGGATAAAACCTTGCTGAGATAAAACTTGCTGAGATAAAAGCTTGCTGGGATAAACTTGCTGGGATAAAACCTTGCTGAGATAAAACTTGCTGGGATAAAACTTGCTGGGATAAAACCTTGCTGAGATAAAACTTGCTGAGATAAAACTTGCTGAGATAAAACCTTGTTGAGATAAAAACTTGCTGAGATAAAACTTGCTGAGATAAAACTTGCTGAGATAAAAGCTTGCTGGGATAAAACTTGCTGGGATAAAACCTTGCTGAGATAAAAGCTTGCTGAGATAAAACTTGCTGAGATAAAACCTTGCTGAGATAAAACTTGCTGAGATAAAACTTGCTGGGATAAAAGCTTGCTGGGATAAAACTTGCTGGGATAAAACTTGCTGGGATAAAAGCTTGCTGAGATAAAACTTGCTGGGATCAAACTTGCTGGGATAAAGCTTGCTGGGATAAAACTTGCTGAGATAAAACTTGCTGGGATAAAACTTGCTGGGATAAAACTTGCTGGGATAAAGCTTGCTGGGATAAAACTTGCTGGGATAAAACTTGCTGGGATAAAGCTTGCTGGGATAAAACTTGCTGGGATAAAACTTGCTGGGATAAAGCTTGCTGGGATAAAACTTGCTGGGATAAAACTTGCTGGGATAAAACTTGCTGGATGAAGCTTGCTGGGATAAAACTTGCTGGGATAAAACTTGCTGGGATAAAACTTGCTGGGATAAAACTTGCTGGGATAAAGCTTGCTGGGATAAAACTTGCTGGGATAAAGCTTGCTGGGATAAAACTTGCTGGGATAAAACTTGCTGGGATAAAGCTTGCTGGGATAAAACTTGCTGGGATAAAACTTGCTGGGATAAAGCTTGCTGGGATAAAACTTGCTGGGATAAACCTTGCTGGGATAAAACTTGCTGGGATAAAACTTGCTGGCTGTTTTTCTTTGCGTGCCAGACATCAAAGTCAGCTGGAGAACATGCTTTCTGTTTCATGCACCGTGTGGTTGGACCTCACTACCCAGTCGTCTAAACTATCTACCTCCACTTTCTCTCTTCATGCCAAGACCTGTTTACCCAGGTGTTGATATCATTATCACTCCTGCGTCTGTCACTGGAGCTGCTAGGTAGTGATTAGGTAGCATTGTGTAAGCTTTCACGTATGTGTATATTATGACAACAGGTATATGTGTAATCATTTGCTAATACTCTAATAGTAGGACAAATTGTATTGTCAGCTGGGCAATGTGCGTGCGTGCGTGCGTGCGTGTGTTCGTGTGTGTGTGTGTGTGTGTGTGTGTGTGTGTGTGTGTGTGCGTGCGTGCGTGCGTGCGTGTATGTGTGGTGTGTGTGGTGTGTGTGTGTGTGTGTGTGTGTGTGGGTGTGTGTGGGTGTGTGTGTGTATGTGTGTGTGTGTGTGTGCGTGCGTGCGTGCGTGCGTGTATGTGTGTGTGTGTGTGTGTGTGGGTGTGGGTGTGTGATTATTTTTGTGTATAACTCTGTCTTGTAAATATTTCTTGCGTTGTGATTCCAGATGATTTTGGAAAATAGCCCTTTACAAAAATGATTTATCATTATTCATATTATCATTATTATATTATTATTATTATTGTTATATTATATTATCATTATTATTATTATTGTTATTAATGTTATTATTGTTGTTGTTGTTGTTTTGTTATTATCATCATTATGATTGCTACTGTTGATACCGTAATAATCATCATTATGAACATACTTGCCCCAGTTTGATTAAAATCTTTCTCGGATGGTCGACATATCGCCAGTTTCCACTAGCTCCAGTGAACATTCCTGTGTAAACGGATCAGCCATGTACATTTATACTGATTAGTCTCTCCATTAGCCCTGAAATGGCTCTACGCAGTCGGATGGGCTTTAAACGACAATAACAACAACAACAACAACAGTCTCTCCATGGTTATGGACAAGTCCAGTTTTAATATTGGATAATCACTCCACCACCACCACCACCTCCACCACCACCATCACCACCACCCCTCCCCTGTCTATACCATACTAATGTATTCGCGACGATTCATTTTAGAGCATTTCAGAAGCCAAGTGTGTTTACAACTCTTCTAGAAAGAAACACGAGCTTATTTCTGCTTGGCCACTTCGTCAGCAGACATGGATTGTGTGTGAGTGTGCGTGTGACTGTGTGTGAGTGTGCGTGTGACTGTGTGTATGTGATGTTGTGCGTGTGACTGTGTGTGTGTATGTTGGTGTGACTGTGTGTGTGTGTGCTGTGTGCTGCTGTGTGTTGTGCGTGTGACTGTGTTGTTGTGCGTGTATCTGTATGTGTGTGATGTGCGTGTATCTGTGTGTGTGTGTGTTGTGCGTGTGAGTGTGTGTGTGTTGTGTGCACAGTGTGATGATATTCAAATGATCTGCCATCACGCACCTGCGGTCCACTTCGTTAACAGACTTGTAGTGACGTAAAGCCCTCCATTGTCTGTGTATATTATGACAACAGGTATATTGTAATCATTTGCTAATACTGTAATTTGCAGTCAACAGTAAGACGAGAAGCGCTTAACTACTTGAACTGAGCGCCCGTGTCAAGTCTGTACATGTCCAACTTCCAATCAGTCCTGGGTTCGATCCACCTAGACACCTTCCAGGTGGGGGAAGGGTGGAGATGGTTCCATCTCCCAGACCAACATTTGTGCAGATCTGCCAGCGCTTAAACCCTGTTCGTGTTTACACGCAGGCAGAATATGAAAAATGCACGTTAGTCATGTCGGTGGGCTGGCTAATGGAAACATGAAAACACCCTGCATGCATGCCTACCGAAGACAGAATATGCAGACTATGCAATAACGTAGGCCTACCGACTGCACAGTGTGGGCAAAACATTCTGCACACACGCGTCCAAAAAAACAACAACATTGGAACAGCTTACAAACCAAAACAGTGAGTGGAAAGTGGCTGTGCGGCACACTGTGACATGATCAGCGTTATGCCACGTGACTCACAAGCACACAAAACCGAATAACGTTGCTGGTTCGTTCAACTAATTTCGATTGATTTTGTGGCAAGTCTGTTATTAGGAAAAATAGAATACGTCGAGAAGTCAGCTTCCAAATTATTGTAAACGAAGATGTTTACAACCACAAACGCCCAAGGCTAGAACAGAAAACGGAAGAGACTTGTAAAAAAGTTTCCATTTTGGTCTGTAGTATACAATTTAAAGGAATCATCGCCACTGAATCACAATAGCATTATCAAGCAACAATTTCTAACTTGTCTTAAAGGTAGTTGGAGGTACATAGATAACAATTCAACAAAAGAATTTGTCATCCATTACGTCTCTCTCTCTCTCTCTCTCTCTCTCTCTCTCCTCTCTCTCTCTCTCTCTCTCTCTCTCTTGGTGCGTGCGTGTGTGTATTATGCTAATCTGTGTGTGTGTGTGTTTGTGAACAAAGTATGTTGGTACAGAGTAAATTAGGTTGTTTGACTGCTCAAAAAATAATCCAATTTTATCAATGATGACAGACGAGACTTCGAGTTGTGTCTGTCCACCAACCAGCAGCTCACAACAGCAGCAGCCGTAACAATCATACATACCGTGTAGTCAGAATGTGCAATTAGTCAGTGAAGTTTGTACATCAGTGTTACCAAACACCCATTCATCAAGCAGGAATTTCAAAGCTGTGGAATAGAATATCACACTTACGGAAAGACACGCATGGTACGCTGTGAATCATCACAGTCTTTGCACAGTGAGAGAGGAGAGGACAAGGGATTGTGAGATATCGCTAACAATCTACATGTACACCAAAGCCTCGTCTGGTGACGCTTACACATGGGTGTAGAGTTTCTGCTGGTGAAGTCTTTCCTGTTTGTTTTGTTTGTTTGTTTGTTTGTTTGTTTGTTTGTAATCTCTTTTTATGTTATGGGATGGTGGGGTTGGAAAGAGAGAACGAAAACAAGAACACATTTTCATTTTCGAAGGTAGTGGCATGAAGATTATTTACATCCCACCCTTGTCCGTCAAGGGTCCAACAAGTACACAAGAGACAGACAGACAGACAGACAGACAGAGACAGACAGAGACAGACAGGGACAGAAACAGAAAGAAGAAAAATGGTTATGCCATATAACACAGGATTTTTCTCATTTGATAGTCATTGTCAGTGTCTAATCATGACAAGTGTGTGTTTCAAATAATGATAATGACGTTGGGGGAGGGGGCTGCAGCAGCTGATTTTTACACCACACAATATCAAATATGAACAAATATAAACATTAGAGATGTTCGTGTGATCACTTGAGTACTTATTGCTAAATGGTAAAACGCTAAACATGATAAAGTAATAATAATGACTACTTGCACAGCGCCTTGTCTTGCAAGAGCCCTTTGCGTTTCACAGAACATTAGAGACTAACACAGAGACTCGTAAAGCAAATACATGTCAATCTTCACAGTTCTGATGAAAGCAAATGAACTATGATTATGCAATCTTAACATAGCATATAAAAAGGGATTAGAATAACATATCCACCTTAAAAATGTATATAAAAAAAAAAGAAAGAAAGAAAGAAAAAGAAAAAAAGAAAGACAGTAATTTTCTCTCTTCCTCAACACATACACACACCAACACGTATTATTTAACCACACACATGCACAGTAGCCCAGACTAAGACACGCATGCACACATACATATACACGCTCATGCACACTCATACATACATATATGCATCACACACACACACACACACACACACACACACACACCCCACACACACACACACGCACGCACGCACGCACACATACACACACACACTTATTTAAATTTACATTCCTATTCACTCACATTTATTTATGCTTTGTTGACTATACCAAGGCTTTCGATCGGGTACGACATGAAGAATTGATCAACCAACTGGAGAGACTCAATGTTGATGGAAAAAATATGTACTGGGAACAAACAGCTGTAATGAGAATAGAAAACAATATAAGCTCTTTCCAAAACATCAAAAGAGGAGTCAGACAGGGTTGTGTTTTGTCACCAGATCTGTTTTCACTATACAGCGAAAACATCATGAGAAACCTAGAAGAAGACCCTGGATTAAAGGTTGGAGGGAAAATGATAAACGAACATCCAGTACGCATATGACACCGTGCTAGTTGCAAAAAATGAAAGGGACCTACAAAACCTTGTGAATATACTAGAAATAGAAAGCAAAAGTAAGGGGTTGGAACTAAACAGCAGGAAGACTAAAGTCACGGTGATCAGTAAAAAACATGAAATCCCCTCATGCAAAATAACAGCAAATGGCACAACCTTGACACAGGTTAATAAGTTCAAATACCTGGGAACGATCATTTCATCAGACGACAGATGCACACCGGAAATAGCTGGCAGAATTGGCCAAGCCAAAACAGCATTCAAGACGATGACAAGCATTCTTACCAACTAATGTCTATCAATTAACATCAGAAAGAGAGTCCTTGAATGTTATATAGAACCAATACTGTTGTATGGATGCGAGGCGTGGACAGTCAGCAAGCAAAGCCAGAGCAAGATTGAGGCAGCCGAGAAGTGGTTTCTAAGAAGAATGTTGAGAGTTCCATGGACAGCAAAGAAAACAAACGAGACAGTCTTGATGGAGGCAGACACAAGTAGATCACTCATAAGGAAGATTAGGAAAAGACAGGCAACATTTATAGGCCATTTTATGAGGAAGGGGGATTTGGAGCACCTGGTCACAACGGGAAAGCTGTAGGGAAAGAGAGCACCAGGTAGATCCAGGGAGAAATGCTGGACGGACTTGCAGAGTGGCTGGGGATGAGGAGGGTGGGGGAGATGCTAGGGACAACGAGAGATAGAGATGGATGGAAATCCATAATCGCCAACGCCATGCGGCAAGGCACCTGATGATGATGATGATTCACTCACATACTCACAGATTACAGTTGAAAAGATTATGAAGAAAGTGTTGCAACCAAGTTGAAAGTATAATATGACAAAATGTCTTGGACTAGGAATACCTGTAGAACATAGCATCTGGGACTAAGAAAACCTGTAGGACATAGCATCTGGGACTAAGAAAACCTGTAGGACATAGCATCTGGGACTAAGAAAACCTGTAGGACATAGCATCTGGGACTAAGAAAACCTGTAGGACATAGCATCTGGGACTAAGAAAACATGTAGGACATAGCATCTGGGACTAAGAAAACCTGTAGGACATAGCATCTGGGACTAAGAAAACCTGTAGGACATAGCATCTGGGACTAAGAAAACCTGTAGGACATAGCATCTGGGACTAAGAAAACATGTAGGACATAATGTCCTTGACAAAAAAACTATCTGATAAAAACTTCCTAGACTTCCTCGATTAAGAAAACATACAGAAAGAACATAAGGTTCCGGACTATGAAAATCTGTAAGACATAAGGTTCTGGACTATGAAAACCTTTAAGACATAATGTTCCGGACTATGAAAACCTATAAGACATCAGATTCCGGACTATGGAAACCTGTAAGACGTAAGGTTCCGGACTATGGAAACCTGTAAGACATAAGGTTCCGGACTATGAAAACCTGTAAGACATAAGATTCCGGACTATGAAAACCTATAAGACATAAGGTTCCGGACTATGGAAACCTATAAGACATAAGGTTCCGGACTATGGAAACCTATAAAACATAATGCTCCGGACTATGAAAACCTGTAAGACATAAGATTCCGGACTATGAAAACCTATAAGACATAAGGTTCCGGACTATGGAAACCTATAAGACATAATGTTCCGGACTATGAAAACCTATAAAACATAATGCTCCGGACTATGGAAACCTATAAGACATAATGCTCCGGACTATGGAAACCTATAAAACATAATGCTCCGGACTATGGAAACCTATAAAACATAATGCTCCAGACTATGGAAACCTATAAAACATAATGCTCCGGACTATGGAAACCTATAAAACATAATGCTCCGGACTATGGAGACCTATAAGACATAAGGTTCCGGACTATGGAAACCTATAAAACATAATGCTCCGGACTATGGAAACCTATAAAACATAATGTTCCGGACTATGGAAACCTATAAAACATAATGCTCCGGACTATGGAAACCTATAAAACATAATGCTCCGGACTATGGAAACCTATAAGACATAATGCTCCGGACTAAGAAAAGCAGTAGGACATAATCATCGGGACTAATAAAAAGTATTAAACATAATGTTATGGACTAACAAAGCAAGTCAGACATGATGTTCTGGACTAACAAAGCCAATCAGACATGATGCTATGGACTAACAAAGCCAGTCAGACATGATGTTATGGACTAACAAAGCCAGTCATGACATAATGTTATGGACTAACAAAGCCAGTCAGACATGATGTTCTGGACTAACAAAGCCAGTCAGACATGATGTTATGGACTAACAAAGCCAGTCAGACATGATGTTATGGACTAACAAAGCCAGTCAGACATGATGTTATGGACTAACAAAGCCAGTCAGACATGATGTTATGGACTAACAAAGCAAGTCAGACATGATGTTCTGGACTAACAAAGCCAGTCAGACATGATGTTCTGGACTAACAAAGCCAGTCAGACATGATGTTATGGACTAACAAAGCCAGTCAGACATGATGTTAGGACTAACAAAGCAAGTCAGACATGATGTTATGGACTAACAAAGCAAGTCAGACATGATGTCTGGACTAACAAAGCCAGTCAGACATGATGTTCTGGACTAACAAAGCCAGTCAGACATGATGTTATGGACTAACAAAGCCAGTCAGACATGATGTTATGGACTAACAAAGCCAGTCAGACATGATGTTCTGGACTAACAAAGCCAGTCAGACATGATGTTATGGACTAACAAAGCCAGTCAGACATGATGTTATGGACTAACAAAGCCAGTCAGACATGATGTTATGGACTAACAAAGCCAGTCAGACATGATGTTATGGACTAACAAAGCCAATCAGACATGATGTTATGGACTAACAAAGCCAGTCAGACATGATGTTATGGACTAACAAAGCCAGTCAGACATAATGTTCTGGACTAACAAAGCCAGTCAGACATGATGTTATGGACTAACAAAGCCAGTCAGACATGATGTTCTGGACTAACAAAGCCAGTCAGACATGATGTTCTGGACTAACAAAGCCAGTCAGACATGATGTTCTGGACTAACAAAGCCAGTCAGACATGATGTTCTGGACTAACAAAGCAAGTCAGACATGATGTTCTGGACTAACAAAGCCAGTCAGACATGATGTTCTGGACTAACAAAGCCAGTCAGACATGATGTTCTGGACTAACAAAGCCAGTCAGACATGATGTTCTGGACTAACAAAGCCAGTCAGACATGATGTTATGGACTAACAAAACCAGTCAGACATCATGTTCTGGACTAACAAAGCCAGTCAGACATCATGTTCTGGACTAACAAAAACTATAAGACATAATGTTCTGGACTGGAAAAAAAACTATAGAACAAAATGTCCTGGACTAAGACAGTCTACTGGACACAATGTCCTGGAGTAACAAAAAGAAAGGCATGCAGACTTAAGACACCAAATCATCGCTAACCACAACCATCTCTGTTAAACACGAGGGTTGATCAGCCAACAGATTTCTGTGGGTCTCATCCGTGGACGACGGTGTCATAAACTGTTATGGTTTTGGGTTTGTTTGTATTTTGTTGTTGTTGGTTTTTTTTAACGTTTTCAGTGCTTGTCCTCGTACACACTTTATGTGGTAGGACTTTAAACCTTACCAAACGAAACGTAACGTGTCTACGCGCGCGCTCGTGTGTGTATGTGTGTGTATCTGTGTGTGTGTGTGTATGAGTATGTTTGTGTTTGTGTGTGTTTGTGTGTGAGAGTATGTGTGTACTGTTTGTGAGTGTGTGTGTGTGTGTGTGTGTGTGTGTGTGTGTGTGTGTGTACTGTGTGTGTGTGTGTGTGTGAATGAGTGTGTGTGTGTGTATGTGTGTGTGTGTGTGCGTGCGTGCGTGTGTGTCGTCTTTGTGTATTTCTGTATGCTTTGTTGTTGTTGTTATTGTTGAGTATGTGCTCTTTGTTTACGTGCGTGTGTGTTGTGTGATGTGTGTGGGGTATTTGCGTGTGTGATTGTGTGTGTGTGTGTGTGTGCGGTGTGTGTGTGTGTGTGTGTGTGTGTTGTATTTGCGTGTGTGAGTGTGTGTGTGTGTGTGTGTGTGCGTGTGTGTGTGTGTGTGTGTGTGTGTGTGTGTGTGTGTGTGTGTGCACGTGCTTGTATGTGTATGTATGTGTATGTGTGTCTATGTGTGTCTTGCGTATGTGTCTGTGTGTGCATTGCGTGTGTGTGTGGGTTATGTGTGTATATGTGGAAAGGAGAGCGTGCGGTTGCGTGACGGACGAGTGCTGCATATATGTTCTAATTGCGTGAGCAGGTGTACAAAGCATGATAGTGTGTGTGTGCATGCGTGCGTGCTTGTGTTGTGTTGAGTTGTGTTGTGTTGTGTTGTGTTGTGTTGTGTTGTGTTGTGTTTGTGTTGTGTTGTGTTGTGTTGTGGTGTGGTGTGGCGTGGCGTGGCGTGGTGTGGTGTGGTGTGGTGTGGTGTGGTGTGGTGTGGTGTGGTGTGGTGTGGTGTGGTGTGGTGTGGTGTGGTGTGTGTGTGTGGTGTGTTGTGGTGTGTGGTGCGGTGCGGTGCGGTGCTGTGCTGTGTGCTGTGTTGTGTGCTGTGTTGTGTGTGTGCTGTGTTGTGTTGTGTTTTTTGTGTGGTATGTGTGTCTGTGTTTTGTGACTCTATTGTGTGTGTGTGTGTGTGTGTGTGTGTGTGTGTGTGTGTGTGTGTGATGAGTCGTGTGTGTGTGTGTGTGTGTGTGTGTGTGTGTGTGTGTGTGTGTGTGTGTGTGTGTGTGTGTGTGTGTGTGTGTGTGTGTGTGTGTGTGTGTGCAAAGAAGGAAATTTCTAAGACAATTAACAATTGCAGAATATTGATTGTTCAGAATAGAACTCTAACTAATGAATCTCAAAAGAAATATCCAGCCGTAAATAAAAACATAAAAATTGTACATAAAGAAAACTTTAGAATCGTGTGAAATATACGACTAATAGATGTCAAAAATTAAAGATGACCAATAAAAGTCCTTAGAATGTGAAACGGATTTGGAAGAAGCGTGTTTTGCATTAAAAACATGAAAAATGGAAAGAGTCCAGGAACAGACAGGTCTGGGCCATAATTTTACGAAGTCGTTTAGATAAAGCTTGATCATGTGATGTACGAGCGTTAAACCAGAGAAGGAGTACTCTTGGCAACCCAAAAAGGTCCAATAACCTACATCCCAAAATCTGACAATCAAAGAGACTACATATAAAGACTGGAGGCCTATTTCACCAAATAATGTATTTCATAAACTTGGAGATACGTGCGTTGCAAACAGACTTAAACAGTCCTTCCAAACATAATTTGTGAAGACCATAGGGCTTTGTTGCAAACGCATACATTGGAGACAAACATTAGACTAATCCATGTTTAATTAGTTACTCAAATATAAAGGAATTACCTGAACTCTTACAACTTTGCTTGAATTTTGAGAAAGCTTTTGATTTTTTAGACTGGCAATTTCTGCTCAAAGTTTTAAAAGCTTATCACTTCAAAAAGAAAGTATGTGGAAATGGATGGAAACATTCCATAAAAGCACAGTTGACAGTTATCGTTACTGGACAGATTTTGAACTGGTCTCTGTAGAAGGAGGTTATAGACAAGGTGACTCACCCTCTACTTGTTCATTTGTATTAGGCATTCAAATGCTAGCATTTATGATAAGAGAATATATAGATTATAAGGGATTTTGATTAATGATGAGCACAATATGTATATATATATATATATATATATATATACATACATATATATACATAAATACATATATTTATATACACACTTATATATACATAAATACATAATATATATACATATATATATATTGTATATATATACATATGTATAATTATGTATGTATATATATATATATACATATATATCTGTTTGCAGACAATGCTTAGCTAATGAATAGTGGAAACAAGACATCCTTTGAGAAATCCGTTTACCTTGTCTTAGAATTTGGAAGTGCTTTGGGACTTTCTGTGAACGCTGACAAGACACAAACATTCTAGTGATGAAAAGAGTTGCAGTATAAAATCTCTCATCTTATCCAAATTAATCCGTTTCTGGATTTTGCTCCTAGATCCATCTGATGAATTTCTGAGCAATCTCAGAAATGTGTTCCTCATTTTTTGAAACGGTAAGCATAACATAATCGATAGAGAGACAAGCATAAAATCGTACAGATCATACAGATTGGAAGGTTAATCAAACGCGATATTAAGAAATATGCTGAAGCCTTCAGACTATGTTAGTAAGAAATTTAAAAACCGCAATCAAACCGTTTCTAGTGAAATGTACCATTTCTTTAACTGAAATAGAAATATATGGCTCTAACTATGCGTTGCATAAATTTAATGACGACTTTATTCTTGAAAGACTTTCAACAATTCCAGCAGATTTGCTCTCATAACCGATTCTCTAAAAGGAAAAATAAATGACTGGAACTAATATAATTTAAACAGGATTGAACAAGGAATTTATTGCATTGCACATCTTATAAATGATAACCGAGCATTTATGACGCTTGACAAATTTAGTACAAAATGCAATTTGCATGTTAGGTGGGGTTTTTGTTTTGTTTTGTTTTGTTTTGTTTTGTTTTGTTTTGTTTTGTTTTAGTGTTGTTGTTGTTGTTGTTTTTGTTGCTCGTTTTTGTTTGTTGTTGTTGTTTTGTTTCTTTGTTTGTTTGTTTGTTTTTTATTGTTGTTTGTTTATTTGTTTGCTTGCAATGAACTCAACCATACATAATGAAAGATGAAGCTAGAGCAGCATTGCAAAAGATGAAACCAGGAAAAGCCCCAGGACCAGACAATATTACTACAGAGATGATTGAAGCCCTCGAGCAATTTGATATTGAAAAAATAAGTCCTCCTAAATGAATTTTATGATGCCGAAAAAATCCCCAAAGACATGTCAAAATCAATTTTCATTGCACTTCCAAAGAAAACAGGTGCTATAGAATGCGAACTCCATCGCACAATTAGCTTGATGAGTCATGTAACAAAAATCCTATTAAGAATAATCATGATGAGGACAAGGAATAGAATCAAAAGAGAAATAGCAGAAGAACAGTGTGGATTTGTCGAAGGGAAAGGAAATATTAATGCCATATACATCCTAAGAACTATCATAGAGAGGTCAATCGAGTTGAATAAGGATTTATATTTATGCTTTGTTGATTATACCAAGGCTTTCGATCGGGTAAGACATGAAGAATTGATCAACCAACTAGAAAACTCAATATTGATTGAAAAGATCTACTAATAACCAGAAATATGTATTGGGAACAAACAGCAGCAAGGAGAATAGAAAAGGATATAAGCTCTTTCCAAAATATCAAAAGAGGAGTCAGGCAAGGTTGTGTTCTGTCACCAGATTTATTTTCACTTTATAGCGAAACCATCATGAGAAACCTAGAAGAATGCCCTGGATTAAAAGTTGGAAAAAATGATAAACAACATCCGTTACGCAGATGACACCGTGCTAATTGCAGAAAATGTGAATATAACAGAAATAGAAAGCAAAAATAAAGGGTTGGAGTTAAATAGCAAGAAGACGGAAGTCATAGTAATCATTAAAAAAATTAAATCCCCTCATGCAAAATAACATCAAACGCCACAACTTTGAGACAGGTTGATAAGTTTCAATATCTGGGAACGGTCATCTCACCAGTCGGCAGATGCATATCAGAAATTGCCAGCAGAATCGGCCAAACTAAAACAGCATTCAAGGAAATGAAATGAGTTCTCAATAACAAATGCCTATAAATTAACATCAAGAAGAGAGTTCTTCAGTGTTATATAGAACCGATACATTGTACGGATGTGAGGCGTGGACAGTGAACACACAAAGCCAGAACAAGATTGAGGTTACTGAAATGTGGTTTGTAAGAAGAATATTAAGAGTTCCATGGATAGCAAAGAAAACAAACGAGACAGTCTTGAAGGAGGAATACACAAAAAGAACATTAGTGAAGAAGATTAGGAAAAGACAAGCAACATTTATAGGACATTTTATGAAGCAAGAGAAACTAGAGCGCTTGGTCACAACAGGAAAACTGGAGGGAAAAAGACCACCAAGTAGACCCAGGAGAAAATATTGGATGGACGTGCAGAGTGGCTGAGGACAGAGAGGGTGGAAGATGTGCTTTCGGCGACATTTAAACTTATCAACCTATCTCAATGTTGTGCCATTTGCTGTTGGTTTTTTGTTTTGTTTTGTATTGTATTGGGGTTTTTTGTTTTGTTTTGTTTTGTTTTGTTTTTTGGGGTTGTTGTTTTTTTGCATAAGGGAACTTCTTGGTTTTTGATTACTATGACTTCATTCATCTTGCTGTTTAGCTCAAGTCCTTTATTTCTGTTTTCTATTTCTAATATATTCACAAGATTTTGTAGATCTTTTTTTCTGCAATTAGAACGATGTCATCTGCATAACGAAGATTGAGTATCACTTTTCTTCCAACTTTTATCTCAGGGCATTCTTCTAGCTTTCTCATGATGGTTTCGTTGTAAAGTGAAAACAAATCTAGTGACAGAACACAGCCCTGCCTAGCCCCTCTTTTATAATCAAACGAATACTTAGTACATTCACTACTCCGTACATTCACTGTACTGTGGCAAACGGTGAATCAATCGATCAATCGTCTATCACTCATTCAATTAACCATACATCAGTTGAATGACCAACCGTTTCACTATCAGTTAGTCACCCAATGAAACTGCTCATCTATAAATCAACTGGTCAAACAAATCACCGGACACTTTGATCAGTTTCATATGAATCACTCTCCCGATCAAGTACTTAATTGGCAACCGATCAATGGCTCAATCGATCAGTCCGTCCATCCATTAAATAATCAATGAATTGATCAATCAGTTAACCAATCAAATCAGTGACTAATCAATTCACCAATAATTCTACAAGTAACTGATAAACCATTCAGTTTTTCAATCTGTGCCCCCCGGATTCTTGTGCATATTTCACAATGTGAACTCAAGACTTAAAAGCACACAATAAGCACACCTAGTTTTTATCACAATGATAACAAAAATACAGTGGTACATACATTGATAGTTTTACCATTTATTATAACTATACAACAGGGATAATTATCATGTAATGCAATAATATAATACTGATGATGACTTAATGGTATTTTCCGACTCGTATTTTCACTAGTTTATTAAGTCGTGATTTTTTTTTTTTTTTTTTTTTTTGCGCCTGTTGATAGCATGGAAGACAAATCTGGACAGATTGTACCTATGATGGGAATTTGCTGTTTGGAGTAGTAAATAAAATGGTATTCTAGTCGAATCATTGAGGAATTTTACTCTAATGTCCGTGTAAGTGGGACAGTCATATACGAAATGATACTCGTTATCAGTCTGTCCTGCAAAAAGGGCATGATGCATTTTGTGAACACTCTCACTGTAACGATGTGAACTGCTATTCATCCATAGTACATTCAATCTTAATTGAGTGATTGCGAATCTGAAACAGTACGTATCCATGTCAGAAACATGTTTTTCTTTTTCAAAAATTGTTTTGAACGATCTAAAGCGCTCATATCTGTCATAATCTCTAATAATACTAGAACGTTCTTGGATAAATAGATCAGCAAGTTTACATCCCCAACTCTCTGTTGCAGCCACACAATGTTGAAACCTGTATCACAAGATTTTCCTTTCCTTTGATGCCCAACAATCCTTTCCATTTCTATCTAATTCCAGTACCACTGGTAAGCTTTATGCGGTAATCTTTCGACACTTAACCCTTTGACTCCTGCAGCCTGTCCAACAGCATCCTTCTTTGTCAACCATGCTGGAAGAGCAAAAACTTAACCCTTTGACTCCCTCACCCTGTCCACCAGCTTCCTGCAGGAAGCTGGTGGATATGGTGAGGGAGTCAAAGGGTTAAGTTTTGCAGTTGGTAGAAGGGTGCAGGTGGCAAAGGGTTAATCGTAGCAGTTTAAGCCAATATTTTAAGCATGCAACAGCAGAGTTTACGAATAATAGATGTCTTCCCATATCCGTGTACATTCTCTTGTTTGGTGTCTTAACAGGCACGTCTACGAGCGTTATGCACGCTGTCGTATGTACCTTTTCTATGTGTTCCATTCGTTTTAATCCCCATACTTCTGATGCGTGCAACACGTTGGGTTGTATCTTTGCGTCAAATATTGTCATTTCCTCGTATTTTTGGAGAACCCTATTAAGCAGTACAGCAGCTTTTTTCTCCTTGGTTGCTAAATGTGCAGTGCTTTTTCTTTGTGACACTTACCATTGTTGTGAAATTAAGTCCTAAATAGAATAGTTGTTCACCACTTCCAGCTTATTTTCTTCATAGAACCATTTTTCACTTTTTCTGAGAAACCCTCCTTTTCTAAAGAACATGATCTTCGTTTTGTCACTATTTACTGTGAATTTCATGTTGTTACAACAGTACGTACAACTTTTTGCTGATTCTGTAAACCATTTGGTGTAGCTGAAAATCTTATCACCTCCTCTGCAAACAGTAAAACAAATATTTCCAAAATTGCAGGTAGTAACTGGATACCATGTTTGCCTTTATCACCCATGCAATTTGCTAACTGATCGTGATACTTGCTAACTCAGCGCTTAGATTTGATTTTATCAAGATTTTGCGCTATATAATATTGTAATTATTATTATTATTATTATTGATAAATATCAAAACTAACGTCGGACTCAAGACACAACCCTGCCTTACTCCAACCGGACATTGAAATATCTGAAAAATTATTGTTAACATGGATACATGAAACCAGTAACTTGTACATTGTCAGTAATGATGCGAGAAATGTCCCTTTAACACCCAGGTAAGTCAATCCCATTTTATTTTTTAACATGTTGAGTGTGTGTGTGTGTGTGTGTGTGTGTGTGTGTGTGTGTGTGTGTGTGTGTGTCTGTGTGTATGTGTGTGTCTGTGTGTGTCTGTGTGTGTGTGTGTGTCTGTGTGTGTGTGTCTGTGTGTGTGTGTGTCTGTGTGTGTCTGTGTGTGTGTGTGTCTGTGTGTGTCTGTGTGTATGCTCTCTGTCTCTCTCTCTCTCTCTCTCTCTCTCTCTCTCTCTCTCTCTCTCTCTCTTTCTCTCTTTCTTTCGTGTGCTTGTATTGATGGAGACACTCCCTTGTCAAGGACTGGATGTGAGTAAACATTATGCCACTACCCTCGAAAAATTAAAACGATTTTTTGTTCTTGTTCTTTCTCTCCAACCCCAGCTACCTTCTAGCATACTAAAGTACATAACAAATATTTTATCAGCATGCTTAATCCCTTGTGTAATCTTTGCCTGGTGACGTACTTTGTCAACTGAAAGTAATCAAAGTCCTCGTAGTTTATTTGAACAATACTGTTTGCTCTCTCTCTCTCTCTTTCTCTCTCTCTGTCTCTGTCTCTGGTCTCTCTCTCTCTCTCTCTCTCTCTCTCTCTCTCTCTCTCTCTCTCTCTCTCTCTCTTCCCCACTCCTAAAGTATCACGATCCAGATTACATCGTGCTTGGCTTTCTTTCAGTGTAATTCTACATGTATAGCTGCATAATTTCCTCTCGCCCAGATCAGCCTTTAAACTATCACACGAGCCACTCAGCCACCCAGCCACCCAACCACCCTCATTCCCCTCATCAGATAAAGGGGTCTTGTCGTTGAGGTCGAGGTCTCGCCTGTGCGAGTTTGGACGAGGCTGACTCACACCAAGCTGTGAACAGATATCTCACATTGACTGGTCTCAGTGGCGCAGAGGTTACACGATGAACGACCTACTGGAAGATTTGCGGTTTCGAACCCCATCAGTCCTGTCAAAATCATTGTGAGACATTTCGGTCCCAACCAGCTCCTGCCCACAGCTGAGTGTGCTGTCAGTTCATTTGGGAAGACTGGGCCACACAGTTGTGTCTCGTGTACTTGATGGATGTGTCATTGAAGGTGTTGTTTAAATCTCCTCACAACACCGTAGATGTCGGTATCTGTCACGCCTGGTTGACGACAAGATATATTATAAAAGTAAACGTAGAGTACAGCCTTGTCAGTCTTGATCCAGGATGAAATTTGGATACGTCATGTTTCTCACCCCCATTGTCATCATTATAAGCATAGCATTGTGAGCAAAAAGCCATTATTGTGACGTAGAAAATGGGAAAGAATGAAAAGAGTACCTGGCGTTGTTCAAAAGTTTGGGAAAGTAATAATGTGAGTGACCAGAGATGGGCATCTCTGTCATAATTCTCAGCCTGTACCGTTGTCTGATGTTCACCATGGTTCTTCTTCTGGCACATCATTTTTTTGTTTTGAGTCTGTGATGGATTCAGTAATAAAAAAAAATAATTGCGAAAAGGTCATAAAGACATGTGATTGGACCCACTCCCATCTCTGTTGTCTGCCATCATTGATGATTTGTTGTTTTGTAAATGATCTCTTCGTTCTGGTTGTTTTCCCTTTGTATTAAAAACTGCTTTGTTAGATCTCTTATCGAGAACACCTCCCTGGATGCAGAAAACTTGAAATACTATAGGCCCCTTTCAGATTTTACCCTTCATGTCTTAGAAAATTGAAAAGATCGTGCTTCTCCAATTCCATAACCACCTTTACCGCAATAACTTTTCCACTCCTTGCAAGTCTGCCCACCGTATTGTTTACAGCACTGAAACAACTCTCTTGAAAATAGTCACTGATTTCCTCACGGCTCTTGATGACGGTCAAATCTCTTTACTGTCTTTCCTGGATCTGTCTGCCGCTTTTGACACTATTGATCATTCTACTCTTCTGTTTCGTCTTCTCCATACAGTTGGCATTTTTGATAATGCATTATCATGGTTTCAGTTATATCTCCCTGATGGCACACAAGTTGTTTCTGTTAATTGTCTGACTTCTCTTCCAGCTACCTTGCAGTATGGAATCCCTCAGGGATCCCATTCTTTTCGTTCTCTATACACATCCAGTCTCTGACATTGTTGTCTATCATAGCTTTTCTGACCACTTTTTCTGATGACAATCAACTCTACATCATCTGTAGTGATATTTCTCACTTTCTTTTTGTTATCCACCACACACACTTCTGTATCTCATATGATAAATAATAAACTGCAGCAGAACACTGATAAAATTGAAATGATGTTTATTACACCTACACGTTTTTTGTCCACTGACTCTGACCCTACTACTGTCCAACACAACAACTGCCTTATTCAGCCCTCTGTGAGTGTGCGCAGTCTGGGCGTTACTCTTGATCAAACATTTTCTTTTCAACATGTTTCCTCTGTCTGCCATGCCAGCTACTTGGAGTTTCGTCCCTTTGGTACCGTTCGCCATTTCCTTACACTCGTTTCTGCTTTTGTTCTCTCAAGACTGGATTACTGTAATTCTCTCCTTGCTGCCTGTCCACAGAACCTTCTCTTCTGACTTCAGAAAATACAAAACAATGCTGCTCGACCAGTCTTCAGATGCTCTAGATCGATCTACTCAAGTCATTCCCTTGACTCGCTGGCTCTGCATATTACATGTCGAACCGGTAACTAAATGTGATCATATTGTATTCCGTCTGAAGCAAGTGGCAGATATGGCAGCCTGGTGAACTTACGGACCGTGCAGTTATACTGTGAAATTAATTGGTGAAACACATACGCCATTCGAATCATCCCAAGCATATGGCAGCAGTGGAGACGTGGACACTGCTTTAGATATTGCTGACTCCATAAACGGGTTGAGGACTCTACCACCTCACCCCCTACACCCCATAATGACCGGATTACCTTTACTTTTTTTTTTACTCCACGATGAACTGGTTACGTGTAGTAACGAGATAGTAGTATATCATAACTTCTGTGACTTCCTACATGTAAACAGATTATCAAAGTAGAGATAGTGGTATAGTGTGTTATATAATGTCTATGATTCCATACATGTAAATAGATTAACCAAGTAAGATAGTGGTATGTTATAATGTCTATGATTCCATACATGTAAATAGATTAACCAAGTAAGATAGTGGTATGTTATAATGTCTATGATTCCATACATGTAAATAGATTATCAAAGTAAGATAGTGGTATGTTATGATGTCTATGATTCCATACATGTAAATAGATTATCAAAGTAAGATAGT
>JAPXFY010000029.1:11491704-11734204 GCA_030674185.1 Monoplex corrugatus
GTTGGGAGTGTGATGTAGGTTGTATGTGCATGAATATAGGGTGTGTTTGAGTGATATGTGAGTGTGTGTATGTAAGTATGTGTATTGTTTATTGTATATGTGTGTGTGCGCGTGTGTGTGTGTCTGAGCATATGTGTATATGTGGTGCGTGTATGCCTATGTTAATGTGTATGTGTATATGACTATATGTGTGTGTGTATGTGATTGTGTGAGCGTACGCATGCGTAAATCGCATACAAATCGATATCGATTTGTACGTACATTTTTACAAATATGTTTGTGTGTATGCATACGTGAGAGTGAACGCATATGGGCAAGAGCGGATTTGGGTGCTTGTGGGCGTGGGCGTGGGCGTGGAATGCATCGCGCACGCCGGTTGAAAGAGCAAGTCTTTTTATCTAAAATTTCGCTAAACCGAAAATGTGTGCGTGTAGACACTTACGGTTGCACGTGCATATGTGCATGTGTGTATATGTGTATGTGTGATTGTATATTTAAGTGTGTATGAGTGTGTGACTGTGTGTATATGTGTGTGCGTGCGCGTGCGTGTGTATCTGTGTGGGTGTGAGTGAGTGAGTGTCTGAATGTGTGTGTGTGTGTGTGTGTGTGTGTGTGTGTGTGTGTGTGTGTGTGTGTGTGTGTGTGTGTGTGTGTGTGTGTGTGTGTGTGTGTGTGTTTGTGTGAGTGTGTGTATATGTGTGTAGTGAGAGAGAAACTTGGATTCGGTATTCATTCGTTCTCATGATGATGTTTATTCTTGCGATGAACTGTTATTGTTGTGCATTGTGACTGAAAAATGGATTGATGGGCAATTTTTGTCCTATGTAATAAATGTGCATGTGATGTCATACTGATTACTTGATTTCATGCATGGGGTGTGACAGTCTGCAGGAAGGCTGGGGCCATTTGTCTCGTTGTGGAAATGTTCATTGTTTAGATTATGTTGAGATTGTATGTTGCTTAGGGATGGATGGCTTGGTGTTTGGTCACTATTCTTTCCCTTTGGTCTTGGTCGAGTGCAGATAATTGACCAAGGGATACGCGCTGGTGACTTATGTTTGCGCATCCTTGTGCTCAGTGGTGTGGACATGGCAGCTGACGTGCCCGCACGGACATGCATCAAACGTATTTGTGAATACTTTTGTGCGCCTATGTGTGTATATGCCCCCTTGTGTGTTTTTTGAAAAGGGTAAGCGTGTGAATGTGTACATGTATATTTTGGGGGGTGCGTTCTTTTGCATGGGAAATATGCATAGCATACAGCATATTCATGATCGCGCATGCATGAGCACATTTTGTTGATTGATACCTAGGTGTTTGTGTATGATGCTTAATGTGCATTTTTTCATATGATTGCGTCAAAGTGTTAAGACTTTGCACAGCATGCGTGCTTGATTTTTGACATGTTCGCTTACGCAGGTATATGTATGCTGTCGGGTGAACGCAGAGGAGTATATGTTCCTTTTGTGCTGAATCAGTGTATGTATGTGCGTGTGTATATATATATGTGCGTGTGTGTGTGTATGTGTGTATGTGTGTGTGTGTATGTGTGTGTATGTATGTGTGTGTATGTGTGTGTGTGTGTGTGTGTGTGTGTGTGTGTGTGTGTGTGTGTGTTTATGTGTGTGTGTGTGCGTATGTGTACGTGCATGTGAGATTGAGTGTTTGTGTGTTTCGGAAACGTATGTGTGTGCAAATGGATTTATTGACATCAGCGTGCGCATATGTGTGTATAGGCATGTACGTACATGCTTATGTATGAATGTTGGGATCTGATTACTTGCATGAGAATTTGCAAAGATTGAAGCCAATCCAGTATGAAAGGAGAGCTGATGTCTGTGCACGTCTATGTATGCTTAATTATGCTTTGAATTAATGACTCACAATCGATCTTTTCACGCTTATCGTTGGGAAATCTGTCATATCTAACTTTACAATTTTTTCAACTTTTGAGAAAACTTTGTAGTCGTATAAATATATAGTTGTTTGCTGTATCTGTGTATAATTTGTATTTGTATTTGTTATACATGTTTATACATCTTTTCAGACCATGAGATGTATTTAAGAAACGTGCATGTCAGTAAACAATCCATTGTATATAATACTGTATGGACAAATGTTTGTATTTTTTGTACTAGAAACAACTGTGCTGGAATCAATTGAACACTTAAAATAATGAAAACTATCAATAATGGATAGCATCACAATTGCCTCTTTAAATTGTCAAGGTTTGGGGGATATGCGAAAACGAAGAGATGTCTTCCATTACCTGAAACAGAAAAAATATTCGATATACTGTCTCCAAGACACACATTTTAACAAGAGATTAGAGCAATATGTAACTTCAAAATAGGTATATAAATACTTTTTTGCATCATACCAGTATAATTCTAGAGGAGTTGCTGTTTTATTTTCAAACAATTTTGAATTTAAAGTAACAAACGTTAAACGAGACCAAAATGGCAACTATATCATTCTGTCATTCTCGTCAATGGAAAAGGACTTACTCTTAGTGAATGTTTATGGTCCCAATAAAGACGACCCGATGTTTTATAATACATTAAAAGATGTAATTAAAAGTTACAAGAAAAACAATATCATCGCTGTAGGTAATTGGAACATTGCTATGGATCTAAACATGCACTGTTATAACTATGTGCGCGTTAACAACCCCAAAACCAAAGAAGCACTCGAAAACATGACAAGAGAACTTAATCTGACAGAATTCTGGAGAGAGAACAATCCTGAATGTAGGCGGTATACGTGGAGAAACCCGATTCCACTTAAACAAAGCCGACTCGACTATTTCCTGTCTGATAATCTGTCTGGTATTATGAAAGTACGGATATTCTTCCAGGCTACCGTTCACACCATTCAATGGTAACACTTCGCTTACTATTCCACAAAACCCAAAAGATGAAAGGTTTCTGGAAATTCAATACATCTCTTCTGAAGGATGAGCAATACATGAAAGAAATAAGTGAAGAGATTTCAAATGTGATAAACGAGTATTCAACTGACCATTATGATAAATCGAATTTAAATGAAATGGCAAAATCTGACATTAAACTGAAAATCCCTGACAAACTCTTTTTAGATTTTCTGTTAATGAAGGTACAATCAAAACCCATAGCGCACGCCACAATGAAAAATAAGAAAATGAAAGAGAAGGAAAATAGACTTGTACAGGATATAGAAGCCTTTGAAAGGGTTGAAAACAAAACAGAAAATGAAACAAGAAAACTTGGAGAAAGGAATCACGAGCTTCAGATAATTCGGGACCAAAGAATGGAGGAAGTACTGCTGAGATTGAAGGCAAGATGGATTGCTGACGGGGAAAAAAATTCTAAATATTTTTGCCATCTTGAAAAAAGAAATTATGTGAGTAAACAGATGACAAAATTAGTGAGACAAGATGGTGCTACTTTAGAAAACCAACAAGACATACTTCATGAAGTTAAATCCTTTTATAAAAATCTCTATAAGAAAAGGCTCAACACCCACTCAAGTGAGTCTACGGTTGTTGTTATTTCGAAATCAATTCAGAATAGCAAACCTGATGTGTTTTCTACATTTAAATAATTCAGTAATTATATGTTAGTCTTATATTATCTCCTGTTTGTCATAAACCTGTCTGATCCTCACTCTCACTGATCAGTATTTTAAACTTAAGATAATTTTTTAGTCTATTTGATATACAAGCCCAGCCTATATTATACACAGGATTAAGGAGAGAAATATGAAGCAGATCTTTTATATACTCTTTGGGTTTGTCATCTTTGGGAATGCTAGTGATGAATCCTTCTTTCGGCGTAGTAGAGAGTTCTCCACCTTTGTGTACCTCATTTAGTGATCTCACAACAAATGGTCCGACTTGTTTTCACAAAATTTTAAAAGTGTCTGCGCTAAATCTGTCTGTACCCAGCCTTTTACCATATTTGATGTTTTTCAATGCTACGCTTACTTCATTTATTGTTATTTGGCTGTCCAATGATCACTTCTCTTCAATCGATGATTTGGATATCGTTATGATAAGGTTTTGTTTCGCGGTCGACAGTCTGTCCTTTCTTATATAGATTTGTATAAAAGGGTTTAACTTCGTGAAGTATATCTTGCTGGTCTTCTAAAATGATATTGTCTCTGTTCATTCATTTTGTCATTTGTTTAGTTACATAATTCCTTTTTCAAGATGAAAAAAAAATTGGATTTTTCCCATCTGCAATCCATCTCGCCTTCGATCTCAACAATACTCCCTCCATTCTTTTATGCCAAATTATCTGACTTCTTTCCTGAAGTATGTTTTTAGTTCAAATATCAGTCAACAGATGTAAGGATACTAAGCACGAAGGAACATGTAAAACACCTGGACAGAAACAGAGAGAAAAAGGATAGAACAGAACTTAAACTGGACAAAGAATGTAACTGCCGGTGTCGAAAACCTTTCAAAACTGTCAATCCTTTCATTTCTTTGTAACTTACGTGCTCCATACAATATTTGCGTCTCTTTAACTAGTGTTTGCGAACGTGAGGTCGGCACGTAAAATAAATAAAGCCTTCCAACGTGTTATCCTGGCCGGCTCTCTCTCTCTCTCTCTCTCTCTCTCTCTCTCTCTCTCTCTCTCTCTCTCTCTCTCTCTCTCTCTCTCTCTCTCGCCAAACCGCTGCAAAAAAGAAAACATGAAAGAACAATGCTTCATGGCATCTGAATCGGAATGTCCGAGGCTGCAGATGATGGCCGCCGTGTGTGGTTGTCCATGCACCAAGCACAAGGTCAGTGTAAAGAAAGAATCAAGATCGTGGCTGATATACGTCTGTCTGTGCTGCACTTTCTCTGTGTCCTGTTACTTGCACAATGTATGGACGTCGAGCAAAACCCAGGGCCCTGTGAGTGAAACTGTCAGACGTCTATGACGAAAACGCAAGGCTTTACAGAAAAAGACTTTTCACATATTTATTTTGTTTCACTGCTTTGGTGTACGGAGCGCCACACGAGGCAAACAAATGAGGACCTGCAGAGGACACCTGGCCAGTCTCTACGGAAAACTTACCATGACATATCCACAATGACTCGGGCCATAACAAAGAACTGTGATGACATCAACACGCTGCAACAAAACGAACAGAACAAAGACACACATCTAGATCGATGGACGCTAATTTGAGCAGACACCGGTTAGCACTGAAAAGAATGAACTTCAGATTTTTGGGCAACAATAAATTTCCAAGAGGCGACACTTCCAGTCATCTAAAGGGCTGGTGGCAACACGGACTTACTTCTCGTCTGGCAAAACATGAAAAAGCAATGACTTAGAGCAGACATGTCGCTCAAGACAAACACAAGAGACAGAGGACATACAGCCGCTGATCGTGACTCTGTTGCACGAAGATAAGCTGTGATTCTCCCAGTAGAAACCTCTGACAGGATCTCCGCAGTTACGGCATCCGATCACAGCTTCCCCACCCCACGACCAACAGAAGACATCAGCTACCACAAGGTAAGACAGCATATTTCTCAAACGGAAGACTACATGCTGAAATTGGAAATCGTGGTCACACACAAGCACAACATGGAGCTTACACATAGGTAACTGAACAAAGTGGAAACCAGGAACAAGAACAAAGGACCTATGATCAAATCAGAAGGCGACATGACAGATACAGTTAGGAGAGACCAAGAAATAAGAATAGTTGTGGACACGCTTGAAATCGTTCTTTCCCTATAGAAGGCGGGCAAGAGCAACGATTTATTCACAGAAAAACGAACGACCAGTGCAAAGTGACCCATCACAATGGATGTTATGAAGACTGCAACGTGCACGTTGGACAATATCGCCCATATCATGAGACAGAAAGACAGCGGAACCGCTACACTGACTCTATAGCTGCTGACTATGATCAGAAACACCGACAAATCTGGCTTGTTACACATTGCCAAGGGACAGAAACTGACATGTCAGCTACACACAGCCACTATGCTGTTGGCGCAATGATCCTGACCATCACTGAATACCAGTGCTCTCAGCATGACTACAACAGTCACCAGGAAAGGCCCCCTGAAAACTGTCTCAATGTTTCCAGTGATCCCAGACGTCATCCCCATTACGATGAAACACGTGACGTTGCCAGTCTCTGTGATACTGATTACCATGTCACCAACTGTCTCCCACAGTGCTGGCTGGCAAGATGACACCATTTCTCCTTCCTCCTTTCCTCCAAGTCGTGTAAATAGATCACAAAGAGAAACACGCGTACAATATATGCAGACATCTTGGGAGGGCAAGACTTCCTTGGTGATAACCACGAATGACCGACAACGTGAAACCCGTCAACGGGATGTGGAAACATTGCCAGAAATCCACTTACACACCAAACAGATAACACCTGCTGAACAGATCCCACCAGAGGAACGGAAAGCCACTAGCTGTGATGCTATCAACGAACGAAAGGAGCCCTGTTGAAGCGGACACATCCAACAGTAGTCAGTAAGAAGAGACAGACGATGAACAAACAGCTAGCTGACAAGAAAATCGTCAAAATCAAACGATCCGCAACATACTCCAACACACCATGCGGATGGCAGAAATGGACGACCTCGCTTCTGTCTGAACCAAACTGTACACTCTTGACAAAGGCCACATTTTGTATCAGCTTGGCCGAAACTTTTGTGCCTGTCTTTTTTTTTTCTTTTTTCTTTTTTTTTTTTTTTTTTTGTTATATCAGACACGCCTTCTAATTCTCTGTGTGTGTGTGTGTGTGGTGTGTGTGTGTGTGTGTGTTGTGTGTGTGTGTGTGTGTGTGTGTGTGTGTGTGTGTGTGTGTGTTTCTTGTTCGACTTAAGCTGAAGCCCTGAAGACACCCCCTCCCCCCCCCCACACACACACCCACACACACACATCAAAATGCATTATCAGCTGCCGACAAACAGGCACACAACCAGTCGCCGTGGTGTAGTGGTTAGTGCAACGGACTACCGACTGGAAGGTTGTGGGTTCGGATCCCCATCAGTCTCTTCAAAATCATTGTGGGATTTTAGGCTCTAACTGGCTCCTACCCAGAGTTGGGAGTGATATGGGCTCATTGGAAAGACTGGGACCACACAGTCGAGCCTCATCCACTTCATGGATGCGTCACTGAGGGTGTTGTCAAATCTTCTGACCAGCACATCAAGTGTCTGTATCTCTCGGGCCTGGTTGACGCATGGATATAGATAGTAAGCGTAGAGTACAGCCCTGTCACGCAGTCTCAAACCAAGATGGAACTCCATAGCAGCATGATTATCATCCTCATCGACGTCGTCATCATTGCATTGTAATAAAACTGTCTCAGCTTTTGTGGCCATTAAAATGGCGTAGAAAATGGGGCGAAAAAAAAAGGTGAGCGCAAAAGTAACCTCCTTGAGTGCGATTATCCTTAAAGAAATACAGGCACGCTAGACCACTCAGCTGATCCCCCTATACTAGACGAACGGGAATGAAGTCGCCCCAGGCCCAGAGAAGTGGTCCTTACAAATCACGACGAAAGGAGAAGTCAACGATAGACACACACAGCAGGCAGCAAGTTCCAGGTGCACAAACACATTCTAAAACTAATGGAGCAAACAAACACTAAATTTCAAAACAAATAAAGCTATCAAACACAACTACAAAGCTATCAAACACAACTACAAAGCTATCAAACACAACTACAAAGCTATCAAACACAACTACAAAGCTATCAAACACAACTACAAAGCTATCAAACACAACTACAAAGCTATCAAACACAACTACAAAGCTATCAAACACAACTACAAAGCTATCAAACACAACTACAAAGCTATCAAACACAACTACAAAGCTATCAAACACAACTACAAAGCTATCAAACACAACTACAAAGCTATCAAACACACACAATCAAAACAATTACATAATATCTTACTTCCATATTACGCTTGAATTACACATGTATTCTACAAGTATCAGTGTCATAACAACTGGCTAACTAAACATACATGTTTCGTCATTTGTTATTTAACACCAAAATTCTACATATTGAATAATGCTCCGTATAAAAACATCATTTATTAATTCATAGTATCATATGTCCTTCAATATTATATGTGTCGCAGCGTCAATACTTTTTGAATAAATCTGGGCATTTAGAGTGGGAAATCATTGCTAAACATAAAGATATGTCTCCAAGTTAGACTTTAAGGAAGACAACAGCATGTGACTCGAACAGACAGAGGAAACTCGTTCAAATTGTTTAGACAAGACACAGAAAAAGAGTGACGAGCAACTGTGGAGCATTTATATGGAGGAATTTGTAACCATGTAATATCCCAGGCAGAATGGAGATGTTGGGTAGAGATGTACATTCCTAGGTGGTCACAAAGGTACATTGATACACCTGCAGCATGATGTATTGATTTTGTACGAAATTCTTTGAGAAACAGGCAACCAGCAGAGAAAGTGAAGTAAGGGATATGATCACACTTCTATATATGAAGGGCACACACACACACACACACACACACACACACACACACACACACACACACACACACACACACACACACACACACGCACGCACACACACACTTACACGCATACACACACTGTCGCGATAGCATCATCCTGACGTCATGGAAGATAACACACACACACGCCAAACACATGTCATCATCATCAGGTGCCTTGCCGAATGGTGTTGGCGATTATGGACTTCCATCTGTCTCTATCTCTTGTTGCATCAAGCATCTCTTCCACCCTCCCTGTCTTCAGCCACTCTAGTATCTTCTCCCTGGGTCTACCCGGTGCTGTCCTTCCCTCCAGCTTTTCCGTTGTGACCAGGTGTTCCAATTCCCCTTTCCTCATAAAATGGCCTATGAATGTTGCCTGCCATTTCCTAACCTTCCTTTGAATGATCTACTTGTGTCTGCCTCCATCAAGACTGTCTCGTTTGTTTTCTTTGCTGTCCATGGAACTCTCAACATCCTTCTTAGAAACCACATCTCGGCTGCCTCAATCTTGTTCTGGCTTTGCTTGTTGACTGTCCACGCCTCGCAACCGTACAACAATATTGGTTCTACATAACATTCAAGAACTCTCTTCCTGATGTTAATTGATAGGCATTTGTTGCTAAGAATGCTCTCCATCTTCTTGAATGTTGTTTTTGCTTGGCCGATTCTGCTGGCTATTTCTGATGTGCATCTGCCATCTGGTGAAATGATCGTTCCCAGGTATTTAAATTTATCAACCTGTCTCAAGGTTGTGCCGTTTGCTTTCTATTTCAAGTATATTCACAAGTTTTTGTAGGTCCCTTTCACTTTCTGCAATTAGCACATGTCATCATCATCATCAGATGCCCTGCCGCTTGGCGTTGGCGATCATGGACTTCCATCTGTCTCTATCTCTCGTTGTCCCTATCATCTCTCACACCCCCTCTCGTCCCCAGCCACTCCACAAGTCCGTCCAGCATTTTCTCCATGGGTCTATCCGGTGCTCTCTTTCCCTCCAGCTTTCCTGTTGTGACCAGGTGCTCCAAATCCCCCTTCCTCATAAAATGGCCTATAAATGTTCCCTGATTTTTCCTAATCTTCCTTATGAGTGATCTACTTGTGTCTGCCTCCATCAAGACTGTCTCGTTTGTTTTCTTTGCTGTCCATGGAACTCTCAACATTCTTCTGAGAAACCACATCTCGGCTGCCTCAATCTTGTTCTGGCTTTGTTTGTTGACTGTCCACGCCTCACATACATACAACAGTACTGGTTCTATATAACATTCAAGAACTCTCTTCCTGATGTTAATTGATAGGCATTTGTTGGTAAGAATGCCTGTCATCTTCCCGAATGCTGTTTTGGCTTGGCCGATTCTGCCGGCTATTTCTGATGTGCATCTGCCGTCTGATGAAATGATCGTTCCCAGGTATTTGAATTTATCAATCTGTGTCAAGGTTGTGCCATTTGCTGTTATTTTGCATGAGGGGATTTCATGTTTTTTACTGATCACCATGACTTCAGTCTTCCTGCTGTTTAGTTCCAGCCCCTTACATTTGCTTTCTATTTCTTGTATATTCACAAGGTTTTGTAGGTCCCTTTCATTTTCTGCAATTAGCACGGTGTCATCTGCGTACCGAATGTTGTTTATCATTTTCCCTCCAACCTTTAATCCAGGGTCTTCTTCTAGGTTTCTCATGATGTTTTCGCTGTAAAGTGAAAACAGATATGGTGACAAAACACAATCCTGTCTGACTTCTCTTTTGATGTTTTGGAAAGAGCTTACATTGTTTTCTATTCTCATTGCAGCTGTTTGTTCCCAGTACATATTCCTGATTATTCGTAGATCTTTTCCATCAACATTGAGTCTCTCCAGTTGGTTGATCAATTCATCATGTCTTACCCGATCGAAAGCCTTGGTGTAGTCAACAAAGCATAAATACAAATCCTTAATCAACTCGATTGACCTCTCTATGATAGTTCTTAGGATGTATATGGCATTAATAGTTCCTTTCCCTTCCACAAATCCACACTGTTCTTCTGCTATTTCTCTTTTGATTCTATTCCTTGTCCTCATCATGATCATTCTTAACAGGATTTTTGTTACATGACTCATCAAACTGATTGTGCGATGGAGTTCGCATTCTATAGCCCCTGTCTTCTTTGGAAGTGCAATGAAAATTGATTTTGACATATCTTTGGGGATTTTTCCAGTGTCGTAAATTTCGTTTAGAAGGACTGTTATTTTTTCTATGCCAAATTCCTCCAGGGCTTCAATCATCTCTGTAGTAATGTTGTCTGGTCCTGGGACTTTTCCTGGTTTCATCTTTTTCAGTGCCGCTCTAACTTCATCTTTTATTATGGGTGGTCCTTCAAAGTTCTTTTTTATAATGTGTTCTTCGTTTCTGTCATCCTCAAAAAGGTCTTTTATGTACTCTCCCCATCTATCCAATATTTTGTCCTTTTCGATTTCAAGCACCCAGTTGATGTGCATGTATTTTTCCTGTGGACAATTTCTTCAATTCGTCTGTACATACCCTGAGGATCCGTTTTGTGTCGGTCTTCCATTTCTTTGCACTTTGTTTTCAGCCAAGCTTCCTTAGCTTCATTGCACCTATTCTTGATCTCCTTGTTTATCTTCCTGTAGATCTCTTCGTTTCTCTTTGCCTTCCTCCTTTCCTCCATCAAGCCCAAAATTTCATTAGTCATCCAGCTCTTTTTTGCTTTTCTATCTGCCCGAGGGATTTCCTCACAAGCTTCATTTATCGAATTCCTCAACTTTGTCCATTGTTCCTCACTGTCACCAACGTCCTCCAGAGCACTGAATTTGTTTTGAACATGTACAATAATTTTTTACGTATCACTTCATCTGTCTTTAAGAGTCCAAGGTTTAATTTGATGTTGCTTTTGGTCTGTTTCCTTTTCCTCAATTTCAGTCTAAATCTTCCCACGACAGGATTGTGGTCACTGTTGCAGTCTGCGCCTGGTAGTGTTTTTGCTGACAGTAAAAAAATTCTAAATCTTTTGATGATCAGGATGTAGTCAATCTGATTTTTGGTATTATCTCCTGGACTCATCCAAGTCCATTTTCTTCTGTTCGGTTGCTCAAACCAGGTGTTTCCTACTATGAACTCATTCATCTGTGCCCATTGTACAAGTTTCTCACCCCTTTCATTTTGTGTACCAAGGCCATGAGGTCCAACTATATCCTCCACCCTATCATGTCGCACTTTAGCATTAAAATCTCCGATTATTACAGTAACTTCTTGTGATTTACATTGGACCTTGGCCATCTCTAATACTTCGTAGAAGTTGTCGATGTCTTCCTGAGTACTTGCAGATGTTGGTGCATACACCTGAATGATGTTGATATCAAATGGTTTGCCTCCCAACTTGACCAGCAAAACTCTGTCGGACACAGCCCAGTATCCCTTAATGCTTTTGATTTGTCTTTGTCTATCATGATGCCTACTCCTCTTTCTGAGTACTTGCCCGGATTTGTGGTCATACCCTGATGATGTTGATATCCATGTTTGCCATCCCAACTGACCATCAAAACTCTGTCGGATATCCCAGTATCCTTACTGCTTTTGATTTGTCTTTGTCTATCATGATGCCTACTCCTCTTTAGTGTGAGTTTAAACCACCTGAGTCATGCATGAGGTTCCCTGGATGTATACTGCTCCAACTTCCATCTCACTTCACCGTTGTCCTAAAATACCATGTTAATGTTCTTTCCATATCTGGTTGATATTTCTTGTTTTACCTTCTGCACAGTTGTTTATATTTCCGTTGCTACTTTGAATGTTTTTAAATGAGTTAGGGTTCGCAGTAACTTGCTGCGGTCTGGTGTCCCCGGCACGCATACGTCCCTACCGGTGGTCTGCTGCTCCGTTGGAGGCACCTCTCCGTGTTTCGTGATGTATTTTCTAGTTTCTGTCATGAATGTCTTTCCGTTGCTTATGGTTGTGTACGGGCTACTCGTAGCCTTACTTTCCGATGTCCAAACAGTGGAGCTATCACCATAGCTGGGGTGGTTCTGGCACGGGCATATCACACCGGGGTCTGCGTGCTCGTCTGGGGGCCAGACTCCTCCGAGTCACGGTTCACCCGAGTCGGAGGTGTCAGTACGCCTGTCGCCGAGTGGCACAGCGTGGGCTTGCTGATGGAGAGGCTATGTACTGGCAGGAAGAGACTTACGCCTTCTGCTCTTCTTTCGCAAGGCTGAGCAGCAGTGCTAGCCAGCGGTGCAGGCTGAAGCCTACACACTAGACGCATCACATCTGCCAATATGACAAGCACATGTACTCAGACGAAATGTTCTAGGTTCAACAGCAGAGTGCTGTGTGTGTGTGTGTGTGTGTGTGTGTGTGTGTGTGTGTGTGTGTGTGTGTGTGTGTGTGTGTGTGTGTGTGTTTGTGTGTGTGTGTGCGTGTGTGTGTGTAAGCACTAGTATGCGCGCATGCATGTATCAATATGTACAATCGTGCATACACACAAAAATGAGAGACAATCAGCTAGTGACGAGCGAGAGAAAGCAGGAGGGAACAGACAGACAGAAAGACACAGAGAAACAGCATACAGACAACAGAGAACAGACATACAGACAGACACAGACAGACAGACAGACAGAGACAGACATTAAGAATAGTCCTTTCAGAAACAAACAGACAGAACTGAAAAGGATGACAAACACAACCATTACCATGTCTAAGAAAACAAACAGACAACAAAAAGAACGACAGTGACAAACCATACAGTCTAAACAAACAGACAACAAAAAGAACACACGTCAAACCATACAGTCTAAACAAACAAACATACAACACAAAAAGACACACTGTCAAACCATACAGTCTAAACAAACAGACAACAAAAAGAACACACTGTCTAAACCATACAGTCTTAAAGTAAACAAACAGACAACAAAAAGAACACACTGTCAAACCATACAGTCTAAAGAAACAAACAGATCAACAAAAAGAACACACTGTCAAACCATACAGTCTAAAGAAACAAACAGACAACAAAATAAACACACTGTCAAACCATACAGTCTAAAGAAACAAACAGACAACAAAAAGAAGACACTGTCAAACCATACAGTCTAAAGAAAAAGACAGACAACAAAAAGAACACACTGTCAAACCATACAGTCTAAAGAAACAGACAGAAACAAAAAGAACACACTGTCAAACCAACATCGTAAAGAACAAACAGACAGACAACAAAAGAACACACTGTCAAACCATACAGTCTAAAGAAACACAGACAGAAAACAAAAATAACACACTGTCAAACCATACAGTCTAAAGAAACAAACAGACAACAAAAAGATGACACTGTCAAACCATACAGTCTAAAGAAACAAACAGACAACAAAAAGAACACACTGTCAAACCATACAGTCTAAAAAACAGACAGATAACAAAAAGAACACACTGTCAAACCATACAGTCTAAAGAAACAAACAGACAACAAAAAGAACACACTGTCAAACCATACAGTCTAAAGAAACAAACAGACAACAAAAAGAACACACTGTCAAACCATACAGTCTAAAGAAACAAACAGACAACAAAAAGAACACACTGTCAAACCATACAGTCTAAAGAAACAGACAGACAACAAAAAGAACACACTATCAAACCATACAGTCTAAACAAACAGACAACAAAAAGAACACACTATCAAACCATACAGTCTAAACAAACAGACAACAAAAAGAACAAACTTTCAAACCATACAGTCTACAACAGACAACAAAAAGAACACACTGTCAAACCATACAGTTCTAAAAAAACAAAGAAGACACAAAAAGAACACACTTCAAACCATACAGTTAAACAAACAAAGACAACAAAAAGAACACACTGTCAAACATACAGTCTAAACAACAGACAACAAAAAGAAACTTCACTTTCAAACATACACGTCTAAATCAAAACAAAGACAACAAAAAGAACACTCTGTCAAACCTACAGTCTAAACAAACAGACAACAAAAAGAACACACTATCAACCATACAGTCTAAACAAACAGACAACAAAAAGAACAACTTCATACCATACAGTCTAAACAAACAGACAACAAAAAGAACAAACTTTTAAAATACAGTCTAAAAAACAGAACAAAAGAACACACTGTAAACCATACAGTTTAAGAAACAAACAGAGAAACAAAAATAACACACTGTCAAACCATACGTCTAAACAAACAGACAACAAAAATAACACACTGTCAAACATACAGTCTAAAGAACAAACAGACAACAAAAACACACTGTCAAACCATACAGTTTAAAAACAACAAACAAAATAACACACTGTCAAACCATACAGTCTAAACAAACAGACAACAAAAATAACACACTGTCAAAACCATACAGTCTAAAAAACAAACAGACAACAAAAAGAACACTTCAAACCATCAGTCTAACAAACAGACACAAAAATAACACACTTCAAACCATACAGTCTAAAAACAAACAGACAACAAAAGAACACACTGTCAAACCATACAGTTAAACAAACAAGAAAACAAAAATAACACACTGTCAAACCATACAGTCTAAACAAACAGACAACAAAAATAACACACTGTCAAACCATACAGTCTAAAAAACAACAGACAACAAAAAGAACACACTTCAAACCATCAGTCTAACAACAGACAACAAAAATAACACACTGTCAAACCATACAGTCTAAACAAACAAAAGACAACAAAAAAACACACTGTCAAACCATACAGTCTAAACAAACAAAGACACAAAAAGAACACACTTAAACCATACAGTCTAAACAAACAGACAGCAAAAAGAATACACTTTCAAACCATACAGTCTAAACAAACAGACAACAAAAAGAACACATTCAAACCATACATCTAAACAAACACAGACAACAAAAAGAACACACTTCAAACATACAGTCTAACAAACAAACAACAAAAAGAACACACTGTCAAACCATACAGTCTAAACAAACAAAGCAACAAAAAGAACACACTGTCAAACCATACAGTCTAAACAAACAGACAACAAAAAGAACACACTGTCAAACCATAAGTCTAAACAAACAAAGACAACAAAAAAACACACTTCAAACCATACAGTCTAAACAAACAAACAGACAACAAAAAGAACACACTGTCAAACCATACAGTCTAAACAAACAGACAACAAAAGAGCACACTTCAAACCATACATCTAAACAAACAGACAACAAAAGAAACACTTCAAACCATACAGTCTAAACAAACAGACAACAAAAAGAAACACTGTCAAACCATACAGTCTAAACAAACAGACAACAAAAAGAACACACTGTCAAACCATACAGTCTAAACAAACAGACAACAAAAAGAACACTGTCAAACATACAGTTAAACAAACAGACAACAAAAAGAACAAACTTTCAAACCATACAGTCTAAACAAACAACAACAAAAGAACACACTGTAAACCATACAGTCTAAACAAACAACAACAAAAAAACAACTTTCAAACCATACAGTCTAACAAACAGACAACAAAAAGAAACACTGTCAAACCATACAGTCTAAACAAACAGACAACAAAAAGAAACACTTTCAAACCATACAGTCTAAACAAACAGACAACAAAAAGAACACACTTCAAACCATACAGTCTAAACAAACAGACAACAAAAAGAACACACTGTCAAACCATACAGTCTAAAAAACAGACAACAAAAAGAACACTCAAACCACAGTCTAACAAACAACAGACAACAAAAAGAACACACTTCAAACATACAGTCTAAAACAAACAGACAACAAAAAGAACAACTTCAAACCATACAGTCTAAAAAACAAACACAACAAAAAGAAACATCAAACCATACAGTCTAAACAAACAGACAACAAAAAGAACAACTTTCAAACCATACAGTCTAAACAAACAGACAACAAAAGAAACACACTGTCAAACCATACAGTCAAAACAAACAACAAAAGACACAAAACCTCAACAACAAAAACAAACAAACAAAAGAACACACTTCAAACATACATCAAACAAAAGACAACAAAAAAACTTTCAAACATACAGTCTAAACAAACAAGACAACAAAAGAACACCTGTCAAACCTACAGTCTAACAAACAGACAACAAAAAGAAACACTTCAAACCATACAGTCTAAACAAAAAGACAACAAAAGAACACACTGTCAAACCATACAGTCTAAACAGCAACAAAGAAATCAACATAAGTCAAACAAACGACAACAAAAAAAACCATTCAAACATAGTCTAACAAACAAGACAACAAAAAAACACACTTTCAAACATACAGTCTAAACAAACACAACAAAAAACACTTCAAACCATACAGTCTAAACAACAACAACAAAAAGAACAACTTTCAACCATACAGTCTAAACAAAAGACAACAAAAAGAACACACTTCAAACCATACGTCTAAACAAACAGACAACAAAAGAACAACTTTCAAACCATACAGTCTAAACAACAGACAACAAAAAGAACACACTTCAAACCATACATCTAACAAACAGAAAAAAAAGAACACTTCAAACATACAGTCTAAACAAACAAAAACAAAAAGAAACACTGTCAAACATACAGTCTAAAAAACAACAACAAAAAGAAACACTGTCAAACCATACGTCTAAAAAACGAAACAAAAGAACAACTTCAAACCATACAGTCTAAAAAACAGACAACAAAAGAACACACTTCAAACCATACAGTCTAAACAAACAACAACAAAAAAGAAAACACTTTCAAACCATACAGTCTAAACAAACAGACAACAAAAAGAACAAACTTTCAAACATACAGTCTAAACAAACAGACAACAAAAAGAACACATGTCAAACCATACAGTCTAAAACAAACAGACAACAAAAAGAAACACTTCAAACATACAGTCTAAACAAACAGACAACAAAAAAACACTTCAAACCATACAGTCTAAACAAACAGACAACAAAAAAAACACTTCAAACCATACAGTCTAAACAAACAGACAACAAAAAGAACACACTGTCAAACCATACAGTCTAAAAACAGACAACAAAAAGAACACACTTCAAACCATACAGTCTAAACAAACAAGACAACAAAAAGAACACACTTCAAACCATACAGTCTAAACAAACAGACAAACAAAAAGAACACACTTCAAACCATACAGTCTAAACAAACAGACAACAAAAAGAAAACAACCATACGTCTACAAACCATAACAATTCAAACAACATCAAACAACAGACAACAAAAAGAACACACTGACAAAAAGAAACACTTCAAACATACAGTCTAAAACAACAGACAACAAAAAGAACAACTCAAACCATACAGTCTAATCAACAGAAACAAAAACAACAAACAAACAGACAAACAACGCAAACAAAAGACACTTAATACAGTCATAAACAAAACAGACAAAAAAAGAAACATTCAAACTCATACAGTCTAAACAACAAACAGACAACAAAAAGAACAAACTTTCAAACCATACAGTCTAAACAAACAGACAACAAAAAGAACACACTGTCAAACCATACAGTCTAAACAAACAAACAGACAACAAAAAGAACACACTGTCAAACCATACAGTCTAAACAAACAGACAACAAAAAAAAGACACACTGTCAAACCATACAGTCTAAACAAAAACAAAAGACAACAAAAAGAACACACTGTCAAAACCATACAGTCTAAACAAACAACAACAAAAAAAAACACACTGTCAAACCATACAGTCTAAACAAACAACAAGACAACAAAAAGAACAAACTGTCAAACCATACAGTCTAAACAAACAGACAACAAAAAGAACACACTGTCAAACCATACAGTCTAACAAACAAACAGACAACAAAAAGAACACACTGTCAAACCATACAGTCTAAACAAACACAACAAAAAAACACTGTAACCACAGTTAAACAAACAACAAAAAAACTCAAACACATCTAAACAACAGACAACAAAAAAAAACTTCAAACCTCAGTCTAACAAACAGACAAAAAGACACTCAAACATACGTCTAAACAAAAGACAAAAAAAGAACCACTTCAAACCATACATTAAACAAAGACAAAAAAAGAACACTCAAACATAGTCAAACACAAAACAAAGAACACTTCAAACATACATTAAACAAAAAACAAAAGAACACTCAAACCATACAGTCAACAACACAACAAAAAGAAACCTTAAAAAGTCTAACAACGACAACAAAAAAACAACTTCAAACCATACAGTCTCAACAAACACAACAAAAAGAAACACTGTCAAACCAACAGTCTAACAAAAACAAAACAAAAAGAACACTTCAAACCATACAGTCTAAACAACAAAAAAAAAACAACTCAAACCATACAGCTAAACAAACAAAAGACAACAAAAAGAACCACTTCAAACATACAGTCTAACAAACAGACAACAAAGAAAACTCAACCATAAGTCTAACAAACAAAAAAAATGACATACAAAAAAACAAAAAAAAACTGTCAAACCATACAGCTAAAACAACAAACAAAAGAACAACTTCAAACATAAGCTAACAAAAACAAAGAAACACCACTCAGTCTAAACAAACAGACAACAAAAGAACAACTTCAAACTAGTCTAAACAAAGACAACAAAAAGAACACACTTTCAAACCATACAGTCAACAACAGACAACAAAAAGAAACACTGTCAAACATACAGTCTAAACAAACAGACACAAAAAAAACACTTCAAACATACAGTCTAAACAAAGACAACAAAAAACACACTGTCAAACCATACAGCTAAACAAACAGACAACAAAAGACCACTTTCAAACCAACAGTCTAAACAAACAAAAACAAAAACACACTTAAACATACATCAAACAAACAGACAACAAAAGACAACTTTCAAACCATACAGTCTAAACAAACAGACAACAAAAAAACCACTCAAACCATACAGTCTAAACAACAAAGAAACAAAAAGAAACACTTCAAACCATACGTCTAAACAAACAAGACAACAAAAAGAACACACTTCAAACCATACAGTCAAAAAAACAACAAAAAGAACACACTGTCAAACCAACAGTCTAAACAAACAGACAAAAAAAACACTCAACCATACGTCTAAAAACAACAAAAGAACACACTGTCAAACCATACGTCTAAAAACACAGCCAAAAAAACCTGTCAACCATCAGTCTAAACAACAAAAAAAAGAAACACTTCAAACCATACATCTAAAACAAAAGACAACAAAAAGAACACTCAACCATACAGTCTAAACAAACAACAACAAAAAGAACAACTTTCAAACCATAAGTCAAACAAACGACAACAAAAAGAACACACGTCAAACCATCGTCTAACAAACACAACAAAAGACACTTTCAAACCATACAGTCTAAACAAAGACAACAAAAAACACACTGTCAAACATACAGTCTAAACAAAACAGACAACAAAAGAAACACTGTCAACAACAGTCTAAACAACAAAGACAACAAAAAGAAAACTTTCAAACCATACAGTCTAAACAAACAACACAAAAAAAACACTTCAACCAACGAAACAAACAACAACAAAAAGAACAACTTCAAAATACAGTCTAAAAAACAAACAGACAACAAAAGAACACTGTCAAACCATAAGCTAAAAAAACAGACACAAAAAGAACAACTTTCAAACCATACAGTCTAAAAAACAGAAACAAAAAAACACACTGTCAAACCAACAGTCTAAACAAACAACAACAAAAAGAAACACTTCAAACCATACATCTAAACAAAACAGACAACAAAAAGAAAACACTTCAAACCATACAGTCTAACAAACAACAAACGACAACAAAAAAACACACTGTCAAACCATACAGTCTAAACAAACAACAACAAAAAGAAACAACTGCAAACCATAAAGTAAACAAACAGACAACAAAAAGAACACACTTCAAAAACAACAGCTAAAAAACAGACAACAAAAAGAACAACTGTCAAAAAATACATTAAACAAACAGCAACAAAAAAAACACTTCAAACCAACAGTCTAAACAAACAAACAGACAACAAAAAAACAACTAAACCATACAGTCTAAACAAACAGACAACAAAAAACAACTTCAAACCAACAGTCTAAAAAAACAAAACATACAACAAAAAACACTGTCAAACCAAACAGTCAAACAAAACAGACAACAAAAAGAACACACTTCAAACCATACAGTCAAAACAAACAACAACAAAAAAACAAACTGTCAAACACATACAATCTAAACAAACAACAAAAAAGAACAACTTCAAACCATACAGTCTAAACAAACAGACAACAAAAAGAAACATGTCAAACCAAAACAGTCTAAAACAAACAAACAGACAACAAAAAGAAACAACTGTCAAACCATACAGTCAAACAAACAGACAACAAAAGAACACACTCAAACCATACAGTCTAAAAACAAGACAACAAAAAGAACACTCAAACCAACAGTCTAAAACAAACAGACAACAAAACAACAATTCAAACCATACAGTCAACAAAAAACAACAACAACAAAAAGAACACACTGTCAAACCATACAGTTAAACAAAAAACAACAAAAAAAACAAACTTCAAACCATACAGTCTAAAACAAACAGACAACAAAAAGAAGACACTGTCAAACCATACAGACTAAACAAACAAACAGACAACAAAAACAACACACTGTCAGAAGAATAAGAATGTAACAAGCTCTGCAAGGGAAAAGAATGTTTCAATCGCCGAAAGTTCGGAAGGGACCTTAACAAGGGACATAATCGACTCTTGCAGCTCTTTCCGAAATACATGTACATGCTACAAATGTTGCATCCCATTTAGCGATCGTTCGCAATCGTAAGCTCGGTACGTGGAGCATATGCATCTGCCTCTGTCTCTGTCTGTCTGTTTGCCTGTCTGTGTGAATGTCTATCTGTCGGTCGGTCGGTCTGTCTGTCTGTCTGTCTGTCTGTCTCTCTCTCTCTCTCTCAAACTTTCAAACCATACAGTCTAAAGAACAAACAGATAACAAAAAGAACACACTGTCAAACCATACAGTCTAAACAAACAGACAACAAAAAGATGGCGGAATGTGATACACGTCCGTATTTTGTGTCGCTAAAGAAAGTTTTTGTGTCAAACCATACAGTCTAAAGAAAGTTTTTGTGTCTCTTTCAAGATGGCGGAATGTGATACACGTCCGTATTTTGTGTCGCTAAAGAAAGGTTAACTGTGACGTGTTGAAGTGCTACATGCAGCTGTGATTAGTGTTGGTGTTTTACCTGTGTGTTGTGCTAACAGATGTGTGGACTGCTTCGTGATCTGAGGTGGGATCTGTTCTTGTGAAGACTTTTTCTTTTTTTTTTTTTTTTCTTTTTTCCCCGTCAACAGTGATGGTCAGTTAATTTTAAGTTCAACCGCTGCCTGGTGGGCCCTGCTGTACGCTGTGGCGTGTGGTGGGGATTAATGCTGTCCTGCTAATTGTTGTAGCGGGCTGAGTGTGTGTGACCAGCGTGAGTCATGTATTTTTAAACAATGGACGTACACCCAGCGCGGTGTGCCTAGGATGGCACACTACACAGCAGACTTTATATTTCATCTTTTTTTATTTTCTTTCCAATTTATTTTTCTAAATGTCTGACAATGCGGCCATATACACGCTCTATGAGCGCACAGAATAGTTTCCACAATGAAATACAGTACACAAAAGACCCATACCAGGTCACGTTTAATTCTCCTCTTACCAAGTTGCCACTTTGGAGATACGTTGTATTAGAACGATACTGTGGAGCCTACAGACCCCTAAACACAACTTTCACTATTAAAGAAACCACAAAAAACAACAAATCAAATATAAACAACATTCCCAAAACTATTCTTACAAACATACCTCAGGAACTCTGGCATACATACATACAATTATACCAAGGTGACAGTTATAAAATACTAACTCTGCACATCTACTACACAACAGGAAAAATACTTTTACAAGGAAATTTGTGCCGTGAATGGGTGGACATTGAATTCGACAAACTACAGTGCATTGTGGACAACCTTGCAGCGTGTGATAGTGCTGTGTTAGCAGAGAAGATTTCAGCTAACATCAACGAGCTGTCCACCATGTCCCATCTACCCCCAACATCTCCAGCCATCACTGACAGTCCGAATCAGCTACCCACCCCCTCCTCAACCCCCCTTACATCTGCAATTGATCTTCAGGAGGCACCCCGCCATCCCTTCTCCCTCCATCCACACCACCACCAATCCCAGTGCCAACAAATGTGACGCAACGGTCCCCCCTGCCCCATCCAAACCTTCCCCTTCCTCACCTACTGTCACCCAGCCTGAAGCCGACACACTCCGCCCACCTTCCCTCCCCACTCCCCCACCATCAACTGAGAACCAGTGTGTCGTCGCCACTCGTCACTGCCCACCTTCACCTTCCACTGAGAGTCAGACTGAATCGGCCAGTACTACTCTTCCCCATGCTCTCCCTCCCTCCAGTGACACTCAGCTTGAGACAGCCACCACCACCCTTCCCCCTACTCTCCCACCTTCCTTAGAGACCACCACAGAACCAGTCCAGTCCCATTGTTCCCCTACATGTATAGCCGACGACAATGTCCCGTCAACCACTACGTGTGACCCAGCAGTAAACAACGCCACCTCCAAAGCATGTACACACAATGCTTGTACAGAAACAATCAAACATCTTCAGGAACAATTGAACACTGCCACACTCGCCATCGCCACAATGCAAACACAAATTCAGACACTCACAAACCAACTGTCCAGCATAGCCAAACAGACTGAAAACAACACTCAGTGTGTAAGTGACTCAGAAGTAAGGCTGAAAAACACAGTGAAAGTAGTGAAAGAAGAACTTATGAGTCAAATACAAGACAATAACTCTAGCCACCAGAGTATACTTGCCAAACTTGACGATCACACCAACAAACTGAAATCCATCAAGGACAGTCAGCAAAACTTTACTTGTGACATCAAGAAACAACTTCAAACAATCAACACTTGCCAACACCTACAACAGACAGAGACATCAGTACAACAAACAGACAAACCCACTAATCAAACAAAACCCCAACCCACCACTACATGTGAGTCTACCACCACAAAGGACATGTATAACATAAGTACAGCCAACAAGTTTGATGTCCTCTCTGACACTGACAGTTCTGAACAACCTCACGCCACTGTCCCCAGTCCCTCTCAGCCATCATCATCCACTGTCAACAAGAAAACAATGGCTGACCCCCCATCCCCTCTCACTAGTCTCAGGCAGAAAACCATTCCCCCTAACTGTAATACTCTACTGTTGGGTGACTCAGTCTTGGAGAGAGTGGATGAAAGGAAGATGTCAACAGGTGGTAACATTGTCAGGAACCTCTCGGTATCTGGCCTGACAGTCCATCACCTTAGCCAGTGGCTGTCCTCTCGCCCACCATCCCACGACATAACACACGTCACCTTCCACGTCGGCATCAACAGCTGCCATGATGGACCTGTATCAGGAGAGCAATGGGGAAGATTACTTCGTCTCCTGAGAAAATCTTTCCCCAGTGCTACACTTGCAGCTTCTTCCATTGTCCCTCCCTTTGGCCAACACCCCTTGAAAGAAGCTGCATCACGGTCCACAGCCTCACTTCGGCGCTCCTGTGAGCAAGAAGGAATACTGTTCATCAACAACACCCCTTCCTTCCTAACCAAATCAGGTGCACCAAGAAAAGATATGTACCGTGATTCAGTTCACCCAAGTGCTAAAGGATCTAAATCTCTTGCACTAAACATCCGTTCCTATGATGTTCAAAACCCCTGTTATGGCCCCAATTCTCCAATACGCCCACCTCTTATCTCAACCCCCCCAACAGCCCCCAAACCCCTGCATTACCAACACCCATCTCCAATCTCTAACAATCTACAATACCCACCTGCAGTCTCCAACCATCGACAACACCAATCTCCAGTCTACAATCACCTACAACATCCATCTCCAAACTCCAAAAATCTCCAGCACCTGTCTCCAGTTTACAGCCATCTACAACTCCCATGTGCAGTCCCCAGCCGTCTACAGCACCCATCTCTAATATCCAGCCACCCACAACACCCACCTGCAGTCCCCAGCTCCAGCCATCTACAACACCCACCTGCAGTCCCCGCTGGTGTCAGTGCGGAGCAGAACAACACACAGTATCATGCTGAATTCCCCTGCATGACTACAAGACACCCCAAATCACCTACAGTTCAACAAATGCTGGGATCAAGTGCTACAGCAATAACTTCCCAACAGAATTGTGTAGATCCTGCATCTATCATCAGTGCATTGGTGCAGGTGCTAAAACCTTTTATGAATTAATCTTCTTTTATTATTTTCATTTCTCTACCTATTTGTTTATTCATTTATTCACTTATTTATTTAGCTATTTAGCTACTTAGTTTACTTTCTTACTTTTAAATATCTTTCTATACCTCTTCTCCACGTTCTTAATATTTATTTGCTTCTGCTGTGTTGTGACCTGCTGCCATCTCCACCTTGTTGGTGTCGCATATTACCTGGGGACAACTTATTTACATTGATACTGTGTTGTGCTATAACTTTGAATGAGATTGACACTGAGACTTACAGACATAATTATTTAATTGACTTGGTCAGTTCAACCGACGGTTGAAACTGACTTGTTTTGGGTGGTGTTAATACCACCTAATTTTCTACAGCTGTGTCTGCCTGTGCCCAGTGTTAGGTGGAGACAAGTATTGCACTGCGAGAGACGCTCAGTATATCCTCAGTGCAGCCTTTATTTTATTTTAGTTTACTTACTTATCTTTTTGTTCTGATTTTGTTTTGTTTTTCTCTGAAGACTGACAGTGTGTATACCTGTAGTCAGTCTTGGCTGAACTGTCAAGAAAAAAAAACAGACTCTGCACTGTTACATTTTGTATTCATCAGTGTATAATATCATTGTTCACACTTTGTATTAGGGGTAGACCAATTTTTTTTTCTACCCTCTCTTCATATATTTCACTTCAGCGTGCAGACGCAGTGTTGAAATCACCAATGACCACATTCACTCGAAAAAAACAGGATCTGCGTGTTGGTCATGTTAATGTCTATCATCTCCAAAACAAAGTATCAGACCTGTGCGTGTTCCTACACAAACAAAATTATTACCATTTGTACGGTGTGACCGAGACACGACTAGCATCTCATATTACAGATGAAGCTATAGCAATCCCAGACTATTCTGTAATCAGGCGAGATCCCTCATGCCATGGAGAAACTGGAGTTGCGCTTTACATCCACCGAGATATTCAACAAATAACCAACAGACGTTATGACTTAGAAACCAAAGAAGTTGAATGTATCTGGGTGGAGCTAAAGCCTTCTGCAACAACTCCACCTTTACTTATCGGTATTTTATATAGAAATCCCAGGAGCACATACGAATGGCATGACCACTTTCTAAAGATGATGGACAAATTGTGTCAACGACATACAGACATTCTAATGTTAGGTGACTTTAATTTTGACCTACTCACTCCACAACCCGCATGGCAGTCAACGACCACCCTGGTTGGCCTAAAACAATTAATCAAAGATCCAACAAGAATCACAGCAACATCAGAAACACTCTTAGATCATATCTATACAAACAAACCAGAGGCAATAATTAATGCAGCTGTAGATGATTTAAGCATAAGTGATCATCAACCTGTAAACTGCACCTGGTCAGCCAAAGTTCAAAAAATAAAAAAGAATAATCATACATGTATAACATATAGATCATTCAAACACTTTGATGAGGATGCATTCCTCTCTGATCTTGGTAGAGTAGAGTTCAGTAGTGTGTTTAGTACTAGTAATCCTAACGAAGCCCTAGACATTTGGTACAACTTGTTCACGACTGTCCTAAATAAACATGCCCCACTACGACGGAAAAGAGTAAAGCATCCAACAATGCCCCCATGGCTGTCAACAGACATTATCAATGCGATGTCATTACGAGATAAACTCAAGAAAGAAAAACGCTTCATTGAATACAAAACGATGCGTAATAAGGTAAAATCAATGGTCCGTCAAGCCAAGAAGTCTCTCTTTGATCGACTGGTAAAAAACAATAAAGATGTATCATCACTATGGAGAGCAATGAACTTAGTTATTAAGGGAAGTGGGAAAAAGCTCCCAGGCACGCCTCTCAGTTTCACAGCAAACAAATTCAATGATCATTTTCTGTCAGTATCAGAACTACTAACCCGTCCTATTTCTAACTGTGATCAATATGTCCCCTCTGAAAATCTGATTAACTTTTGCAAAGAGAGGACCAATAATACAAGTTCATTTAGTATTCCCAGTATAGCAGTCCATGAAACTGGAATGTATATAAATAAAATGAATAATAAAAAATCATCAGGACCAGATGAAATCAGTCCCAAAATACTAAAACTGTGTCTGCCCTACATCACGGAACCACTTACATATATTTACAACATCAGCATAAAAAACAACGTATTCCCCAGAGCTCTAAAACAGGCCAAAGTTGTACCCTTACCAAAAACAAAAGATCTTTCACAAATAAATAATTACAGGCCAATTTCTCTTCTCTCTGTCCTGTCAAAGCCTTTAGAAAAACATATCCATAAACATCTTTCAGACTACCTGGAAACCAAAAGTATTCTTCACCCACTGCAATCTGGTTTCCGTCAGAACCACTCTTGTCATACAGCCCTAACACGGCTTGCTGACACCTGGTTATTAGCCATGAATGACTGCAAATTAACTGGAGCAGTATTTCTAGACTTTAAAAAGGCTTTTGATCTCGTTGATCATGATATCTTACTAGCTAAATTACGAACGTACCTTGCCAACGACTCAACAGTTTCATTTTTCAATTCCTACTTTCATGAACGCAAACAAAAAGTACATCTTAATGGATCATATTCATCCGAGGGTCATGTGAAATGTGGCGTTCCTCAAGGATCAATCTTAGGACCCATTCTGTTTTCTGTATTCATAAATGACTTACCACTTCATATATCTGATCCCACAGTTCACTGTGATATGTTCGCTGATGACGGAACAATCCATACACAAGACACAAGCATAGCGACTGTAAACACACGTTTACAAAAGAGCCTAAATGAAATTTCTGATTGGTGTGCTAAAAACGCCATGGCTTTGAACCCTACGAAAACTGAATGTATGGTTATATGCACACGCCAAAAACGGCAGCTTGGCCCTCTGTCACTCAATCTGTCTTTGAGAGGTAATTCTATTGCACAAATACCTGAACACCGTCTACTGGGAGTTCTCATTGATCATAATCTTACCTGGCAAAACCACATTGATTATTTATGCAGGATTATCTCCAAGAACTTATTTATTCTGTCCAAATTAAGATATCTAACAGATACAAACACACGCCAATTATTTTATAATGCTCATATTAAATCGCACATAGATTATGCCTCTACACTGTGGGATAGCTCATGTGAAGTTCATCTAAAAAAATTGAACACCTTACATAGGAGGGCAGCAAAACTTATCATGCCAGATCCCACTTTAACAACAGATGAAAAACTTAAACAGTTAGGAATTCTCCCTCTAAAGTCACACTTAATGTTCAATAAAGGTATCACAATGTTTAAAGTATCAAAAAGGAATGTTCCGCAATATCTTCTCAATTTGTTTAATCAGAATGTGCGATCATACTCAAACTCAAGACAAAATCAATTCAAAATTATCCGTCCAAGAATTGACATATATAAAAATAGTTTATCGTTTTCTGGTGCACAACTATGGAACACCCTCCCCCCAAATATCACAAACACTCAATCACTCTCTTCCTTCAAAGTTACTTTATTTAAATACCTTACGTCAGTATCGTAGATTACCTCAGTTAGCAACAATAACGTCAGCTGCCTTTCAACCTATGACATCTAATCTAGTCAATGTGTGTGTGTGTGTGTGTGTGTGTGTGTGTGTGTGTGTGTGTGTGTGTGTGTGTGTGTGTGTGTGTGTGTGTGTGTGTGTATGCACAATGATAATTCGTGTTTTTTTTTGTTTTTGTTTTTTTTTGTTTTTTGTTTTTTCTTTTTTTCTCTCTTTAACATTATTGATATTTTAACAGTTCAAACTGCCAACCAGTATTTATTTCTGTATTATATACGATGATTTGTTGATGACTCTATGACGTGTTTGATTCTGTCTTGCTTCTTCTTTATTTCTCATTGCCTTTGTTCATTTTGTTTGTTTGTTTGTTTTTTGCTTTGCTTGCTTGCCCATCTTATCTGTTAGCCATATTGTCTGTTTGTTTGGTTGGCTCTTATCTGCTGTCTGTATTTGTCACTTTCTCCAACTGTTATCCGTATCATGCTTGTATCTCTCTTCTCCTATCAAGAAAAACGGCGCTTGATTATGGTTACTATTCTTGATTTATTTATGTCTTATTACATGAATTATTGATTTGTTTACACATGTATGATATTTCTATTATAGCCTACATATGCGTTTATCATTACTGTAATTTCCTATTGTCGAAAGTAACATTTACTTTATTTATCTATCTATACATTTGTCTATTTGACTTCATATCATCTGTTGATTTTCTGTCTCCTGTAGAATTTTATGTGTTTATGCCTTCAATCGACCCAATGTTTGCTACCCCCCCCCCCCCCCCCCCCCTTTTTTTTTTTTTTTTTTTTTTTTTCCCTCTAATCATCCTTCTGAACTGCTCTTTTTTCTACCTCCATTTATTATCTTTGGGTTTAGTAGCAGTAGTAGTAGTAGTAGTAGTGGTAGTAGTGGTAATTGTTGTTTGTAACAGTGTTAATATTTTTTGTGTGTAATCAGAAAATTGATTTCATCTTCTTTGATTTAATTGTAAGAACATTAGTCTATTTGACGCTTGATTTATCTTCTATAAATTTGTCACATGTAATGTTTCTTCTCCCTCTATTTCATTTTATTTTGTTTTATCTTATTACTATTTTGTTTACTGTGTTTTCCTCTCCTCCTCCTCCTCTTCCTTCTTCTTCTTCCTCTTCTTCGTCTTATTTTTATTAATATCACTATCAACATTATCTTTCTTTCTTTATTTACTTATCATTATCTACCTGCTCATCTGTCTATCTATCTGTCTATACTATCTACCTCTCTCTCTCTATCTCTCTATCTATCTATCTATCTATCTATCTATCTATCTATCTATCTATCTATCTATCTATCTACCTATCTCTAAGTGGTGACTGTACGTTTGTTGATTTCATTGTATCTTAATTTTAGTATTCAACATGTATTTTCCTTAAGCTGTATTTGTTACTGTAAACAAATGTCATGTGTATAGAATAGCAACGGCAAGTTTGAAAAATGGCTTCTAGCCAATAGCTTTTACCGTTGAAAAATAAAGCATCATTGTCATTGTCATTGTCATTGTCTCTCTCTCTCTCTCTCTCTCTCTCTCTCTCTCTCTCTCTCTCTCTCTCTCTCTCTCTCTCTCTCTCTCTCTCCCCCTATCTTGATGGATGCTGATGACGGACTGTCCTGTTGATCTAGTGTGCGTCTTCATGTTGGGTCCAAGACCAATCAAGGAGGTAGCCTACATGTTCTGTGCTGTTCAGATGTGGTGATGCCTTGCGTACACAGCTGTCTCCAAGTACAGAGTATCCTTGTATCGCTTTAGTGGTCTTCCCTGGTCGTGGTGTCCTTATTTCAGCTGTCTGTGCAAGGAGCATCATTAGGTTGTACTTGTCATCCATATGGACAATGTGTCCTATCCAGGGAAGATGGCATGATATGACTAGACACTCTATACTACCCGCTGGGAGCTCTAGGGCTGGGGAGACAAGTATGGTAAATGTAGAGCAACGTCTTCCGAATATTTGAATGAAAGTACAAAGCAACGTGATCTAAACTTCGGTTATCAGATAAAGGACCTGAGACAAAAATCAAAACCCTCAGAAAGTACAGAAAAGCGTAGAAAAAGAAAAAGAAAACACGTAAGCATAACTGGAAAAAAAACTGATTCTGAAAGGCTCTCAAAAAAATACATTAGAATATGTACCTGGAACTGTGCCAGTGCAAGGAAATGGATATTAACTATTGATGCTAAGCTCCAGAAACAACTTGCCACATGCAAGTGCAAAAGAGGAATGGAAGAGGCTGGACAGAGAAACTGTCCAAAAACTGGATGCGCTACTAGGAAGAAGCACCCTGGAACACAAATTGGCCACTTTTGGAGATACTGTACAAGCAACATGTAGGGATGCCTATGGAGTAAAGCAATCAAAAGTAAAAATTCCTCCCCAGAAATCCAGACGCCAGCGTCAAATGGAGGAGATCAGAAAGAAGAAAAGGATTCTGAGAAGCAAGGACTAGAGAAACCACGGAAAGTCCTCAAAGCGAAACATAGCGTTCTTAGCAAAGCAGAATCAGCGAGGAAAAGAAAGCCAAAAGAAGAAGACACAGGATTGCTTCTTTAAAGACCCCTTTCAATTCGCCAGGAAGCTGTTTGAACAGCACAAATCCGGGCCATTCACAGTGGACAAAGAAGCTCTGGAACAGCATCTCAGGAAAATATATTCCGATCCTCAGAGCAAGGCACCGCTTCAAATCAAGTGTCTGTGGTTCGGTCTGCAATACCAGAGAATACGTTTAATAACAAGCTACCAACATCGGGTAAAGTAAAGAACGTGGTAGAGGAAGCCAGAGCCAAATCATCACCTGGGCTTAACGGAATACCTTCTCTATTGTACCAGAAATGTCCCAGTGTCGTCAAATGGCTCCACAAACTGATAAGATCAGTATGGAGGAAACTGAAGATCAGCTCCCTGTGGATGAAAGCTGACGAAGTGTACATTCCAAAAGAACAGACCTCAAGTGAAATCAGCCAGTTCAGGTCAATATAACTTCTGCATGTCGAAGAGAAAAATCTTCTTCTCCGTCATGGCAGCAAGGTTGACCAAATAACTAATGGGAAACGAGTACTTGGATCTGTCAGTCCGAAAAGGAGGTATGTATCCCAGGAGTGCCAGGCTGTGTAGAGCATGCCAAGACAATTTCGGAAGCAATCCAAATAGCTAAAACAGAGGAAGATCCTCAACGTGTTGTGGCTCGATCTGGCAAATGCGTATGGATCAGTCCCGCACAAGATGATTCAACTGGTCCTGGAGATGTATCATGTCCCAAAGAACATCCGAGAAATGCTGAAGAAGTATTTTCATGACTTCTCAATGCGGTTCTCCTCAAAAGAATACACTACAGATTGGATCAGTTTGGAGGTAGACATAGACACGAGCTACACAATTTCTCCATTACTGTTCGTGTTAGCAATGGAGGTCATATTGAAAGCAGCAGTGAAGACTTCAGTCCTAACTGAGGAGACACGCGGGATCCTGAAGCAGCTGGACAAAGTCGTCGCCTCATCCAGAATGAATTTCAAACCAAAAACGTCATGGAGCCTCTCACTGAGGAAAGGTAAAGTAGACGGAACAGTAACGTGTACTGTCGCCAATCAGTCTATTCCAACAGTGACAGAAGAACCAATGAAAAGCCTCGGAAGGTGGTATGACGACTGCCTGAAAGATACACAAATGGGTCAGGACACCAAAGAAACGGCAGAAGAAAGTTTGCATGTCATTGACCGCTGTGGCCTTCCTGACAAATACAAAGTATGGTGCCTGCAGTTCATGCTGATTCCAAAGCTCCTCTGGCCTCTGTTGATATGCGCTCGTACGATATCATCGCTAGTACTGTGGAATCAAAGGAGGCAAAAATGAAAAAATGCACAAGTAAATGGCTTGGTGTCCCATCCAGTCTCACTGACGTTGCGCTCTATTGTTGCCGGGCAAATGAAGCTACCATCGCTGATGAGTACATGGCAGGAAAGGTCAGGCTTCTTAGCATGCTTTGAAGACTGGGAGATAAAGATATGTGAGACCATCCCAGCTCAAGCTGACAATTGATAGGAAATGGAAAGTTCAGGAGGTACTGGTCGCAGCAAAAGAAAACCTCATGGTCAGAGAAATATCAGGGCACACGCAGACCAATGGGCAGGGACTGGGAACAACAAAAATGGAATGGTGGTCAAAGGCCATTTGAGCAGGGGTGACGAGTTCTATCGAAGTATTCAGGAGTAAAATGTGCTGAGCACCCATTGTTTGCCAGCTGGGTCCACATGTTCCATGCTAACAGTCCATTTTTGTCGTTGTTCTGGATTGCTGAAAGAAAACCTGGAAGTGAAAAAACTAATGCCGATTAGTTTCTTTTCCGTATAAAATGCCTCTTATGCTAAAGTGCCATGCCTGAATTCACGCCATCTGGGATTATTACCAATCAACGTCATTTTTAAGTGATTCTGATACACCCAGTTATTCTTATCGATGGGTTGAACATGCACGCACACACACACACACACGCACAAACAAACACACACACACACACATTATATACATGTATATATATATATATACATGTATATACACACACATACACACACACACACACACACACACACACACATATATATATATATATATATATAATATATATATCCATGCATGCACGCACACCTATTTATATATATACACATACATATACATATATGTATATATATGTATACTTAGATATACATATATTCATGCATATGTGTATGTATATATATATATATATCCACACACACACACACAACACATACACACACACACACACACACACACACACACACTGCTACAACTATAATAAACCTATACCCGTTATATGCTCCTGTATTAAAGTGAATAGAACCCTATGATTCCGTTCATACGAGTATATATAAACAAAGATGGACTTTTGTGAAGATTCGTTCTTTTTTTTGCCCATTCTTTTTGCTATCGCGGTTAATGCAGTTAATTGCTACGCAGCCCGTCATGGTGATGTAAATATAGCAACAAGTACACTGTGGACTGTCTGTCGCAAGGCCAGCTGGGAATCCTATCATGGCGGCCGACCTCCACGCTCTGCCACGCTGTGAGCCATGAGCATCGCCACTCCATTTATTTATACGCTCTACGGTCACCACAGACATGTTATTATCATTGTGTCTGTGGAAAACGATGTCAGGCGGTCTTGGTTGACAGGTAAGAGTAAGGATGTCTGTGGTTGGCTCCGAGATCCGCCTGAGGAGGAGAGAGGGCCACAATGTTTTAAAGCTTCTTTTAGCAACAATCTTATAGACAAGGAGAGGAGCGACAAAAATACACAAAGAAAGGGGGGGGGAGCAAAAGTAACAAACAGCACTGAAATATATGCGGAACAGGTTCAGCTTCAACATATCAAAAATGTAGAAGAATACACTGAGCGGAATTCTATTGTTAACAACATGAGGTCATAATTATCAGCTTTTTTCTCAAAAACACAGACCATAGTCATGTTGCATCTCGTTTGAAAGTTGGAAAGCTTCTCTGACCAAATACAGTAGAAGAAAGATGACTGGATGCCAAATGTAGAAAGAACTGTACAGAATGTGTTTGCACTAAGAATACACCAGCCCTCTGCGATGATTAAACAATTTGGTATATGTACATCATGCAAGTCAGCCATAACCGGTATGTCAAGGAGTTCAAGCACTTAAGGCAATCCAGGCGGGTCCCCATTGTCCCTTTCAGGAAGTGATAGACAGTTTGTGCATGTCAAGCCTTTGCAATCGCCATACATGTACACTGTTGCAGACTGCCAGAGTGTCTTGCAGTTGATCACTTTCAGAAGAGAATGTGGGGCAGATAGTAGATCTGTTGTGCATGACTGATTCATTGGGGATTAGTCCAGCATCTTTTTTTTTCCATGCAACGAAGTTTCTAGAAATTGTAGAAATGAAGATGGTAGAAAATCCAAAGTTTTGCATAAGTCTCTCACGTCTGCACTGGATGCACTTTCTTCAGTGGATGTCTCAGTATGTTTTATATCTGAGTGAAGAAGTTTTGCGGCTGTCCCGTTGATTTTATGTGTGTGTGTTGTTGTTGGTTTTTGGTTTTTTGGTTTGTTCTTTTTCCTTCCTCACTATCTTCTTTTCTGTTGAGTTAACAATGTTCACAAGAAACACCTGAGGGTGCTGGATGGGAGGGATCGCAAGTTTCCCAAGCTGTCACCAGGACTTTCCCTGTAGGCCTGATTCCCTGAAGCCAACAGCCAAGCTGTCACCAGGACGTTTCCCTGTAGGCCTGATTCCATAGAAAGCCACTACCAGCCAAACTGCAGGGTCAACTTTAACAAGAAAAACATGAGGGTGCTAGATGGGACCCAGAGCAACGATGCCTCATCAGTGACCGGACAGTCACCTCCCAACTCGCATAATTATATGGTAGTCATTTTATCAAATAAAGCGCCTGGCCATGTGCTGCATTACCCATTCGGACCCAGTTATCAGTTACCTTGTTTACAAACTGAATGGCAGGGTGGGGAGATGACAAACCCCGGGACATAGCCACACAGCGTGCACCAGTCAGGTGCAGCACAGCTACAGACCAAGAGAGAGACGGGGAGTGTACGATCGCATAAGCAGCCAGACATGATGCTCCAGACACATCCTATTTTGCTTTTCGGTTAGGTCTGACATGCCCCTAAGGGATCCAAAGTTTGACGTCTTTCTGAGCTGCCTCCAGAACTGTACCTGCAGTCATCAGGCCTGATTCCTAGAATCTAGCAACCAAGATGCAGGTCAAAGTTAACAAGCTGGATGGGACCTAGAGTAACAATACCTAACCACTGATCGGAAAATCACCTCCAAGCTCCCGACGCGACATAGAAGCCATTTCACAAAGCATGACCCATTCGGACCCAGTCAGTTTACCTTGCTTACAAGCTGAATGGCAGGATGGGGAGATGACAAAACCCAGGACATGACCACACAACGATAAAGGTTAATATTGTTGGACATGTCTCCCACGTCTGCACAGGATGGATGTTCCGCTCCGGATTCTTCAGCATGTTTTATACCTGAGAGAAGAAGTTTTGCGGCTTTCCCACTGATCTCCTGTTTTTCCTTCTTAACAATTTTGTACTGATTTTAGAAAATGCTCAAGTATCTTTTCAGCAGCTGCTTCATGAATTACACTAAATGTTGCTCTTTACTCGAATGCAGGAAATGATGATGCCCTCACCAAAATGACCCTGCTGATTCATTTCGATGTATTTTTCTGTGTAAGTTGTGCGTCCATTCAAGAACTCTCCTATTTTCTGCAAAGATCTGAGGTTGTGATTTGAACTCTCCTATTTTATGAGAAGATCTGAGGTTGTGATTTGTTCATTATTTTCAATTAAGTAGTCGATGGCTTCTGTAAATGCCTCAGCCCGAAGTATCTTCTGGCCATCCTTTTAGAACATCAAGTACGCACACACATTGTTTTTCTTTTCATTTTTCCCCTCAAGTTTGGCTAGTACTCCACAAAAGTCAATTTGAAAGTTACATTTCGGACTTGTTTTATGGTGTTTTTGTTATAACACTCGTACATGTATGTGAAAAGATTGCCCTTGGAAGAATGGTTTATCATTATTTCCAGCACTGATTCATAAAAGCAAACTTCTAATGACCTTTTCATTTGGTGTCACAGTTCACTGTTGGATAATGGTCTCGTGCATACTGCAAAACAATGTGGATTTGAAAAATGCTAACAAAAAATAGTAATATTCAACAGTTGTATTTCTTATTATCTCACTATATAAAAGTGCGCCCGTTCACACACACGCGCGCGCGTAAACATGTGAAGATGATGAATGCAATTACAAATGCGTGCACTGAAGGGACATAGATAAACATATGCAAATAAATACAAGTAACAACATAACTACACAACATGGGCTGTTTGCCAAACTTTTTGCAGAAAATCCAACAAACATTTGAGTAGATGAAGACGAATAAAAATTTCTAGTAAACAGTCATGGGGACAGGACACTAAAACGTTGTTTCATCTTGTAAACAGCTTTAGTTAAATCGAAGTTGGCTTATGGCCAAGAGGTCTATTTTTCAGTTCCAAAATGCTATTTGAAAAAAATTCAAAGCTTAGATAGTAAAGCTGTTAAATGTGTATACAAAAACTCAAGAAGTATATAAAACAGCCGGCATCCTTCCTTTGGATAATTGGAGGAAGTTATCAGCTGCTAAGTATGTAGTTAGAGCAAATGCAGTAGCTAATTATGCCGACACGGAACTTAAAATTCGGTCTGACATCCATTTCACCCAAGAGAGCAAGAACAATAAAGGCACAAGAAACAATATCCACTTACACAAATGAGCTCTTCGAAATTTCCCACGTAGTACCCAACAAAATTTCGCATAAAATGATATGTTGTCCTCTACTCATCGTATAAGCCTGATCAGGAAGTATCTCTCTGTCGAAACAACTGCAAAACTCGTTCTCTCCTTCATAATGTCTCGCATTGACTATTGCAATTCACTCCTGTCTGGTCTTCCTGCCTCCACCATTCACATCCTACAGCGCATTCAAAACAATGCTGTACGCCTTGTACTAAAAAGAAAAAAGCTGACCACATATCTCCTCTCCTGGCACAACTTCACTGGCTCCCTGTATCAAAGCGCATACAGTACAAACTAGACACCATGTGCTACAAAAGCCTCAATAACGCAGCCCCCGATTACCTGTCAAGTCTACTTGAGATCTATGTTCCCTCACGCACCCTCCGCTCTGCCTCCGATCCTCTGACTTTTCGCTTTCCACGCACTAAGCTCAATACCTATGGTCCACGAGCCTTCTCTGTTTCTGGTCCACTCTCCTGGAACAAACTTCCTCTCTCAGTCCGTCAGCAACCTACTTTTGCCTCCTTCAAGTCCGCTCTCAAAACTCACCTTTTCTCCTCTGCATAAAATCCTAACCTCACTCAACCCCCCTCTGCAGCCTGTCTCCGCTCGGAGTGGAATCACTTTGTTTTAATATATAATTGTATATGATGTGCTCTCTGTGGTTTTCCATTGGTTTTATTCTTGCTTTTATTGCTTTTATTCTTTTCTCCCCATTTGTGGCCATGCATGCGTGTGTGTGTGTGTGTGTGTGTGTGTGTGTGTGTGTGTGTGTGTGTGTGTGTGTGTGTGTGTGTGTGTGTGTGCGTGTGTGTGCGTGCGTGCGTGTGTGCGTGTGTGTCTTTTCGGCGCTTGGATTTGATTTTGTCGAGATTTGCGCTATATAAATATTGTAATTATTATGTATGCATGTGCGTACGTATGTATGTATGTATGTATATATGTATACGCTTAGATTTATGTATGTATGTATGTATGCATGTATACGCTCAGCTTAGATTTATGTATGTAAGTATGTAAGCATGTATGTATGCATGTATACGCTCATATGTATGTAGGTATGTATGCATGTATACGCTCAGCGCTTAGATTTGATTTTATCAAGATTTTGCGCTATATAAATAAAATATATTATCATTATTATTACCCCCCTGGAAATTGTCCAGTGCGACTTTTCATATCAACTACACTGATAATGACTTGAGAAAAGATATTAATCCACACTTGTTAGCAAATGACGTTCTGTCACATTTACATATAAAATATTTACATTGCTTGAAAATGTTTACTGATGGCTCTGTTCTAGATGATGGCACAGCGGGCGCTGGCTTTCTTGTTCGAAAATTTAAAGTAGAACAGGCATACTCGTTAAGACTGGGGCATTCAATCTTCACTTCTAATTAGTTGCCATTCTAATGGCACTGAAATTGTAGTAGAATTACCCATTACTTTCATTATGTGTATATTCGAAATCTGCATTACAATCCCTGAACAGTTGCGAATATAAAGTAAACAGTACGTTAATATTTGAGATAAAATTTCCAATTCACTGTTTAATAACAAGTAATACACAAGTTACTTTTTGTTGGATCCCATCACTCTGTTGTATCATATATAACGATCGGGTCGACAGAATAGCTAAAAGTGCAGCAATGAATAGGCCTGGCAGTACTAAACTTGATTTACCACTCTCTGAATATGAAATGAATGCTACATTAGAAAACAAAGTAAAAGCGCAATGTGGCCTTCGCCCCTTCATTGTAAATTACCAGGGTTTTACCAGACCAGACATTACTTTAGCTTACAGATTATCTCTCAACTCACTTCGCACTAAATTCAGTAAAACCATCAAATGTGTCTGCATTGATTATATAACAGTTAAGACACCTTTTGTGTTGCCAGCGAATGCGATCTTACTTCCCTGTATCATTTACAAATTTAAAACAGAAACATTCTGATTTCACTCTATATCTACATGTTGCTAGGCGTTTACTGCACAGTCCCATAGGTCGTTTTCTTTGATTAAGCCCGACTGTTTTATACCTGTAACTCCCACCTACTCCTGTTTGTTTACATGTTAGGTTTTGTTGTTGTTGTTTTGTTTGTTTGTTTTTTGTTTGTTTGTTTGTACTCTTTGACTGTTACAACACTTTTAATTCGATAAGACAATCCTCTTCTCCCCCTTCTACCTCACCAGATAATAACAGATGACTTGTCATATGCCAGCACAGGACCATACATGTTCGTAGCACACACACACACATACACAAATACACACTCAGAGACACATACACACACACAAACACGCACACATACACACACAGACACACACATGCACGAACGCACGCACGCACGTACGCGTGCGCGCACGCACACACGAATACACACAACCCTGAGCAATCTGATGGAGCCTGATCGTTCTAATGTTTGGACTGTTTTTCTTTTGTTCGTTACCATATATGGTACAACACCTTTATGGTTTCACAGACTCAGTCATCCCAGAGACAATTTGTTTTCGTCTAAAAGCACTTACGTGAATAGACGTTAAAAGAACTAACGAACGAACGAAGACGAAGGAGAAGAGAGGAGGTGGGAAGATGAAGACTGAGTATAGAGTGAGGGAGAGAGAAAACCTGAAACAAGAAAAGAATCAAATATGCACAGTAAAAAAGAATTTACAAAATCAACAACAAAGCAAAGAAGACAATGAAGTTAAAAAGTAGAAAAGAGTGAAATATGCAACAACAACAACAAAACAAAAACAAAAAAGCAAGAACAAAGCAACGAAGTCAGTGAAGTGAAAAAAACAAGAAAATGCATAAATAAACGCATACTTAAAATACAGAACTTTAGAAAAGTGACCCAGAGTAGTTCTATAATTCTTGTAATTTTAACATGTAAAAAAAATCTGACATGTTAATGAATGTCAATATAAAAAGAAACTTTCAAACAAACAAGAAAAATATAGTTTCAAATAATTTTGTGATCAATGCACTTTGTGGAAGAGGTTAATTAAAAACAAAACAAAAATAAACATACACACACAGAGGATTCGAACACGGTCTCTTGGATTAAAAAAAAAAAAAGAGGAGACTGAAACATACACAGTTTAGCTGATCGAAGTCGAGACGAGAAATCGTCTTCATTCTAATATCATAATGTTTATTATGACATGGTAGACTAAAGTTACCATTACTGCATACAAATAGTTTATTCTCCGGTAACAAGTTTGTTTTAAGCGTGTTTTCCATGTCAACGTGATTATCACAGAAGGCAAACACGACAATCACTCCGCACAGACCAGTGTACGCATCCAATACTTTTGGTCCGCGAGATCGAATAGAGTTCGATCTTCAAATGCATATTTGGGGACTTTCCGCTTCATATATTGTACATTTTCTGTATGTTAGATATAATACTTAGTTCTATCGAAGGCATTGCATTGTATTTCTTTTGCAATTTTTTCCATGGCTTTTCCTTCCTCTCCTAGACTATTACAGCGAGTCCTCGTATACTCTGAGAGTGGTAGGACTTTAAATTCTACAAAAACAGAACGAACGGAACGCAGAGGTTCATCATTCTCTGCCATTTTCGGTGAATCCCGGGAGCATTTTTCATTAATGGAGCAGGATACGCATGTCATTACAACGTAGCTGAGACTGACACAAATATAAGACATAAAGCGCATACGCTAGGTAGGACCAGCAAGGCATAGCCTGTGAAGGCTGTGGACAGTGGTTTCACACATCATGTCAAAGCCTAAATTCAACCTCCTATGACAATCTATGTGACCCAGAAAACAGAAACGTTGTGTGGAAATGTGTTATCTGTGACTGCGCAAATGACAGCTCCACCACATTTGACTTGTTCGGCATCGAAAAAACAGCCCACGCATCAGCCCTACAAGACAAATCCGACATCGGGTCTTTCTTCCCCCTCCATACTTCTACTCCTACTAGAGCGAACAGACAAAACAAACAACAAAATCGCCCCTTGCGGTTCCTAAACATTAATTGCCAGTCTATTACTGGTAAGGTCCCCGCTCTCCAAAATCTCCTCCTCAGCACAAAACCTGATGTTGTCATAGCTACTGAGACCTGGCTTGACGAGGAAGTGAAAGACAGTGAACTGTTCCCTCCCAACTATCAAGTTTTCAGAGCGGATAGAAACAGAGACGGAGGAGGTGTTCTGATAGCAGTCAGTAACAGCTTAACCTGCCATGAGGTCCCCGAGTTAGCAGTCCTGGAGTGCGAAATCATCTGGGTAAAGATCAAACTCAAGGGCGCAAGACAGCTCCTCGTCGCTGCATACTACAAATACGATACCAGCGATGCAGACAGCCAAGACAGATTTGAGGCATCTGCCCGACGAGCTGTGGCCACTGGAGCTCATATCGTCATTGGAGGGGACTTCAACTTCTCAGCCATGGACTGGATCAACGTCAGACTGAAGTTTACCTCCAGGTACCCAACCCTCCACAAGTTCATAGACACCATCCAAGACCTTGGCCTGGAGCAGATGGTGACCTTTCCCACAAGAGGAGAAAACACCCTTGATCTGTTCCTCACCAATCATCCCTCACTAGTTCCCAGGGTTGAAAGCATGCCAGGACTCTCAGACCATGACATCCCATACATGGAATTCCAAACCCATCCAGTCCATCAAAAGCAGACCCGACGGCCTGTCCCACAGTACAACAAAGCTGACTGGCCAAATCTACGTTACGCTACCAAACAGCTGTCCGACGACATTACGTCAAAGTACAAAGACAAAAGTGACCCAGAGGAAGTCTGGACAGAGCTGAAGGAAAAGCTCCACTCAGTTGTTGAGGCGCACATTCCAGTCACCACCCTCCGACCAAAGAACAGCAAGCCATGGGTAGATTACAATACCAAGAAGCTGATCAGGAGGAGAGACAGACTCTATAAAAGATGGAAAAAGACTGGAGATGAAAAAATCTGCCGCGAAATCAGAGCCCTCAAACGCCAAGTCCAGCGACGTCTCCGAAGAGCCTGCTGGTCCTACACAGAAAACCTGATCACTGAGAGCCAAGGAACAAAGCTTGGAACGAAGAAATCATTCTGGACATACATCAAGTCTCAGCGCACGGAAGCAGCCAGTGTCTCTCCATTGAAAGTAGCTGGCAAGCTGGTCACAGAAGCAAAGGATAAGGCAGAAGCACTGAACGCGCAGTTTCAGTCGGCATTCAGCAGCAAACTATCCTGCTCACCAGAAGAATTCAAGACTTGGACTGGCATGAGTCCAGAGCCTGAAGAACCCTCATGTGACCACATCCTCATCTCAGTAGCAGGAGTCAGAAAGCTGCCAAAGCCCCTGGACCAGACAGAATCACCCCCCGCCTCCTGAAGGAAATTGCGGATGAAATTGCCCCAGCTTTGACGCTTCTCTTTCAGTCCTCCATCAATACAGGCATTGTCCCAAAGGACTGGAAAACGGCAAACGCCTCTCCTGTGTTCAAGAAGGGTGAACGATACAGACCTGAAAACTATCGCCCCATCTCCCTCACGAGTGTCCCATGCAAAATCCTAGAGCACATTACAGTAAGCACAATCATGGGATTTGCAGAGGCAAACAACATCCTGCGTGAGGAACAGCACGGTTTTCAGCGAGGCAGATCCTGCAAAAGTCAACTGCGGGGGCTTGCGGATGAACTATCCTACAACATGGAGAAGGGGAAACAGTCAAGACGTCCTAGTGATGGATTTCTCGAAAGCCTTTGACAAGGTCTGCCACTCCCTTCTAATCCACAAGCTCCGACATTACGGGATCACCGGCCAGGTCCACGAATGGATCAAGAACTTCCTGGCAAACCGACAGCAGGTGGTGGGTGTTGATGGAGCTTCCTCAAAGGCCGTTCCAGTAGAGTCAGGAGTCCCCCAGGGATCAGTCCTGGGCCCTGCCCTTTTTCTCCTCTACATTAACGACCTCCCTGAACAACTCTCCTCAACGACACGGCTTTGCAGATGACACTCTCTGCCACATAACTGTAACTTCCCCCCAAGACCAAAGGAAGTTACAAGAGGACCTGGACCACATGGCAGATTGGGAAACAAAATGGAGGATGTCTTTCCACCCTGACAAGTGCCAAGCCCTTCATATCTCCAGGAAAAGAAACACACTGACTGGCACGTACCATCTCCAAGACCAAAACCTCAAAAGAGTACAGGAGACAAAGTACCTGAGGGTCACCATCTCCCAAGACCTCAGCTGGGACACCCACATCTCCAATACGACAAACAAGACCTTAGGTTTTCTCAGGCGAAACCTGAGAGTGGGTTCCATCAACATCAAGGAAACAGCCTACAAAGCCCTAGTTCGTCCCACTCTAGAATATGCCTCACCTGTCTGAGACCCCTACACTGCCAAAAACATCGAAAAAGTCCAACGCCGTACAGCTCGATGGGTTGTGAACCGCCACCGTCACACCTCAAGTGTCGATTCCATGCTAACACATCTACAGTGGTCCACCCTAGCAGACAGAAGAAGAGTAGCAAGGCTGACCACCTTCTTCAAATACCATCGAGAAGAGGTCAGCATCAACACCCCATTCAGGCCCACACCAAACACCCCAGCACGGTCCACAAGACAGTCACACAGGGAGACGTACCTCCTCCCTGCCTGCAAAACGAACTACAGGAAGTACTCCCTCTTCCCGAGGACTGTCAGGGTCTGGAACAGTCTGCCCCCCGAGGTTATCTCCTCAGCCTCGGTGGAGTGCTTCAAGTCCCGAATCTGACCAGCCAGCCCCCCTCGCCCCCCCCCCCCCCATCCTCTACCACCACCACCCCACCCCAAAAGCCCCCTACTGCCAGTTCTACATACCAACAACCTTGCTAGTGGAAACCCCCAGTTATATACACATCAGAACCATCAAAATGATGATGATGGATGTTTAAAGAAAGAAGAAGTAGGACTCACGACCTTGCCAACGCGTAGGGCATATATGTGTAGGTTAATTAAGGCTTTGCCGTTTTGTATCATCTCCATCACATGGCATCAGTGGTGATGATAATGCCCTCTCGGTATACTCAGCCCTATCGATATATTCCGTTGAAAACAGCATACACAACATTATCTACGAAATCTAAAGCTCAACGTTTCAACATATTGCTTCGGAAGATTATAAAATTATGTACACAATGAAAACTGAAAGGTTACGATTAAGGTAGAAATGCGATTTTTGAAAAAATCCTTGGTACAATTTGACCTACTTCTGGTTTCCTTTGCTTTTACAACGAACGGTGAAACATTTATTTTGCACCCCCAACAAATTACTCAGAGCCATTTCATCATTTTGGTAGACAGTCCTGTTTCGATCTCACCTGGGTAAGACAGGTGAGATCGAAATAGGACTGCATCCAGGTCATGGATAGCGTTCTTACCAACAAAATGCCTATCAATTTACATCAGTAAGAGAGTTCTTGAATGCTATATAGAACTGATACTGTTGTACGGTTGTGAGGCGTGGACAGTCGTCATGCAAAGTCAGAACAAAATTGAGGCAACTGAAATGTGGTTTCTAAGAAGAATGTGGTTTCTAAGAAAAATGTTGAGAATTCCATGGGCAGCAAAGAAAACAAACGAGACAGTGTTGAAGGAGGCAGACACAAGAAAATCATTAATAAAGAAGATTAGGAAAAGACAAGCAACATTTATTGGACATTTTGAGGAAAGAAGAATTAGAGCACCTGGTCACAACAGGAAAGCTGGAGGGAAAGAGAACACCAGGCAGTGGACGAGGCGGCAGGGAAGTTTTTAGTCCTGTTTTTATTATCCATTGTTTGGTGTTTGTGGTCTGTTTGTGACCGTGCGTTCGCGCTTGACAAAGGCCGGTTGGCCGAAAATTTGCGCTTGTTTTGTCTTGTTTTGTTAAATAAGCGCTTACATTGGTTTTCTTGTCCTTCTGGTTCCTGTTTGCTTGGGCGCGGGCAGTCGCACTTGTTTTGGATCATGTAAAATATAAAGTGGTATGTATTATATTTTTGCGCGGCTATGCGCCCTTGATGAGATACACGTAACAGACACGGTTGCCAGTGCTAAGTGCTCCTGGGGAGGAGCTGTTAGTCGGGATGTGTGGGAGCTGTGTGCAGTTCGACAAGTTATCGGGAGTTCCTTCCCTTCCCTACGTACGCGACGACTGTAGGAGTGTAGGCATGGACCCACAGAGCGAACGCAAGCACCGTCGGCATTGAAATACGCAGAAAAACTCAGTGAAAAGGAGAAACATAGGTATCATTTAAAAATGTTGGATATAGATGGAGTTGATCCTTATGATATTCTAAAACAATCGTGATCTGCGCATCCAGGTAATCTCCCTGATATCACTCAGCATCGTTAATTATTATTGTTTATGGGACCAGCGCCTACACAGTGGACGAATTAAGGGCTTACAAAAGTCTGAAGGCATATCGGCTCTTCGTTTTTGGCTGAGTCCATAATATTTGGACATACAGACCTGATGGATGTCAGGATGTAGATCTAGTTGTCTCAACTAACATCTGTTTCGTGCAGTGTATAGCCTACACTATCAAGCTCTGTTCATCCTTAATTTTTGCTTTCGGTGTTTTCTCCACGAGTCATGTGTGTTCGTTCCTTGATTTAACGTCTTTTCACTATAAGTGATATTAGACGGGTAAAAATGGCATGGAGGATGATTTTTTTTTTGGGGGGGGGGGGGGAGGGGGGGAGGGGAGAGGGGACAGAGGGGAACAGAGTAAGAGACGGGAAAAAAAATTAAAAGGAATCGGCAAGGTTTTTAGAAAAAGGATATGGATGAACAGAGAAATGAAACTAGAACAACGCTAACATTAAATGTAAAAGAAAACATCGTCATAAAAAACGAAACAAAACAAAATAAAATAATAATAATTAAAATAATAACCTTAAAGTAACGCATTAACAGGACTGTGAACCAATGATTCTGAAATTTTAACTAACAGAACTTGATCTGATATTACTTCTTTAAAATGCTTTTCAAGATAGTTTCCTTGTGTAAACATCTTTGGTAAGAAATAACGAAGCTTTCTGCAGTAAAACAAAACAGTGATACAATGTGAATTGTTCACCGCAAATACATAAAACGTTTTTACAATATTTAGTTTTCAAAGCGTTCATTTGAATACGAAAATATGTGGTAACAATTGATCTCAAATGATATAACGAAGAATACTGAATTTTTTTACAGATATTTTGAACTGAAAGTTTGATTCTTTTTTGGGACACAAATTTTTTATTTAAATGTTCATGAAATCGAATCCATGATGCTAATTCTAGCGAGTTGTAAGCTTCATTTACCGAGGTGTTAACATGTAATTCTATGGAATTTTCAGAATTGAGTGCACCGGATTTAGCTGCTCTGTCAACTACGTTGTTGCCTTGAAGACCAACGTGAGAAGGCACCCAGCATAAACTGATTTCCGAGCCATTTATCTTTAAACAGTGTATTAGATGATTTGCCTCAATTATTAAATCAGGTCTTGTGTCTGTATCAAAAGACTGTAAGGCATATAATACAGATTTTGAATCAACAAAGATAACTACTTTGAAAGACACAGGCCGAAGGCTTATTAAATAATGCAACGCTTGAACAACAGCGACCAGTTCTGCTGTATATATAGATACATTTGTCCCAATGAAAAAAGACTTTTTAATGTTAAATTCTGGAACATAAAACGCTGCTCCAGCGCTCTGATTTGCTAAGACTGACCCATCGGTAAAAATGTGGAGGTGGGTACGGTACTTTTCATCGATGTGTTCACAAACTGTGGATAGCGTAATGTTGACATTATCATCTTTTTTAACGTCTGCATAATCGAGATCAAACGTGGCCTTTAGCATTTCCCATGTAGGGATAGGCGTTAACATTGGTTTTTTGGCTATTTCATCCATAGTTATGCTGGATTGTTTGATCAGGTCAGATATGTAAGTTGCGGTTGTAATTTGTGATGAAATGTTTTTTGCTCGTTTTGGAAAGTCAATATCAGACCTGATTTTAATTTCTTTGCTCACAAAATTATTCGCTTGTGAAGTAGTTCTAATTGCAAACTTTGCTGTAGCTAGCTCACGATGGTTGTTTAGAGGTAGAATTCCAGCAGCTTTGTACGTTACCAGAGTAGAAGCATGAGTTGGTACACCTAGTGCAATTTTAAGACTTTTGCAGTCCAAGTTCTGAATCTTTTTTAGTAAATATTTAGGTGCATTGAAAAAAATTTCTTGCGCGTAGGATAATTTAGACCTGACCAGCGCTGTTGCCAGATGAATCAGTATATTTGTATCCATTCCCCAGGGTAATTTGCTTATTATCTTTAGAAAATTTAAGGTTTTTCGTGCTTTTGTTAAAATATAATCAAAATGGATATTCCAGCTTAATTTCGACGTGATGTAAACTCCCAGAAATTTTACGACCTGTTTGTAATTTAACACTTCACCAAGCAATTTGAAAGTAGGTAAGTTATTTGAGTTACCACCAGGATCAAACAGCATCATGTTAGTTTTTTCTGCCGACAATGACAGACCATTTTCCAACATATAGTTTCCAAGGTTATCAAGATCAATTTGATACAACTTCCTGATGTAATTCCGTGTTCTCTGTGGAGTTGTCTTTTTTAAAGTGATATTCATCCAAGTACATATATCATCAGCATACTGTACTAAAACAACACGATTTGAAAGAGCTTTAGGAAGATCCTGTATAAGGATATTAAACAAAATAGGTGCTATCACTGAACCTTGTGGAATCCCCATGCCAAGGCATCGTGAAGTAGAATAACTAGCTCCCACTCTAGCCCGTATTGTTCTATTAGCTAAAAAAGATTTAATGTAATTGTACATATTACCAGATAAACCAACAGATTTTAGCTTGAACAATAGACGTTTATGCCAAACTTGATCGTAAGCTTTTTTTACATCAAAGAAAGTAGCTAAAACACTTTTTCTGCGGGCAAACTGTTGTTTGATCTGAGTTGTAAGTTTAACCAGGTGTTCAACTGCAGATCTCCCTTTTCTAAAACCCGCCTGGTTTACCGGAATAACATTATTTTTATCACAGTAGTGTAAAAGTCTGTTTAAGATCAATCTTTCCATTAGTTTGCTCGTGTGGGACGTCAAAGCAATGGGTCTGTAACTGTTTTTATCAGTTTTCGATTTTCCTGCTTTTAATATCGGTATAACTATAGACTTTTGCCAGATTTGTGGTACAGTTCCGTTAACCCAGCATTTCTGCAGAATTTTGTGTAGGAAAATAAGATAGTTTTCAGGGAGATGTTTAATCATTTCAGTCGAAACTGCATCAACACCTACCGAACTCGTTTTGTTGTGTAGAGACAGTATTGTGTTTTTTAGCTCTTCTAAGGTGATTGGAGAATTAAACCAGAGATCATTCTGAGGTATTGGATCAGTGTAGATTGGGTTGTTATCTTCCATTTCTCTGTGATGTTTGCAGTCTGAAGATAAACCTTCAACTTTACTGTTTTTAGCAAATAATTCCACAAAAGTTTCTGCTTTGTCCATGTCTGAAGGAAATGTGTTACATGTTTCTATTATTATCGGACACCTTTGTAGGTTGGTTCCATTCTTCATTTGATTCATTTTCGTCCAGACTTTATGAAAATCTTTGAAATCTGAAATTTGTTTTGTGCAGAATGATGCCCAATAATCTTTCTTTGCTTCAGCGATGGTTTTGTTACATTGGATGTTAGCTTTTTTCATTTCCACATGATCTTCAGGTTTCCGGCTTTTGATGTAGATTTTGAATTTCTCCCTTTTATATTGAACTGCTTTCTCACATGCCTCTGTCCACCAAACATTACCCAATCGATTATTCGATCTAGAAGTTTTGAGTTTCGGAATTGATATGTCTGCAGCGGCTAGAATTGACTCTTGGAATTTAGAAAACATAATGTCTACATTTTCACTTTCATAATGTCTGTAATCCTGATTAGCAAGAGTAGTTCGAAATAAGGACCAGTCTGCACGCTTGTAATTATATTTTGGAATAATATCAGGAGAGCTGTCTTTCATCCTGATGTTTTTGTCAGTTATGGTTATGATGATAGGTAGATGATCGCTTCCCAAAGTGTCTCTGTGAGTTTCCCAGGTACAGGATGGTGCTAATTCTGGTGATATCAGAGACAAATCGATGGCTGTCGCCCTGTGTTTGGAGACATCAGGGATCCTAGTGACACTACCATCATTTAGAAGGTAAAGCGAACTATCAACGATATTTTCTACCAAACGATTGCTTGTAACAGTAGAACAGTTCTTTTCCCAAAATGGGGAGTGGGAATTAAAGTCTCCACCTATTAGCCATTTACCACGCTGCTGATCTTGGATTGTGCGCAGCCATTCTGTGTTGTGGTCATTTGGACCTGTTGGCAGGTAGACTGACAAAACGTTGATGTTTAAAGAATTGCTTAATTGGACAGTGGCAGCACAAGCGTGCAAATCGTCGCTTGATTTCAAAACTGGGGAAGTAAGTAAGCAGTATTGTAAGTCTTTGAGTATATATATCGCGGTGGATACCTTCTTCCCGTGATTCCCACATTCATAGACTGGAGGATAGTAATAATTGGGGAAATTGGGAAGCTTGGTTGCGACAACATTCATCGACTGCAGAATCAAAACTTCACATCTATTTGATGTCAGGAAATGCTCTAAGTATGCCGAATTGGTGGAAAGGGATCTACAATTCCATTGCAAAAACTTGACTTGGGATTGTTGTCGCATTACTGATACTGGTTTATCTCCAACTTTCTATTGACTTTATTTATGGACGATAATAATGAAAACTTTGACTTTCTGTGTACAGGAGAGATGGACAGAAAGAAAATTACGCAATTACTTAGACTACGAAGTAAAGATAACAAAATTGTAGCAAAACGATGAAAAGAAAATTATATAGTCAACGTATAAATAACTTATTGAGGAGATATTAGATTACAATGAATAACAAATAACCAATAATCAAAATAATAGCATACACGTCTTCAAATGTACAGAGTGTATAGTCTGACTGAGTCTTGATAGTCGGACTAAAACCTGGTTTATTGTATACTTTCAGCAGAAGAAATGTCAGAGATGACGCAGAAAAAGTCCTGTGACATGAACGTCAAGAATTGTATATGTAATACTGTTATATCAAAACATATTATACGGCCACCATGGTACGTAGTTGTCGAAAAGGTGGTACCGTCCTCTGGAGAATCTGGAAGGATGTAGCTGTGCTGATCTTGATCTTGCTGTTCTCCTTGGAGTCTCCCAAAAGAGGTCTCGAATGTGTCTTCCAAGATTTCCTGCAATGATGCTGCTTCCTCTGGTGGTGGGGTGAATGTCATCTTTTAGAAATTGTTGTGTGGTACGAAGGTTCTCATGTGATACTAAAGAAATATTTTTCATGTGTGTGTGCGTGCGTGCATGCTTGGGTATGTGTGTGAGTGTGTGTGTGTGTGCGCGCGCGCACGCACTTGCATGCATGTATGGGCTGTGTGCAGATGAGTCACTCCTCGCCGGGAGGAGTTATCTTTCCATTCCTACGGTATTCGTCGAGTTTGAGCCTGCGACACGTTCTGAGTCGGTTCCATACTTCTGCTCGGTTTACCAAGTTGGCGCCAACTGGAAAAAAATTATGAATGAAGAGTGAAAATTAAAATGCTAGAGATGGCAAACGGCTATTCTGTGAAAGGATGTCACAACAGACAAGATCGGGAAAAAGACAGGCGATGCTACAGAATACCAAGTGTTGTGACAACGAGGGGAAAGGATGTGGAGGAGCTGACATTGACGAGACGGAAAGAATGGCCGGTACAGCTTCGGCTCAAAGGCCTAACATCTGATTCAAACACAATCCACACATTTGTTTGTTCCGACCACATTGTAAATGGTAGGCCTATGTTATATATTGAAGCCTGTTTCTTTTCGATGCATGCATAGTCTTGAGAGATAGATCTACTTTCACTTTTGTTCTCTTCCCCGCAAACCCTCTGTGTCATCTGCCTTGGATGGATGGCTGCGTAAATGTGTTTATGTATCATAGTTTCATCTTGTTTTCAGTCACTGATGAATGAATGGGGCGTGTAAATTATTGATATAAACAAAAATTGATTTTTATCTACAGATTTGCATTCTAGTTTTCAGTTGTTTGATTAGATGCTAGTCTGTACGCAGAACACATAACTATTTCGTTTAGAACTATTTCAAGAGAGAGAGAGAGAGAGCGTGTGTGTGTGTATGTGTGTGTGCGTGTGTGTGTATGTGTGTGTGCGTGTGTGTGTGTGCGTGTGTGTGTGTGTGTGTGTGTGTGTGTGTGTGTGTGTGTGTGTGTGTGTGTGTGTGTGTGTGAACAGAAATGTTTCCAGAGTTCCCTGTATCACCACCCATATCCCATGCCTGCAAAATACAATTACAACTCATGACTTTTTTTCTTTTCTGGTTTTTCTTTTTTGTTTGTTTGTTGTTGTTGTTGTTGGGGGGGGGGGGGGGATCATTTGTGTGTATAACTGCAATCTTTCATTTGATCTAGAAATGGGCGAAAATTATAAATCAATAAATCCAGTGATCCAAGTGCGTGTGTAGATCTATGTGTGTGTAATCAAGCAGCTTACATACTCCTGCAGCTCTAGCAGCACTTAAACCTTAACACTGGAAACCAGTTATAAAATTTAGCTACAGTAAACACACACACAGCACAGAGTTTCACACACATATATGGGGTCTCTCTCTCTCATCACTCACTCACTCACACACACACACACGCGCGCGCGCACAACACACATGCATACAAGTGCGTGTGCGCGTACACACACACACTCACACACATACCCACGCACGCACACACACACACACGACTCGTGCAGAAAACACCGAAAACAAAAATGAAAGGAAGAGCTTGATAGTGTACACACTACATGAAGCATATCTTAGCTGAGAGGACCATATTGTAGTAGTAGTAGTAGTAGTAGTAGTAGTAGTAGTAGCTGAGGGCTGGCTCGTAGCCTAGGACTTCTGGCCTTTTAACGCCCTATCTTTTTTGTTTTACGCTTTCTTCTTCGGGGTCTGAAAAGCATGCCTTAATATTCATACTTGAGCAAATCTGCTTCAGTCTATTTTTTTAAATAAAATGTTGAATTCTGCGTCATCGCCCAGGAAATTTTTGAATTTATTAATGCTGTTAGTAAATTTAATTTCAAAAGGAATTTTATTCCACAATTTAACAATTCTGTTAGAAAAACAAAATGCTCTTGTGTTAGTATTTCTGTGTTTAACAAATATTTTACCTTCAGCATTCCTTGTTATACTAGCTTGTGGAAAGGAAAAAAATGTTTCAACTGATAGCTTATCCATCCCATTCATTATTTTGTATACCTGTATTAAATCCCCCCCTAACCCTCCTACCTTTCATGAATGAAGTTTTAAAAACTTAAGCCTTTCTTCATAACTCATATTTTTACACTCTATAAGCAACCTAGTTGCCCTTCTTTGTACATTTTCAATCATTTTTGACTGTCTTATCAAATACGGATTCCAAACAACACTTGCGTATTCTAAATGTGGTCTAACAAAAGCCTTATACAACATTAAAAATGTATGTTTATTCATGTACAAAAATGTTCTTTTAATAATTCCTATCATTTGGTTAGCCCTATTTGCTACTCTTTTAATGTGCAGGTCAAAGGATAATTCACTATCAAATGTAACTCCCAAGTCTTTCTCCGTTTCACACACACTAATTTTCTGTACATCATTTCCAATTTTCATGAAATACTCTCGTCTAATATTCTTCTTACCAACATGCATTACATGGCATTTTGAAACATTAAAATATAAATTCCAAGTATCTGACCAGTTTTGTAGTATTAGCAAGTCCTGTTGAATTAAATTAACATTGGCAACCTTGTCATATAGTTTTGTATCGTCAGCAAAAATTTTGCAAGTACAGTGCAGTGAATCAGGTAAGTCATTTATAAATACTGTAAACAAGATTGGACCCAGTACACTACCCTGAGGGATCCCGCTTTTTACTTTTGTTTCTTCTGATTCAGCATTTCCTACCTTTACCCTCTGCTTTCGATCATACAAAAAATTTTGGATCCATTTGAGTGTATTTCCTGTAATACCATAAGATGCTAATTTTATGAGCAGTCTTTCGTGAGGTACAGAATCAAAAGCTTTTCTAAAATCAAGATACACGATATCAAAGAGGTCCCCATTGTCCATCATATTGGTGAAATCCTCCATAATTTCTAATAATTGGGTTACACAGGATCTTTTCCCTCTAAATCCATGTTGACATTTTGCATAAAATTTATTACTTTCAAAGTGAGAAATGATACAATCTCTTACTAGTGATTCCAGTACTTTACAAACAATACAAGTTAAACTTACAGGTCTATAGTTCCCAGCGTTCCCAGTTCCTATTTCCTTTCTTAAACAAGGCTTTAACATCGGCTGTTTTCCAATCCTTTGGTAACTCATCTGATTCTAAGGACTTATTAAATAATATACAAAGTGGCTTTGCAAGTTCTTTACTTACTTCCTTTAGTATGCTCGGAGGGGAATCACATGGTTATAATATATAATTGTATATGCTATGCTCTCTATAATTTTCCATTGCTTTTATTCTTGCTTTTATTGCTTTTATTCTTTCTCCCCATTTATAGCCATGCGTGTGTGTGTGTGTGTGTGTGTGTGTGTGTGTGTGTGTGTGTGTGTGTGTGTGTGTGTGTGTGTGTGTGTGTGTGTGTGTGTGTGCGTGCGTGTGCGTGCGTGTCTGCTTCAGCGCTTAGATTTGATTTTATCAAGATTTTGCGCTATATAAATATTGTAATTATTATTATTATTATTATCCTAGGGGATATCAAATCTGGTCCTTTAGCTTTATTCGGGTTTAGTTCCTGTAACTTTTTTTCTACCGCAGTTGGAGTAACTCTGATATCACATAGATCTAATGATATACCATTTGACTTTGAATTTTCTATTAAATCTGGTAATGTACTGATATCTTCTGTTGTAAAAACGCTTGCAAAAAATTTATTTAAAACTTCAGCTTTGTCTTTATCTGTAACAACCAGTTTTCCATCATTGGTTTTTAAGGGGCTAATACCTGTATTAACTTTTGTCCTTTCTTGTACATATTTCCAAAATTTTTTCGGATTACTTTTACTTTCCTTAGCAATATTTTTCTCATACTCTTTTCTGGTTTTCTTCAACAATTTGGCACATTCATTTCTTACTGTTATATATCTATCATAATCACTACCTTTTTTGGTTCTCAAATATCTTTTATATGTATTATACTTCTTTTTAATTTTCCTCAGAGCCTTTTTATCTAACCATATAGGTCTGAAATGTTTATAATTACTAACTTTAACTTTTGGGACAAATTCCTCAACACCATCATTTAACACTTTTTTTTATCATACCCCAAGCACTCTCAACATCCATATTGACCAAGTCACTCCAATCTTCATCCTTCACAATATTATTAAGTTTTCTGTAATCACCCTTATTAAAATCATACTTGTATTTGTCTACTATAGGTGCATTATACATTGAGACATACAATTTGAATTTCAATACGTCGTGGTCACTTTTACCAACCGGTTGTAAGTGCTCTATATCTGAGATTAAGTTTTCTTCATTTACTAGTACCCAGTCATCCAGAGAAGGAATTTGTCCTTTCCTTCTTCGAGTAGGTTCTGATGCCTTTTGAATTAAAAATGCATCACGTAAATTCTCAATTATTTTGTCACTTTTATCACCTCTCCACTCTCCATCCCAACCAACATTTGGAAAGTTAAAGTCACCAACAATACAAATCTTATCATACTTATTAAGTTTATCAGATTTTAAAACATCAAACAGCATTTTGTCATTTTCTACTGTGCTTGTATTAGGACTTCGATATATACATCCTAACAATACTTCTTCACCATTAGCACCACTAAAAGAGCACCACACACTTTCTTCAAGGTCTTCATTATTTAACTCTTCACACTCTCTTGCATTCAACCTTTTTTCAGTATATAATACAACTCCCCTTTGGGGATTTTTTGACACAAACATATCAAAATTAGGAAAAGAATATTGATTCTCAATAAAATCTCTCACATTCTTCGGCTTGATTTCTGTCAGCCCAATCACACTTGGTTTTAAATCATCTATGAGGGCCAAAAACTCATCTTTTTTGTTTAACAAACTATCAACATTTCAGTATACAACAATGCACTCTTCCTGAGTTACATGTTCACTTCTATTTACATTATGTACATGATCTCCTTTGTCGGTTCAATATGTAGCTTTCTCCCTCCCACTTCCTGTTGACCCTTTCCCACCCTCTGCTCCTCTTGGCCTGGAACTCACAGTCACAATCTGTCCATTCCTGATTACTATGTTCTGTTCGCCCTCATCCCTTCTTCTAATCAGTTCTTCTCTCAGCTCTTTGTACTTTTGCCTCTGTTTGGGAGTGTAGTCATGGTTGACATAGATTTTTTTTTGTCAGATCTGTCACTCCGGCAGTCAGCTCAGGAGACTTTCTCACTACTTCTTTCTTCTTTTCCTCATTTGTCATGGTTACCTTCAACATCCTGGGCCTATTTCCTCCCACCTTTCCCAGTCTGACAGGCTCTTTCACATCATTGTCTTCTATCTTTGTCAGTTTTCCCAGAATCGTTTTGGCAGCCTTCAAGTCGTCTTTCTTCCTATCCTCTGCACTATCTTCAGAGCTCTCTCTAACACCCACTATGATCACATTCATCTTTCTTTTTTCTTTCTCTTCTCTCTCCTCCATCGCCTCCTCAACTTTCTTACTCACTGCCTCATCGATTTTTTTGTCCAAGCTTTCTCCTCCTAGCCCTTGCTCTAGATCCTTCACCTGTTTGGTCAGATCATAAACCATTTGCAATAGTTTGTCTAGGCGGACATCCGAACGCGATTGTATGTCCTGACTGTCCATGCATTTAAGACACATTCGGGCAGTTCAGTGTATCATACATTTCGTCCTTCATTTGGGCGCACTTCTGGTGTGTCCACTGTTTACAGACAAAACACTCAAGGTCTCTAGGTCCCTCGCTAGGGGTGTCACACACCGTACATTGCCATGTACCTAATTCCTCTATTTTGCTCCTTCCTCTTTGCCCTTTCCCCACGCGACCCTGATTTCCACCTCTACCTCCACGACCCCTGCAGGACATTTTAGTTTAGCCTTCTAAGTAATAAAACTACAATTGTACTAACTATTGAGCAGTATAGACCTACTTACAGCCTGACAAAAAGTTTGGTTAGTAATGAAAAAACGAAAAATTAAACTGTGAACGTAGTGCTCCAACAACACAACACTGTTGCTATCCAATAATGTCCTGGAAGCACGTTCTAGCTATCAGCAGCACTGACAGCCTTCACTAATACAAGTAAATATGCACAATCTTTCACAAAGTTAAATAATATATAATAATAATTAATATATAATATGACTTCAATTTCCCTAATTCCCTAACGCTGAACTGAAAAACGCCGCCATTTTCCGCGCATGCACATTCTGACATCCATCAGGTCTGTATGTCCAAATATCATGGACCCAGCTGGAAACGAACAGCCGATTTGTAAGCCCTGAATTCGTCCATTGTGTAGGCGCTGATCCCATAAACAACGACTTTCGATTTTGATCACTTACCCGTGAACCTTCAAAATCGAAAGTCGATCTATCTCTCAAGACTGTCACTATGCATGCATCGACAAGAAGCAGGCCTAAAAATAACATACCATTTACAAAGTGGTCTGAACAAACATATACTACACGTCATTATTGAAGGGCCAGGAACGTTTTTGAGTCAATTTTTGAAAGGAGAAATAACCTATTTTCTCTTACTCTTTTCTCCAATTCGTTGCCGTAACTGAATGGATAAGAGCTCAGACAACATTGCAGTTTCCTTTTGGCACGTGTTTGGGGATTTGCCGATTTGCAATGGGCGGCCCAAGGAAGACAATTTCCACACGAAATTGTCGAATCTTCAGCAGGGTCTCTCTGACGACGCAGGCAAGGTAGCGACAAAATTCGCTTTGCACGTGCAAGGCAAGCCCTTTTTGAACACTACTCCAGCCAAAGTTGCCCGCAGACGAGGATAAAAAGGACCCGTTCTTGGTTCGTTTTAACCATGCTTGCAAGACGACGGATGACGGATGAGCAGCGGGGAGAGCCCTCGCTCTGCTTGATGAAGGCCTAGCGCAGCGGGAAGTTGCTAGACGACTTGAAGTGTCGCATTCCACAATCCAGAGACTGCTGGAGCGCTTCAATGAGACTGGAGCAGTCCAGGAAAGGCGTCACACGGGTCGACCCAGAGTAACGACAAGACAGCAAGACCGCTACCTTGCCCTCTCCGTCCTGAGGGAAAGGGCATCCACTGCGGTGACCTTGAGGGGTCAGCTGAGGGACGCAACAGGTGCTAACATCAGCTGCAGCACGGTGAGAAGACGGCTACATGAGGCAAACTTGAGGTCACGGAGACCGGCCGTCCGACCCGTGCTGTCACCGGTCAACAGAGTGCGCCGCATGACCTGGGCCAGGGAGCACGTGACCTGGACAAGGCAACAGTGGGCCCGGGTCTTGTTTTCGGATGAGTCCAGGTTCACCCTGACCTTTAACGATGGCCGGGCTCGGGTGTGGCGACGTCAAGGGGAGAGGTTCGCTGACGCCACTGTCCAAGAGCATAACCGGTACGGCGGCGGGTCGGTGATGGTGTGGGGTGGCATGAGCCGTGGTACCCGGACCCCCCTGCTCCCCATTGACGGCATCCTGAACGGGGTCCGGTACCGGGACGAGGTTCTGGCGGCCGTGGCACTGCCTGCGCTTGTGGACCTTGGTCAAGGCGCCATCTTCCAGGACGACAATGCACCTGCGCATCGAGCACGCCTTGTGACCGACTTCCTGGAGCAGCATGAAGTCGTCCGTATGGCCTGGCCAGCGTGCTCACCTGACCTGAACCCAATTGAACACCTCTGGGATGTGCTCGGGAGGCGCATCAGGGACAACCACCCCCCACCGGGCACCCTGGCCAGGCTGGTCGACATCCTGCAGATCGAGTGGGCGGCCATCCCTCAGGACACACTCCGTACCCTTGTGGGGTCGATGCATCGGCGCTGTGAAGCATGCATCCAGGCTCGGGGCGGACACACGCGATATTGAAAACAGATTGGCCAATTCTGACACTTTCTGTTTTTTGAAAAGGGGGGATGTTCCTTTAAATGCATGTGCTGTTCACTAATGGGTCATTGTGCTAATTTCTTTTTCCAAAACAGGTGTGGAAATGATGAAATAAAACATAGAATCAATTCTAAACATTGTCAATTATTTCAACTTAAAATTAGAGAGGAAGGAAGAAGTGGCCCTTAAATTATGATTAGGAGTATATGTGTGGGTCGTGTTTGAATCAGATGTTAAGCCTTTGAGCTGAAGCTGTGCCAGCCATTCTCTCCGTCTTCTCAATCAGTCAACACTCAATGTCAGCTCCTCCACATCCTTTCCCCTCGTTGTCACAGGTGCTCTGTAGCATCGCCTGTCTTTTTCCCGATCTTGTCTGTCATGACATCCTTTCACTCAACAGCTGTTCACCATCTCTAGCTTTTCAATTTCAACTCTTCATTCATAATTTTTTTCCTGTTGGCGCCAACTTGGTAAACCAAGCAGAAGTATGGAACCGACTCGGCACGTTTCGCGGGCTCTCGACTCGACGAATACTGTAGGAATGGAAAGATAACTCCTCCCGGCGAGGGATGACGTTATATGCACACAGCCCTATGGGCCAAACTGAAACTGTTCTGAGAAACTGAAACTAATATCTTAGATATAGCATTTTTTTTAATCTAAAAAAAATATTGATAAATGAAATTCAGTGAAAATCGTGTCGTCGGGAAACGCAAGCAGACGACCATGTTCACTAACTGCGTTTGGTTCCGTTCCATACTTTTTGTATAGGCTACTCTAGGCCTACTGACTTTCTATTCCGGTTTCGAGTCATCGCTCAACAGATCCTGTTTCTGTTCCCGTCTTTTGAGAAGTAGTTCAAACGACAGAAATGCCATCGAAAAAACAACGTGTGAATGGATTTTGGTTGTTCGCGCAGAAGAACAAAGCTGAATGGAGAGCTCAGGGACTGAGGGTTGCAACGAACGAAGAAATTTTGACCATTGCCTCTCCTCTCTGGAAAGTGAGAAATTCAGGGGTGTCTGCTATGATCTAGATCTAGATCAAAATATCTGTTGCTTTTTTTTAAGAATTTACGTTATCGTTGTAACATTACCTGCAGATTTTTATGATCACTTGTCACCTTATTATGAACGTTTACACGTATCGTCGACTTTTCTTCAAAAGATGGATCATGCTGATATTCATTCATTGCAGTTTTTCTCAATGAGTCAGTATCAACTATCATGTGGCATCTCATGATCTCTGCACTTGAATGAATTCCTTATTGATATGATTCATTGATCATTATCATACATTGACGCCACTGGTGTTACCTGATGAAGAAGATCCAAATTGATCATGGCACAAGTCTTAATCCTGCATATAATCTCATGAGCTGGTAAAATGTAGGTAGATCTATGTTATTGTTAACAAAAAATGTGAAATATTTTGATTAAATGTGTAATTACCATCAGGCATCACTGAAAACAGGAATTAAATCAAAATGGCATAAACTTTCTTTCATGAGATTACATAATAAAACTGACCAAACATGTGCCGGTTTTTTGCTAAAAGCACCATGTATAAAATATAACCAATATATATATATATATCACTATGTAACAGCTGAACCAGTTTAAAAAGAATCAATATCAGTGGAAAGGTCTCTGTTTACCCAAGATGACTAAGACCATCATAAATCTCAGGACACTTGCACACTAATAAGTAATTAATTGCCTCAACAGGCTCAAACAAAAATTAACAGATTTTCTAATACAAAAATTGAGATTTTCATAGCAATTTGTTAATTTCTTCAACAGTCTAAAACAAAAATAACTGAGATTTTCTAAAATCCATACAGCTTCCAAAATAATCAAATTTCTGACTTGAAAATTGTTCTATTATTTCGTCGTGAAATTTTCATTGAAATATTCTGCTGGTAGTAACGATGACAATGTATTATTTAAACTATTCATCCTAACAAATCTGTTGAAAAAGTTTTGTCTTTTTGACTTATAAAAATGTAAGTACACACTTTTTCTTAAGCTGTCATACTCATACAACATGAATGATAATGTGTTATGTATACATGTAATTATATGTGTGCCTGTGTATGTTATGAGTAAGAAGACCTGCAAGAAGACTGAAGAAGACCTGCAAGGTCTTGTGAATATAAGAGAAAGCAGAAATAAAGGGCTTGAGCTAAGTGAATAGCAAGAAGACTGACGTCATGGTAATTAGTAAAAAACAAGAAATCCCCTCAGGCAAAGTAGCAACAAATGGCACAACATTGAGACAAGTTATGTTTAAATGTCTTGGAACAGTCATCTCACCAGACAGCAAACGCTCAATAGAAATAGCCAGCAGAATCATCCAAACTAAAACAGCATTCAAGAAAATGAAAAGCGTTCTTACCAACAAATGCCGACCAATGAACATCAGGAAGACGGTTTTTCAACATTAAATAGAACCAATACTGTTGTATTGATGTGAAACGTGTACAGTCTGCATGCAAAGTCAGAACAAGACTGAGGCAGCTGAAATGTGGTTTGTAAGAAGAATGTTAAGAGTTCCATGGACAGCAAGGAAAACAAATGAGATAGCCTTGAAGGAGGCAGACACAAAAAGAACATTGATGAAAAAGATTAGGGAAAGACAAGCAACATTTATATGACATTTTATGAGACAAGAGAAATTACAGCACCTATTCACAACAGGAAAACTAAAGGGAAAAAAGAGGATCAGGTAGACCCAGGGAGAAAATATTGGACAGACTTGCAGAGTAGATGAAGATAGAGAGGGTGAGAGATGTACTTGCATCGACAAAAGATCTAAAGATTAGTGTGGAGGGCCATGATTCGTCAATGCCATGCAGCAAGGCATATGATGATATATTTAGCACTAACTCGGGTAAAAACCACATAAGAAAAATAACTGATTCTCTCAAAAATGGATGTATTTACATTTGTCTTATTCAAAAGAGCGATGTGACGTTTATAATATGCACAGTCTGCCATGAAATTCAGCTTCTGCTTTCTGTTGTGAACGCTATGTTATGTACTATTTTTTTTCATGCAGACTGACACTTAGCTTTCGCACGCTGACTGCACTGACTTGGTCGTTTCATTGATACGGCTTTGTGTCTTTCACCATGTAAAGCAAAAATAGCTCTGTGGAATGGCAGGAAGGAAAAAAAGCTGATCAAGTTTTTGTTGTGAATCATTTTTCCATGTTATGTACAACAGAATCTGGCTAGGATCGCTTGTTTTTTTCTGTTAATATATTGATATGCCCGTTGCTGTCCTATTACAGTTGTTATAATTGATAATTAGCATCCCTTTAACCTTACTCTTTGAACTTGCTGACTTAGTTCTTCAGTTTAGTGTTGGTTTTGCCATGTGTTTGTAGGGACCCATCAGTCTGATTGTCGCGATGGTGATGTACACCTGCAACTTCTTGATTTATTGTTTACTAAGGCAGACAATGTATACTATAATCATCATTTTTACATACAGGAAGTTTATAAAAAGCACTGATTAGTGATACTTGGTCCCTGTATGTGTTGGCCTTATTGTTCATGGGTCAGTGCATAACTTCACAGCAACAAAAATCGTACCAAACCAAACCACTGTTTACAAAAGCAATTTGATTTAAGAATAATCTTGAAAAAAGTTTGTTGACATGCTGTTGCACTTGGATGATTTCAATAATCATTTTAGGCTTTTTCATGGATTTTTGACAATGTTGTGTACTTTTCATGATGTTCATAACATCACTCAGCATCTGCATGGTCTAGATTTTGTGAAGTTATGAACATATGATACTGATGTTCAGTTGTATAATACTAATGTTGAATCTGTTAAAATGCCTTGTGCAGGTCATTACTGTTATTTTTGAGAATTTTGAATTGAAATAGTTTATGCCTTAAAATTTGCCAGCAACTTGCATGATGTACATAATCTCACACAAAAATGCAGTATAATCATCTGTTGTGATGTTTTGAACAAAAAAAGAAATTTTACTATTTAGTGGATGCTTTTATCACAAATACATACCTGCTATTGACTGTATAGTTGGTTTATAGCCTATTGGTACAGTTTTAAGTAAATCGTATCTATACTACACACAGTGGCTTATGCTTTTAAGTCTGCAGTGTTGCAAAAGATGTTGTTTTCTGCATGGGAAGTTATGAACATTTTATAGAAGACAATGCTTTTTTTCTGAAATAACTTTTTATCAATCCCACAAGTATTCAAAACATGCAGATACAATCCCTGTAGCTTCTTTTTATCTGTTTTTATACAAATATTCATTGATATATTTGCAGTTTTTCTGAAGAAAAGATACATTCTCTCTCAGAATGTTGTGAAATTATGTACTAAAGAGATCTTTACTGAGTTTAGGAAATCACAATTCACTTAAATTTTAAAAGAAAGCAATATCATATGTGATGTTTGGTTCTTATTATTTCAAATAACAGATGGTTTGATGCCATGTTTTGCTTTTTAGAGGAACTTTTAGTATAATATTAAGTTGTGACTGTGGTGAAGTTATGAACTGGTATGCTAAGTTATGAACATTTTATAGAATATCCAGTTTTCCCCCCTCATTATTAACCCCAAATGTATTCAAAACATGCTGATACAATCCCCTAAGCTCTTGTACCCCTGTTTTTGTAGAAATGAATCAATACAAGTACTGTTTTCCTGAAGAAAAGGGAGATTCTGTCCAATAATGTTGTGAAGTTATGTACTAGTATACTATTACTAAAGAGATCTTTACTGAATTCAGCAAGCCACAATTCACTTAAAAAGAAACTGACTGTCATGTGCGGCATTTTGGTTCTTCTTATTTCAAATTCAAGTGAAAGATAGTTTGAAGCCAAGGTTTGTGTTTTAGAGGATGCCGCAGTACAATATTTTGTTGTGGCTGTTGTGAAGTTATGTACAGATGACTATTTGGGTGCTGTTCTGGTATGTGTTCATGTAATATTTTCATTTTCATAGCCTGTTTTTGTGTGCAACATGTCTTTTTAGTTACTTATAAGCTATTTTGCTCAACAATAAGAATTTTCAGCTTTTGGGATCTTTTATTGTTTTAAATGTTGGAAGTGAGTGGACATTCCAGTAATGTACATATAGTAAGCCTTAATATGAAAACATTCATAATTAGGCATTACCTGAGTGCTTCACATAATTATTTTGTCAGCTCTCTTTACACTGCTTGTCTTCAAAACAGCAGAAGTTTGTTTTATATTCCGTGGTACAGTTTTAAAATTTACACACTAAAGAATTGTTGTGAAGTTATGTACAAAATCTTCTCCTTTTATTTTCTTGTATTTTGGTGTGTTTGGTTTTCCTGTCCTGCCTTTAGATGTACAAACTGGACCTGCTGTTAATGTGTTCACATTATTTTGAGCAAAGTATCTGTTCCTTCTCAGGTTCTTTCCTTTACAAGGTTTGTGACATCGTGTGATGTTATGTACAAAGGAACATCATATTGTCTCTGTTTACAGGAGTGATAAATGTCCAATTGACTTGCAAGTTGGATTATTTGTCATGGTTTTTGTCCTGCTGTTTGGTTTGCACTCTATTTTTCCATAGACAGATGTTTCATTTTGTTGCTTGTGTGTCACACGTTTTAGCCATGACCATATATATATATCAGTTTTGTATCAACAGCCTGCTTACCAGGGTCTAAGAATATAGATGCTGACTTTGAGTATAGGAGTAGGACCCACAAATATGAACTGGAATGAAGTCTAGACTATAAACAATTGGAAACAAAAGGCTGAGTGCATCCTTATCACCCCAGTGTGGGCCAACTCGACTTGGTATACCAAGAACCTTCACCTTCTGAGACTTGACAGATTACCCAGTGCTTCTACCTTGAAAACCAGGTCTTCTGACCAACCCATCAACTGGTTAACTTCAACTCCAGAACAAAATCAGGTTGATGGCCTGCAGATTATCAGGCAAGCTTTACAGACACAGGGACTTAGTGTTGAATAGTTTTTGCCCAGTGTCGTATTTCTTCATTGTGGCCCACAGTGCCTCCTGCAAGACTCTGTCAAGCGCCTTCTTGATGTCTATAAAGACATTGTAAAACGCCCTCTGGTATTGGAGTAGTTTTTAGCAAAGGGTGCGCAGATCTGTTCGATAGTACTTCTGCCCATGTGAAATCCGTCTTCTTTAGCCATAATGGTTTATGCTTGTGGCTTTTAATCTATTCAGAACGATTTTGAGCATTCTTAAGCTGTTGTGGCTGATGAAACTGGTAGTGCTGTAGTTCTGGCGTTGTTGGAGATTTCCTTTCTAAGAAATGGGTAACGATCAGCGTTTGGGCCCATGGTGTGGGCCAGTTATTATCTCATTCAGCCTGAACACTGGCCCTGGGTTTCAGCCCAGTGACTGGCCCTAGGACCAACAGAACATTCCTTGTTCTGCTATCAGTTCCTATGTCTATTTGCAATAGATGGGTGACTTGCGCAGTTGTGAGTTTGTTACTTTGTTACCAGGGTCTTAACTTGTGATGTTAACATTCCAGGGAAACAAATTGTATGACTTATTTTTGTTCCTTTCTTTACAGCTGATCTGCATTTTGTACACAGTTAAGTGAATTCATAGTACTTACTGACAGGGCTGAAAGGACTGATATGTCATCAGAACTTGACAACTGTTTTATTTTTTTCCTCCAGGCTTTGAGTCAGGCACAGAGGAGAGAGTGGACTGATCTGGCAAAACTACAGAAGCATGAGCATGAAAGTGATACGGGAGTGGGTGACCGTTTTGACAATGTTGGAAATTTCATTGGGGTGAGTGCTTTCTCTTTTGTTTTACTCAGCATTACCAGCATAAAAAGAATTCTATACAGGGTAGATGTAACAGGCAAAAAACTTGAAAAAGGCTGAGCTAAACTTGAACGCCAAGAAAACGAAAGTGCTACATATCAAAGGCAAAGACACTGAAAACAGTCATGACATCTTAATTAACAAAATTCCTTTAGAAAATGTTAAGGATTTAAAATATTTTGGTTCTGATGATGGAGCCTGCTCCAAAGATATCAAAATAAGAATTGGAGTGGCAAAGCAACAAATGGTCCAACTCAACATCTGGAAAGACAGAGGCATACCAAATGGCCTGAAGTTAGACTTTTAAAATGTTTGATCTGGCCAGTCATGATTTATGGCTGCGAAGCCAGGACTCTGAGAAAAACTGATAGCAGAAGAATTGAGGCAGCAGAGATGTCGTTTTATCGGAGACCACTACGTGTCAAAAACTCAAATGGATAGATAGAAGAACTAATGAAAGTGTCCTGGAAGAACTTGATACCACCAGAAAACTACTAGCAGATATCAACAAGAGAAGACTAAAATACATTGGCCATGTGTCACGAAGCAAGAACACAGACCTCATGGCAACCATCTTTCAAGGAAAAACAGTGGCAAAAATGAAGAAAGGCAGACCTCCAATCTCATACATCGAGAACATAACCAACATCAGTGGCGTAAAATTCAAGAAATTGTCCACAAAAGTCGAGACAGAGCAGCCTGGAGGGAGATGGTGTGACAAAGTGCAGCAGCCAACACGGAACCCAGTGATGCCAATAGTGAAACAGGTGAGACACATGAAGTTGTCAGTTTTCTCAAGGCATTGCTAACAGCACTATGTTATACCACAGATACCATGTGACGAATGAATTATTTTCTTTTTAAGTGTTTTGATTTTCCTTGGATGTGTGTATGCACATTCTACTGCCCATATGTGCAGTCTGCATGTTGCTGTACAGTCTGCATACAGTTTTCTGTGGGTGTGCATGCTGGGTGTTTAATATTTTTGTAAGCCAGCCACCAACAGGACTTACTCAATCTTTAACATGCATAGTTGATATTCTGCATGCATAGACATATTGGAGGAGAGGAGGGGTGGGGGAGGAGATGTACACATGTTGGCTTGGGAGATCAGAAAAATGCCAGGACTCTGTACCCTCCAAGGTGGAGATGTCCAGGCCAATTGAATCCTGGACTTTTCGACTGGAAGTCCATTGTTTCCCCACTTGATTATTGTGTAGGTTGAATAAGATATATTCAAAACCAGAAGTTTGGGCAGAAACCTTCACCCTGCGTATAGACTATATGTGCTGGCATGAAGTTTTGCTTAAAATTGTTACAGTTATGCATTTGTCTTTTTGAAGGCTTGTCACACATGCTGTCAGGGCCTAGGTCTTCCTCTCAAATGTCCTGTCTGTTTTCTGGTTCCTGGAGAATGACAAGCTCTCCCATCTGATCGAGGCCTTCCACTCATCAAATTATAAGAACTGAAGGGTGGTCTTCCAGTGGATCCCCACTCATTGCTGTATATCAGCAGTTGAGGGGGTGGATAAGCTCCGAAGAAGGGGGGAGCTTAGAAATACAACCAAATGATAACTTCACCTCAGTGAGAAGAGCATCATCAGATCACTCCAGAATTATGCCATGAACAGAAAGGTTCTTCTGTCTAGAGAGCTGCATTACATTGGAGCAATATCACTTCAGGCAAGTACAGGGCAGGAAAATGGCTGGCTACAATTCCTAATCACCAAGTTCCCTGGTGCCACCCCCCCCCCCCCCTTTTTTTGTTTTGTTTTTGGGGGGGTTTTTGTCTTAGATTATTTGATTGCTGTGGTAGATAGACAGTGCTTACCTCCTCAAGTCAAATAAGACGACTTGCGTGTTTTGATGCTTTCAATTTTGGTTTAATCATTTCTTTGGGCTTTGTTTTTTAATTGGAGGAGGGGGGGGGGGGGGGGGCGTCTTCTTCATGATTTCTTATTTTTTATTTTCTGTGCTAAGGCGTATTACCATTGTGCATATCTAATGTATGTACAATAAAGTTTGTTAGCACTGAAAGTCAGATGTTCCCATTGCCCCATTTTCATGATATTGTCATGTTATTAAGCCTTATTTGCATCCAGGCAGAGTTTAGACCATCCTCTCTGAATCTCTTGGGTCTGACTTGAGAAAATATTCTCTGCATGTGGCCTCCAGTCCACTATATTGTTGGTGGTCAGGTTGGGAATGTAAAGCAGTGAGGTATAAGAGATATTCCCAGACACTGCTAGCCCAGGGAGAGTGAAGGTTTGCAACACATTCCTATTTTAAGTTGTTTATGTGTGTGTATGTGCTTGTAAATGCTTGTTAATTGGTTTGGATTGGGGAAAAAAGATATTTGCTATAATTTTTGTCTTTAATTTTCTTTAGGCAAGGATAAACCCTTTTGAGGAGACAGTCAGACGACTAGAAAAGGAGACATATACCATTACTTCTAAGTGGCATGGAAAAGGTAAAGTAATTACACTAAAAGAATTTCTTACAGCAGTCTGAAAAAAATATTTTGACAGACAAGTACATATTCAGTGACACATGCTATACTGTATTTCACAAGTTCAGTTTGTTTCTCAAGATGTTGTCTGCATGCTAGGAATGAATTCCATATGCACTAATGTCACAGCTGTCATGTATGTAGTGGTCATGGCACAAGCCTTAACCCTGCACATTAATCCATGAGCTGGCCGGGTCCTGAGGTCCTACCTAGCCTATATTTTACGTTGTGTATATTTTCTTCACTAGTATTGTATCAGCCTATCATTGGAACAATCTTGGTTACATGTAAATAACATGTGTATAGATCTGTGTATCATGTCTTCAAAGAAAAGAACAGACGTATAAAGTAAATAAACAAATGATTAAAGGTCTGAATCGCAGCACAACTAGCTCATCATCGTCGTCATGTACCCTGCCGCATGGCGTTGACAGTCATGACCCTCCGTCCAAATCTATCCTTAGTCGCCTGCATGTATAGCTTCCACCCTTGCTGTCCTCAGCCACCCTACAAGTCGTCCAATATTTTCTCCTTGGGTCTACCTGGTGTTCTCTTCCCCTCCAGCTTTTATGTTGTGACCAGGTGCTCTAATTCCTCTTTCCTCATAAAATGTCCTATAAATGTTGTCTTTTCCTAATCTTCCTTATCAATGATCTTCTTGTGTCAGCCTCCATCAAGATTGTCTCTTTTGTTTTTTTTGCTGTCCATGGAACTCTCAACATTCTTCGTAGAAGCCACATTTCGGCTGCCTCAATCTTGTTCTGGCTTTGTGTGTTGACTGTCCACGCCTCGCGATCGTATAACATTATTGGTTCTATGTAACATTCAAGAAGTAACTACTCGATATAAATTCGTCTCACATGACAGAAAGCCCCCCCCAGTCAACTCACAAAGCCTCAGTAGGTAAAGACTTCAGGCAGTGGATCACTCAGTTCATGCGTCAGTGAAGAAGGCAGCCAGCTGCGTGAACTGATAGTAAATTGCAGGACACGTTGAACATCGACCCTTGACCACATTGCACCAGGGATCTGTCCTTTGGCCACGCCAGTCTGAGGTCGGCAGAGTTCTACCCATCACTGGAGGCTCCATGTTCTGGTGCATTCATTTATGATAAACGTTTGGCTCCATGGCTCTAAATGAGATCTGGGCTTGAAATCTGCTAAAAGCCGGCAGGGAATGATGGCCTGTTTCCTTATCGGGGCTTTTTCTCATTCTCCTCTTGTTCCTTTTTTTTTCCCCAACCCCTCTCTCAGTCCTCTGGGTCTGTCCTTCTTGTGTCGTTTTTTTTTTGTTTGCCCCCTCTCTCGGGGTCGGTTGGTGACAAAATAGGAGCAGTGTGGGGTGTGAAGCAGGGGTGGGGAAGGGGGAGGAGAAGTTCTTGCTGTCTCTTGGCAGGGTTCTCAGGAAAGACACATCTTAGAGTTCATGGTGTAGTCACAAACCCCTCAGATCAATGTTTCCAGTTGCAAGCATTTGGTTCACAGATCCCTTGGTTCAAATTTTTACTCATCTGTTCTTTCTTTTCAACCCTGTACAGGCTCAGCCTGCTCTTTGGCTGCTCCCCAACTCCGATCACTGCCAGTCATGTGTGATTTTGCTGTGGACACCACTTTACGTAAGTGGAAGCTTCTATGCAGACATTCAGCGACGGCTGCAGCTGTGCTTAGATACGATCCAGCAGTGGGCAGAGTCGAACGGCTTTACTTTTTGCACAACCAAAACACAGTGTATCCACTTTCATAACCTGTGACAATTCTTTGCTGATCCAGAAATCCATCAGGGAAAGTCCATCATTCCAGCTGTAAAAGAAGCTAAATTTCTGCAATTGATCTTTGATGAAAAGTTGAATTTTCTCAGTCATATTCAACATCTTAAAACCTCTTGCAAGAAAGCTCTGAATATTGTTTGAGTTGTAGCTTGTATAGATTGGTGTGCAGGCAAGAAAACGCTACTTCATCTGTGCAGAGCTTTAATTCGTTCTAAACTGGACTGTGGCTGTGTAGTATTAGCTACTCCAAATAGATTTTGAGATTTACGTATAGATTTTTGAAACTATTACCAATAAACAGATCTTTTTATTGTGATTCTAATGATACCAACACCATTTCTGTAACTCAATTAGGAAAAAAGTTGCGAATTCTTAAAGATTTAATTTTCACGCGCATTTTTGCGCCAAATCGCAAATCAAGAAAATTGTCATTTCAGCAGGCTATACAACAGAACTGATGTGTATTTTCTTATCAGTTTTGCATTTTTCTTGACATTCCTGATGCATAGATGATGTTTGATTTTTTTCAGGTAGTTCTTATAAAGGGAAATTGATAAAATTTGCTATTAAAAACCAGAAATATCAGGGGTTTTGCCAATGCCCAACTGATACAAAGTATAACACGAAAGTATGCCGGAGACAAATTTTCATAACTTTGCTTTCCGTGGAGCTAGAAAAATGCTTTTGGTATTACTGGATTCAGCAAAACAAGACACACTTAACCAGCACACTTTCAAAACTGTAAAAATGAAAAAATACACATTTATTTGACATTGATTAATAATTTTCTTAATTCTCACATATCGCAAAACTCGGTCACCCATCTGGATAGTGTTTTGACTTCAAGTGCCAGTCAATATCTAAAGCAGCAGATGATCAATATCACAGTTAGCATGGCTATCATTGTTCCTGTCCAGAGATCATCCATGTAATGAATGTGTGTGGACTGAAAAGCCCCCAAATTTCCATTAACGGCACACAGGATTCATCACAACATGGCAAGGTGACACTGTTGTAGCCACTGCACTTTAGATGGATAAATCACAGTCTCAGGTTGACTTGCTGTAGCTTCAACTAAGTAACATTTTTGTTCTGTACTTGGGAATTCATTGAAACAGAATGAATGTGAGCAGACTAGACAACAGTTCTAGCCACTGTGCTCTGAAATAATAAACAGTCTGAGTCTTAACTGACAAAGTGTGATATACGGTAACTAGCTGAGATCTGTCACTTGCAATCAACAGGTCAGAATCCCAGGAATCAACAAGTGATACTTGGTGCATTTGCAATAACATGGATGGTTGCACATATATCGGCCATACTGCTTGCTTTGTGGCAGTTTGTTTACTCGCAGTAGACGGATGACACTTTTGTGCATGCAGCGGTGATTTCCTCCACATCATCTGCTTGTTAGATTTGACCATCATTGATAACTGGAAGACAATCAAAGTCCCAGTAGAAAACATCTTCAGCATGTGTGTTTTCAAAAATATCCTCCCGTGAAGGCCAGCAGAAACAGCCCGTGTGACCCCTGACCTGTTCAGGTACTGGAGTGACGCCCAGCTGCCATTCTCCTTTAACTCCAACACCTGTCCAATATAGAATCTTTCTACAAAATAAACAGCCATCCACTGGCCCTGCTTGGTGAAGTAAAATAGGGCTTCTTCAACAGTGTCTTCATTCATGTCAGCAGCAGATATATCTCCTTCAGGATGAGTTGCAGTAGCAGAACAGGCAGCCACAGGAGAGTGCAGAAGGGATAGGTCTTTCTGTGAGGAGATGGTGTTGAAGAACTAGCCTGAGATCATCCAATGACCCTGTCAGTTTTAGACAGCCTTTTTTTATTTACTGACAACCCATCCAATCCTAGAGGCAAAATTGCAGTACCTGTTTTGAATACTTCTTTCCTTCCAACTGAAGTCCTCTTAACTGCAGCAGGAGACGGTTAGTCACGCGTACAGCTGGCAACAAGGTGGTCTTCCCTTCCAGGCAGAAAGCTTCTCCTCAGTCAGTTGTAGGTTTCATCAGCTGAAAACAGCCACATTTCCTGTTGTTATTGTTCTCTAAGTCATGTTTCTATGTCAACCAGTTTGCAGACAAATTCAGTAATTGTCCAGTATTGTCATCTTGCTAAATTTTCGGCTTACAAGTTGAATCAATAAGAGAATGTGTTCAGTCTGTTATTCACTTACTGGCAACAAATCTTGTGATTACACATTTATTTCACAGTGCACATTCATATAATTGTACGAAATTCTGAACAAAATGTGAGTATAGATTAAATTATATACGTATAGTTTTGTTTTGTTGAAGCTTAACTGATTCATCTGATGAAAGTGCGACCACATTGGAAGAACTGTGAAACTGAAATTACTGCACAAGCTCAGGTCACGTGACCAAATAAAACCCTTCAATCCTTGAAATGAATACTTTTCTTTACTAAATATATGAATGAAATAAATGAAAAGTCTCTTTCTCGTAATACTTTTATCATGAAGGTGAGTTAGCACCAATAAATTTAAATAAGTCGGTCATTTTTCGGACCAGCCCACAACGTCGAGTTTGTGTTGTTGGCACGATTCCACATCATCTTGTTTCAAACAGTGTCGGCTCATAAAAAGTACACAGAACAACAAAATATTCATAAAATCAAAAACAATAAAGAACTAACTTACCAACTTGCGCGAACAGTTGATCTGGCTGCGATACTGAAGCAGTTGGTGTCACATTTCGGTCACTACTGATGACCGACAATTCAGCGTGCGTGTCGGCCATGGCGGCTAACAGTGTTCGTGACGAGCGGTACACTTCGGTCTTTTTTATCGCTTGCCGCTTCGCGTGGAAATGATAATGAAACAACATTTTGGACAAATATTGTAGAGGGAAGTCTGATCTACAAACTGATGTATTATGAGCATGGGCAATCAGGTCTTTATAGTAGAAATTCTACTTTGAACATTTTATTGCTTGAATTTTTACACATTGACCGCATGGATCATGACGAAACGGGCATGAAATAAGGATCTGGATGTCTTCTTTTATTTCATTGGGCGATCTTTTTAGATCTAGCCACTCACGCGATGCGACAGAGCATTAAGTAAGGGTAGTGTAAACAGAAGGCAATCAATGTTACGTCAAGACAGCTGGCCAAACTCGCTAGGGTAGGGCGAATGAACATGTTATAAAACATACACGAAAATGAGTATTAGCCTAAACAAGTACATCATTCAAACAACGAAACACCAATCTTTTTATTGCAGTAGATTTTATTACATTTTCTTTCACACATCGCAAAATATGACGAGTGGAAAAACACTAAAAAGTAGGTCAAATCTGCAGACTTTCCACCTGACGCACACTGTTTGGAGTAGCTTGTAGTATATGGCTGTGCAAGGCGACTGGATCCCATTCACCATCAAGGGCTGTGCCTCTGTCTTGGTGCTTTCAGAGCAACTCCTGTCTATACTTTGTATGCGGTGGCAGGAGAACTGTCCCTGACCAACCGTAGATTTAAACGAACCTTAAATTTCTGTTTGAAACTGTTCTCTGAACTGGAAGACCCAGCTTACAACTGTGTCTTCAACCTCAGATTTCAAAGTGAATTTGAAAAACATCCGAAGGTCACTCCTCCATTAGGAATCCCAACCTGTCCTCATATGGAAAAGGCAGGTATAAATTAAGCAGTTGTTAAGGACTTCTCGAAATTTCCAGACAGCCCATCTTGAACCCTGAAGTCACTGAAGGTTTTGGTCTTGCTTCTTTCCGTTAAGACAGTACCAGTTCACTGGCATGCAAGTCATTTTATGCAGAACCGTGTCAGAAATTTCCATCATCCCACAGAATCTTCACTGATGGATCAGAGTCTGATGAAGGTGTTGCTGCTGCTGCCTTTTGTTCTGCGGTTCCCAGTTGGCCATTTTCAAAACATATTCCGTCTGACAGTTCTGTTTATACTGCTGAACTGACTGCTCTGGTTTTGGCAGTAAAGATGGTGTCCAATTCCAAGCATAAATATTTTCTCATTTTTTCTGTCTCCCTTTCTGCTTCGCAGGCAATTGCTGGCCAAAACATTAGTCAACCTGAGCTTCTAAGTTCTTCGAACTGTTTTCTACTTTTACAAATGAAAGTTACTGAATTGTTTTTGCCTGGATTCCTGGCCATGTTGGTATTGGAGGCAATGAAAAGGCTGACTGCCTGGCAATGAAAAGGCTGACTGCCTGGCAAAGAATGCCACAAGGGAAAAGCTGTCTAAATCCTTCATTCCTTAAACAGATGTAAAGTCCAAAGTACACAATTATGTGAGAAATCTTTGGCAGGAGGATTGGAATGAAAAGACAGATAACAAACTTTTCCAAATCCACCCTAACCTGAAAGAAATTCTCTCATCAGCTGCAAGGAACCGTAAGAAAGAGACAGTGTTACGTAGGTTACATGCGGGTCACACATCCTACACTCATTCATACCCTTTAAAAAATGAAGAATCACTGTTATACCATGTGATGAGCCATTGAGCATTAGACACCTCCTCCTTGATTGCTGGGACTTTTGCAATGTGAGACAAAAGCACTACACAGCAGACTCCTTAACTCACTCGGTACGGAGAGTTTTTCCCCTTGCGTTTCCCCAGGTACGGCCCATTTTGAAGGGTTAGGAAAAAAATCACACAAAAAACAAAACATAAAGGATCAAAATGAAACTTTCAGATCTGAATATTTACATGCTGAGTTAGTTCATGCCAAAATATTGAAGTTCTTCCTTGAATATTTCTTCGTCATGTGCCATGTTGAAAATACCCCAAATTTTGTGGTCTGGATCACTGTACAGTCAGTCACTCTGATCAGCTCCATGAACACACAGTCAAAGGTGAGAAGGTCTTTGTATGCACAAAACAACATGAATAAAGTAGACTTTGCTCAGGGTAAAAAAAAAAAAAGATTATTAGTGATATGATATGAATAAATGTTACAAATTGTTACACAGGGGAATTATGGGGGCGTGGCACTCAAATGAGACATGCAGGCCACAAGAGCCAGAGAAGGACGCAAAGTGGGAGAAAAACTAAAATCTTCATGCCAATCATGCATTCATAAAGTGAATGAAACTTCCATCAGACATGCGACTCGCTGTACTTGGCCTGCTGACTGCTCGCCTCTCGTGACGTGTACGCCCACCTCCCTCTCCCACTTCACTGTCGTCTGAAACTGGGTCACTGTCAGTACCTTCTTGCTGGCAGCTTCCATCACTTGATACACTTTCACCATTATCTTCAGCATACTCCTCGATGTCCAATCCTTCAGTCTGAAGCACTTCAATCACTTTAGCAGCAGTAAAACGCGGCCGTCACGATCTAATTTGTTTGAAAACTCGTACTCGCCTGCGACGCCATTTTTGACACGAATGCAGATTAGCAAGTCATTCGGGGTGTCGAAGACAATCGCTTCCCGACGAGTGTAGTGTTACGGAATCTCACGAAGTAACTTTCCACTTGACCCTTGACATGTTTGCAGTGACCACTTTGGTTATGGTAGGTATATGCAGCCTCAAAAGGGGAGCGTTGAAAAAATTTTAATTATCGAAACCGCTATAGCGTTCCGTCGTACGCAACCGTGCCTTTCATCATGACCGCTATAGCGTTCCGTCGTACCGAGTGAGTTAACCTCTTTCGAGGTGTTCCCCCGATGCAATTTTCCTGTTTTTACAAGAGATCAATATATTTCATCTGATATGATTTTACAGCTGTTTTTCTTTAATTGCATTTTAGACTTGCAAGGTTAACAGTGAGCATGGTTTTTAACTGTTGTCTTTTATCTAAACTGGGTTGTCATTTTTGACATGGTGTTAGCCCTGATAAGTGATATGGCTGTAGTAGTCGCTGGGCTCTAAGCAATGTGAACTTGAATTTGCTGTGGACACTGTCTGGAGGCCCTGTTAAGTTAGTGGAGACTTGGAAAGAGCAGGCCTACATGATTCTGCTGTGATGGGCTATTTAGGGCATATTTGAAAAATTCAGCATCCTCATGCAAAACAAAAAAGTATAAATTATTCATTTTTGAAAGTTTACAATGTCTAGCGTTCTTAAACTAGTGGCAGCATGGCACAGGAAGAAGTGATGACAAGCAGCAGATCTAAACTGAAAATGAGTGAAAATTCTTACTTGAAAACTCATCCTGTGTACTGTTTTAACTCAAAATAAAGGAAAATGACTATCCTTCACTAATATCTTGATTTTATCATGTTTAACTCGAAATATATTCTTGATTCATTACACAAACCTGTGAGCAGTTTCAAACACTATTGAGTTGCGACTACTACAGTTTTAAATGGGAACACCTCACAGAATGCATTAGTGCATCCCACCTTTGCAATGTATGAAAATAGAAATAACCTCTCCAGTGGAGATACCGTATAAAGAACCTTAGTTCTTTTGGATAGTTGTCATTTGCAATCTTTGTTTATTTTCAAGAGAGCACTAGTAGTAAAATATTCTCTCTTTAAACAGAAGTATGAATAGCATTAGTCCACCTCTTTCTCTTCTCTCCACTTTGCCGTGCTGTCTGCATATTTTTTAAATGATTGGCTGTGAGGTAATGCTATTGTGTAGTTTTCCCTGATTTGTTTGCAAGCCTGCATCAGTGTATGTGTGTGTGCCAGCATGAGTCCTTGTGTATGTTGTTTTTGTGTCTGTGCCTTTGCATTGTTATGTGTACTTCTTTTCTAGTGGGTTTTTTTCCTAGGATCATTGATGTGTTTTTAAGATAGTTATATTTTTGATATGGCTCTGAGCAGTCAGTTGAGCTTTAAACATTACTAATGGTAGCATGTCTGTGTATCTGTGTGTGTCCATTCCATGGTATGCCGGGGGCTCTTCTAGTATAAATGATATCCCCATCTTCTGGAAATTCGGTGCTAGAAATTTCCTCTTTTCTGTCACTCTCTTTGTTCCTGCCTTGTTCCTTTGCTTTCTGTCATTTCTTGCTATTAATTATTTTCTGCCTTGCTGGTCCATTGACCTGTATGTATTTGATAAAGTCTTGCGTACTTTTTCTTAGGATTGATAATTGGGTACATGTATGCATTAAGTGCATTTTTGGCTCTAGGGATGTGACATATGCGGAAGCGAGTTTTGGTAATTCATGCCCATTTTTATATATGTTATGGCATCCTTAAGTATGCTTAAATTTGTATGCAGGTGTTCTTCTTAAATCCACCATGCGATAAAGTTGACGGAGTGGTCAACGCCAAGGACATGTCCTTAGATTGTGTGCACGAGTGCATTGATATGTGTACTTAATTTTTTCTTATTTTTCCTGTTGAAGTAATGTATGTTTTGAAGTGGTTATAGCCCTGATATCGCTCTACGCAGTCGGCTGGGCTTTAAACAACACTAACACTAACAATCTGTATGTGGTTGTGTGCATTTATATGGAAGAGCGTTCATATTATACACATGTTTGATACTCTTGTTTACCTTTCTTGCTTTATGTCATATCATGTTTTTATCATTATTTATCCTTGACATGTATAGAATTTTCTGTAAAATGTATAAATCCTTGTTATAACTATTGTTGTAATCATTTGCAACAGTTTACCGTTATTTTCACTTCATGTTCAACTGAAGCTGTTCAAGATTACGTTGACCTCGAAAAGTAAAAACTTTTTTCTTTTTTTTTTTTCTTTTTTTTTTTTAAATACTTTTTTTGTATGAAACGGTGTTTGTAAAAATGGACTGACTCTTTTTACAGACTTGACAGAAGAAAACTTTTACTTCATTAACTTTGAAGACATGTGTGAATTATCGGAAAGCGACAACTCAGAGAAGAGGGAGTGGCTTCCCCGTGAGGTGGCTCTGGTTGAATATTGTTTAAAAGATGGCATCACCAACACTTATCACCAGTTTATCTGGCCAGGTACATTTTCCTTTCTGTGTGTGTGTGTGTGTGTGCGCGCGCATGCGCGCGTGGTTGGTTGGAGCCAGAGAGAGGATGGATATGTTTTTTTTATGTTAGTTACAAATTGAAATGGTTCTTTTCTGATGTTTTGGTTTTTTCCTGGTGTGTTGTGGTTCATTTAGGGGAAGGAAGTTGTTGCTGGTTTTTTTGTTTGTTTTTTGAGGGAGGTTTGTTTTGTTTATTTCATTGGGGGAGGTGGAACTGGACAAACTGGCTTAAACATAAAAGTACAAGACACATTTTTCCTACTGTTAAAAAGAGAACTTGTTCTCACCTGCATTTTTGTGTGATTTTTGGTGGTAATTTTTTCTTATATGTTTTGTATTTCTCCACTGTGTCATTGAAAGGGAGAGGGTTGTACAATCCCTTAAACAGATTGCGTGTTTTCTCTTGGAAGTTGAACAGAGCAGTGAAGTTCCTTGTATCCTTGTAAAGGTATTAAGCATATCTTATTATCTGTCCAAGAGGGCATGGAGACTTATTGTTATTTTAAATAATGCTTGTCTTCAGTATTGCTTAAATGATGCTTGTGTTGTTTTCTAGGTGATATACCACTGGGATTCCGTCTGCGATGTGAGAGCAAATGTAAGTAACTGGGACAAGAATGGTAATAATGACTCAGTACAAGTAGACTTTTATTATCTCTCAGTCTGTGATTAAAACAGTGATCATCAAACACATGGGGAAAAAATCAGGGGCAACAATTTATGACATTGAAAATGACTATTTCACAGTTGTGTAGAACGGCCAGAAACAGCATCTTTAGTTGCGAGTGAGACGTGGCACCTAACCCAGGTGCTGAACCCCCTGATTATATGCTGTGACATTCCAAGGTTGGCAAACAACTGATGCGGATCTTTCCCTTCTTTACATCTGTTAAAAAGTTGCGATTTTTGGCTGTTTTTGAAAGCAATTTACAACTAAGTCAAGGTTTTGTTGGCATCTGTGTTTTGTCAAGTAAATGTTATGTCTCTTGACTCTGTCCGGTACAAAAATAGAGAAATTCCTTTTAATTGCTTGTGATTTATTTGCCTTTAATTTGAAGATACCATTAGAACAGCTCAATGAGATAAATGTGAAGCAGACTATTTTAAGAGTGGGACACATAGAGTACGGGAGTGAATTGGAGTTAAATGAGTTAGTGTCTGGCTGTAACTGCTGAAATGACAGTGGGTCCTCTCTCTCTCTCTCTCTCTCTCTCTCTCTCTCTCTCTCTCTCTCTCTCTCTCTCTCTCTCTCTCTCTCTCTCTCTCTCTCTCTCCTCTCTCTCTCTTCTCTCTCTCTCTCTCTCTCTCATATGTGTTTCTCTCTCTCTCATGTGTATTTCTCTCTCCCTCATTTGCTTCTCTCTCTCTCTCTTATTTGCTCTGTCCCTCTCCCTCATGGTTGTGTTGTGCACTAACACAAGAAAAGAAATGGAAACGGTATGTACTAGGTGAGACTCATGTCACTCAAGTTGCCACTATACAATGGGTTAATTACCCCGCGTCCCCCTCCTTTCCTGCTGAGGTCAAAATTTTTTACATAAGTGAAGATGCTTGCTGAAGTGTTCAAGTTTGTGTGACATATCTTTGTTAGTGCATGAAAACCTTAGAAGCTTGGCAAGTGAGGTTGAAAGTTACAGGGGGGAAACTGGGATCATGACAAAATTGCTCTCTTGCGTGAAATTAGATGTGTTTTGTACAAGATGTAGTCGCATAGCCTGCTGGACTAATCTGGTCATGTTTGGTATCATTTTAAAGCAGTTTGTATCAGCAACAAGGTCATTTACATATCAAACAGACTGTTAAAAGGTACTGTAAAAACTGAGACTATTTAGCAACTAACTTCTTTTTGTTCCCTCCACTGCAGTACCGCATGGCCTGCCCTCTCGGGCTGAAATAAGGTCAGGTCACAACAAGGAGCTCCCGCAACTAAAGATCCAGATTGTAACAGCTGTGATTTAGATGTGGTTGTTATTCTAAAATGCATGATTATCATTGTAAAGCACACACGTATATTGCTTAATAACTTAATAAGAACACACACACACACTCATGCACTGACACTTTGTTACTAACTCACCCAGTCGCTCAAAGGTGAAATTGTGCATATTTTCACAATGTGCATGAACATGCATACAGCTATAGACATGTTTTCCATCTTATAGCCTGGTTGAATTTTCATTTCCATTTAAGGATCAAATACATCTGAGGATAAAGCTGATTTTGTGTGGACAGCTTTGCATGGGATGGTATGAGTTGAATGTGACTTTTAGATTATGAGACACAATCTTTTTTGTCAACGATAATGGTGACAGTGTATGGCGACTTCAGAGGAGCCTGATTAGTGATGATCATTTTGTTTGTAGTAATTTCTGTTCTAAGGGTTCTGAAATGAATAACAGGGAATATAGAGGTAATTGCCAGCATATGACAAAATTATGGTCATGGAAATTTTTAGTTTGCAGTTCAAATTGAGTCAATCAGATGGATAGCCACATGGTATAAGACGACTTAAGTCAGAAGTCCGAGGTAAGTTCTGCCTGGGTGTCACCTGGAAGATAAGGGGAGGGGATTTTTCATTCTCCTAGTCATCTTAAGTGCAGACCTTTTCGTGCCAGAACCTTCTTTGCATAACATCAAACGTGGTAACATTCCTGTGAGTTATGCAAGTGTTCAGTGGTTTATGGAAACACAAAATACCCAGCATGCACACCCATCCAGTATGGAATATTCACACTGTACGGTGGGCAAAGCTGTGTACATACATGCATCCAGGAAAACATTGCTCAGATTGCTTAAGAAATAATTATGTCAATTCAAACTACTTTATTATCCATAGTGGGGAATTGAGATACAGTGGTCTACAATTAGCTGAACAAGATTAATAAACTAATATCTATATATGTATACATATATATATATATATGTATACAAGCAAAACGCACAATCAGTGATTCACATGCAGTTACAAAATGTGGTAGTGGTGTCAGACGATGAAAAATTGACATACGGTGAAAAATTGACATATGTGAGCATCATGTGTAAACTTGACTGTGACCTTGAGTGACATCTAGCACTGTGTGAAGTCACTGTGAGCTGAACTGATTGCTTTAGCACTGACTTAAAATAGATCTATTTTAAAATCTATGGGCTGTACTGCCTACATACACACATAACCAGGAAAAATAATGCAAATGATTAATGATTTGATCAGATAATAGGGGAGAGAGATTGAACTGGAACAAATGTAAAAAAATAAATAAATAAATAAAAAAAGTGAATGAAATGTAGAATTTTTATGCAAATTCAAGATGGTGTCAGGATGCAGCCCTGATGGGCTTTATCTGATGTTTTTGATGTTAGAAGTGTCAACAGTGACTAAATATGTCCACTAGTATTGGAGATTTAGATCTACGTAGTAAGAGAACTGACAGTTGAGGAGTAAGATTTTTTTTTATGGACAAGTGCATTGACAACAGGCTGACATGGGAGAACTCATGGCAGAGAAGGTGGTGGTTGTAGTAAATTATGATACATTCTACTTATTTCGCTACAGAAGGCCTTTTAGCCAGTGGCCTCAGCAGCTGACTCAAAGTCTGCTTTTTAAAAGGGGACAAAGCTTTATCAGTGTCAGTTGAAACTCTCTTTGCTGATATGAATTTGAATTTTTTTTTACTGATGTTAATGCAGAATCGATGGGGACAGAAAAAGAACTGTGTCACGTTGACAGTCTGGCTGGCTTTTCTGTTTGGGATTAACTGTGGGGGTTTTTTTTCTGGTTTTTGCCTGGCCTTCCTCCGTTGCACTGCTACTGAAAATGCACACTGGCTAACTGATGCGCTCAAGTCATACTCACACCACAGATGTGAGGCATTTTCAAAATCTGTTGTGGCATTGGTTATTGCTGTAGGTGTGTAACAGCGATTTTTCACTCCCTCTAACCTCCTGATGCAACATACGCAGACTGTCTTTGAATGCAGCCCATATCTAGTCTTCTAGGACACTCAACTTGTAAGAGCTGTTAATTTCAGAAAGGATACAACTCAAACATGTTGTTACTGGCCTTTGTCTTTCAGCAGTTCCATAGTGCTTTTCCCACTCAACCTACACAACGAATACAAATATTCTAAGTGTTTAGAGATGAGATGGTCGCCATGGCCCATGTTTTGTTATCTTGCAAGAAATCACGTGACAGATATAAAATATTTTCATAAACACACACGTGTACAAAAGCACATACATATACAGAAAAAGAGAGAGAGAGAAAAGACGCAAACACCAAGCACATATGCACATGTAAACAAATCAGTGCCACTAGGTAGAAGTGATGTGTTCTTTTATTTCTGTTTAATAAATTTATTTTTTTGGGTCAGCTTGAAGGAACAGCCCAGCACAAACTGCAACAAATCTAAAGCTGTCACTGAAGGTCTAGCTAGATCTACCAGTCATTACCATTACCACTGGAAGTAATTATCAGATCTACTATTTTACCTTCTTGTATAAAACTTAATCTTTCTCTGAAATTTGTTCTCAGTCAGCATGTGTAGGTTTTTTATTGTCATTATTTTCTGCCATTGCTATAGAAATTAATTCAGCACATTAAAACTAGGCCTACAGAGAACAGAATTGCCAGCTATGTCACGTATGCCATAAAGCCCTTGGAATGCCCCTTTAAATATAACACACTTTCCGTCTTTCACACTTTCGTTGATCTGGAAGTTTGGGTTTTTTTTTATACTCATGGATCTTCCGCAAACATCTGCTCCTTGGCATATGAAAAAAGTTGAACGGTGCTAATTGCCCAACAACTTTATTTATACATGAAAACGTTACCAACACTTTTACAGCATCAGATATTCAAAAAAGTTCCAAGAATTCTCAGTGTTGCATACAACGCAGTAGTTTTAAAGAAGCCGCGGCTGGCATCAGTGACATCAGACAACGTCATATAAGTTGGTGGTGGGGCGCGGTGGTTGATACTGCTTAATGCTTAAAAGAGATAATTAGCATTAACTAAAGATTTGGAGAAAAGGGAACTGCTGTGTTACTAATACAAATGATGTGTGCACTGGTGCATGTGAAAACATGAATTGTCATAAGTATCGGTTTTATTTTTAAGTGTTTAAAAAGCCAGACTGTCATGATAATGCAGTAAACCTATTACTGTCTCATAGCAGTAGTAGTTACATTGAAATTAAGGTGTGCTTTTTTTTTTTCCTGCTTATAGCAAGAGAGAGTCACCAGATTCCAACAGAAAGAATGGAAGAGGATAGCGTCAACTATGAACAGATCTGGACAGACATGCTGAGGTTATTGAAGAACGGAATCGGACAGGATGGTGAATACCCTCCTCTGTACTGTATGGTATGTTGTTTTGTTTTGTTCTGTTTTCAGAATGAGATTAATTCCATATTTGATAATGATAAATGCCAAGGAAACACATGGGCTCATCGTGATCTGATTCCCAATTGCCTCCTCTTCGCAGGGTGATTTTAGTATGTTAGAGAAAGAGACAGACATTGATGGTTTGAGTAGGTACCAGCAGCCTCTCTTCAACAATGTGGGATTTGTGTCAGTCAATGGAAAAGTTGCGCATGTTTATCAGTCAAATATTCTTGCAGATGAACATGAATGACAAAGTTGTTATCATGAAGATAAAGATTGTTCTTTCATCTATGGATGTGTGCGGTTTGTTTTTGTTATAAATGCACCCACATGAAAATCCGCGCAAGAAAAACACACCGACTGACGAAGTTTCACCGCGTGTGACGTAATGGTGACTGGCTCACAGCAGTGCTTGGGGTGACCGGTTAACAGCAACTTAAATTATACAGGTCACACAGGACCACCATGTAAATTAGTACAGTTGACAGGTCAAAACCCTGTCCTTCATTCTCATATAATGTTTATTTTATAAGATTATTAGTTAGTTAGTCTTCTAATGGTTGGAATACTGGCAAACTTTGAAGAAGAATGTCTGAGGACCTATGTGATCAATCAGATGGTCCCGCGGATGCGTAAACAGCTTCTTTTTTGCTGAATCCAACCGTGTAGGAACTATGAGATGTGACGTATATGGGGTGTGCGTGAGCCAATGAAGGGCAAGTACCTGTGACCTGCCATTTTAGCATCTGGGAACCTCGAATCATGGTGGCCTTCAAAGTGATCGCTGAAAGTCCAGTCAACAAATTTCTACTTGTGATCGTCAAGCTGAAGAATAAACTTTGTAAACATTGACTGATTTTTCATGAAAATTTACTTCGAATTTTGATTCAGCAAATTATATTTTATATTTCTCTTTATTTAGAAAGATTTTAAAAGAAATCTGCAGCAGGTATAGCCTGCGTAAGCAAAGAATAGGAAGTACCATCTCCGGTTTGATATTTTGTCGCCAAGGGATTATTTTTAAGCGACCTGGAACTAGTAGAAGTAAAACTATGTGAAGCGATCGCTTTCCAAAGGTGTTTATATTGCTAGTAGTTAATGAATACGATGGAATTTTGTTTAATACATCGAAATCATCATATTCGTGCTAGTACTCGGCTAGAAATTCAAACCGGAAGTTGGTCAGCGAGTGCCTGTCATCTTTCAGATGAGATTCGACAATGTTTATCATCGTAAAGAAACAGCAAATGGCGGTTTTGCACAGTCACGCATGCGCGCACACATGCATGCACACTGTCATGCTTGTACACATGCTCAGCAATCAGAACGTATATAAAGCACTCGTCCGTCACACAATCGCACGCTCTCCTTTCAACCAATGGCACTAAACAGATTACGATATGATTTTTTACATTTATTTCTACTAACTTTCACACATCACGCATACAACATTCACAACCACACACCTTCATATTAACGTCTTTTCTTTCTCTCCTCCTCCTCCTTTGTCTCCTCTTCTTTGTTTCCTCCTCCTGTTTCGTTTTCTCCTCCTTCTTCATTTCCTCCTCCTTCTTCGTTTCCTCCTCTTTCTTCTCCTTCTCCTCTTTCTTCTTCTCCTTCTTCTCTTTGTCTTCTCCTCCTTCTTCTTCTCCTTCTTCTCTTTTTTTCCCTTCTCTTTCTTCTCCTTCTCTTTCTTCTTCCTCTTCTTCTTTGCTTTCTTTTTCTTCTCCTTCTTCGTCTCTTTTCTGCTTTCTTTTCCTTCTTTTTTGCTTTCTTCTTCTTTTTCTTTTCTTCTCCTTCCTCCTCCTCTTCTTCTTCTCCTGTTTCTTCTCCTTCTTCTCCCTCTTCTCCTTTCTCTCCTTCTTGTCCATCTTCTTTTCTACTTCTTTTCTTTCTTCTTCTTCTGCTCTATCTCTCTCTTCTTCTTCTTCCTTTTTCATCTTCTTTTCTCCTTTTTCTTTTCTACTTTTTCGCTTTCTTCTTATTCTTATTCTTCTCCTCCTCTTTCTTTTTCTTCTTCTCCTTCTCCTTCTTTTCCACCTTCCTCTTCTTTTCGTCTTCTTGTTTGCTTTCTTGTTCTGCTTCTTCTTTTCTTATTTTTCTCCCTTTTTTTTTTTCTTTTTTTAAATGGAGCTCCAGTGTCTTTCTCAAGGCGGTTTTTTTGAGAACTGACTAACAAACCCAGTCCACCCCAAGTTCCCGCTTTGGTGAGCTGTTTTCAAAACTACATCCTACCACACATGCACACACACAAAATTCTCTTTCGCATGCGACACACAGAAAGAAAGAAAAAACCATGTGCACACATCACCCCATGCACACAATAAAAAAACATGTGCACGTATCACCCTGTGCACATGACACACACACATAATTAACACTATACAGCATCAGGCAAACACGGACACATAGCTCCACAAAGTCCAATGAGACTTTCTAATGGCACAGTATGAGAATTCTTTACTCTCAAAAGTAATACAGATAGCTGGCACAAATTTTAAAGAAATACTTGAGAAAAACATCGGATTTTATTTCTATTTGTTTTCAAGACAATGATGATTTTCTGCGGATGAAAGCAACCATCACTGCCACCGAAACTTTAACAGCAGACGCTCACTAATAGACTATTTCTAAGTTAGAACTGTTGAGAACTGAGTGTGATAAGTCGCGGGATGAGAACACAGCTTTTGTTTAAAAAATTAGTAACACTGATCAACCATCACTCCAGCGGCTAAATCCAAAGACAAAAATTGAGACAATTTTAAAAGCAGAGATTTTCAGTAGATAGACCAGACATTGAAGATTTCTTTGTCTGTGGATATGGGAAGACACATGTTACTGTGAAATAACTGATGAAAATAACTTACTGATAAACATTAGGAATGAGTATAGAAATGGCTGTAAGTCATGTACTGTATTGCCAGGCATGTGTCTTCTGCTGTTACATATTTTAATTTCATTATGTTTTGAGAAGGATGTCTTTCTGTGTTAGTAGATACACAGTCATCTGTGGATCACATTATTTGAGACTAAATCAGTAAATCATACAAACTCTTAAAATCTCATATTTTTAGCAATATTTGCTTGTAAAGAGTGAAGCTGTAGCTTTGTATTTGATTTACATGCAAAATTTCAGGAGATTCCATCAAGACATGAGTCATGTCTGTTTTAAGTTTGCCCAACACATGGGCCCTCACATTATTTGAGTGCAAATGCATACAAAATATCTTACATATTGAATATAACTAAGCTTGTAAATAGTGTACTTGTAGCTTTTGTCTATTTGATTCACATGCAAAATTTCAAGGAAATCCATCATGCAGTAAGGGAGTTATGTGCGTTTTAATATGTGCGTTTTAATATGGTCTGGTACGTGAACCGTGCATTTTCCATCGTTCTAATGAGATATTTTGCCATTTTTGGAGCCATATAACTCGAGACTTTGTCACTTTATGCTGCCCCCCAAAAATTAAGTTTCATATATATAATAACATTGTTTCTTAGAAAACATAAACTCTGATCAATTCTGTCTTCTTATTTTTGTGTTATGGGGGTGCAAAAATGGCTTGTCATGCAATTTCGAACATTGACAAAATGGTATATTCATGAAGTTTGCAGCTCTGCTGTGTAAATGTATGAACAGATTTGCTTGTATGCTTGCTTTTTTATGTAGTTTATGTAGGTAAGAATTAAGATCAGGAATGGTATTCTTTGTTTGAGGACTGCTGGAAAATTTAGGTTCCAGCAAACTTGCTACATTTCACAATTGGCGAAAGCGTACGTAAACTGCCGTTTTCAAATTGTGTTATCTCTGGACCTAATACAGCTAGAGACTTACTTTTTTTTTTTGCATTGTGCTTATTTTTTCTTGTACTTTTCAGAAATATAAGTGTTAATAACCTCTTCAGAAGTTTGTTTTTTAGCTGCTGGTACCTAGTTTCAGTGTATGCAGACCTTGGTAGTCAACGCTTGTTGAAGATGGAGGCTCGACTTTCACTGTCCAGGTGTCTTGTTAGTATCTTTATCGCTGGCCCATGGTCATCAATGCCAGGAAAAAGATGCAGACATGGCTGTCACTGTCAAAAGATCTTGTTATTGTCTTTGTCATTATCTCATGGTTGTCACAGTCTGGAAGAAGATGCAGGCCAGCTATCACTGTCAAAATGTCTCGTTAGTGTCTTCCAGCGCTGTCCCCTGGTTGTCTGTGCCTGGTCTAAGGTGGGAGGGACATTTCCGTCTGCTCTTAAGTCTAGGTTTATAGTCCAGTTTTTTGTTGTCATTGTTTCTATGAGGTACCCAAAATTTTGTTTATTGATTGTTGCTATGGTGGTCTGGGTGTGAAATGTTTCGGTGATGTAATGTGTAAGCTTTGTGTCCTGTGTCATGAACTGTGAAAGTCATGACCCTGTAATAGCTATTTGTTGATATCATTTTTTTTATGCAGGTGTGTTGATGTTCACCAGTGATGTGTTGTATACTTACAATGTCTGGAAAATGTACTGGTTTGAAGCCAGATATTGACAAATCTATATGCGCATAATATTTTCACTCATTGAAATTATAACACCAACCATGCGCTGTTTTGTAGTCACTGATTTTAGGTTCACTATGAATGTGTAAGTTACTGCGACCAAACCCCGTAAACTCAGATTTAAAAACATCAAAGTTGCAACATGGAATATAAGAACACTGTTGTAGAAGGGTAAATTAGAAAATATCAAAACAGAGATGGAAAGGCTTAACATTGGTATTTTAGGACTAGGGGAAGTGAGATGGAAGGGGGCAGGCATGATAACATCAGGAGAATACACAATGATATAATCTGGTGGTAACTCACATGAAAGAGGAGTAGGCATCGTGATGGACAAAGACAAATCAAAAGCAGTTAAGGGATACTGGGCTGTGTCCGACAGTTTTGCTGGTCAAGTTGGGAGGCAAACCATTTGATATCAACATCATTCAGGTGTATGCACCAACATCCGCAAGTACTCAGGAAGACATCGACAACTTCTTCAAAGTATTAGAGATGGCCAAAGTCCAATGTAAATCACAAGAAGTTACTGTAATAATGGGAGATTTTAATGCTAAAGTGGGACATGATAGGGTGGAGGATATAGTTGGACCTCATGGCCTTGGTATGCAAAATGAAAGGGGAGAGAAACTTGTAGAATGGGCACAGATGAATGAGTTCATAGTAGGAAACACCTGGTTTGAGCTGCCTAATAGAAGAAAATCGACTTGGATGAGTCCAGGAGATAATACCAAAAATCAGATTGACAAAAAATTTAGAAATTCTTTACTGTCAGCAAAAACACTACCAGGCGCAGACTGCAACAGTGACCACAATCCTGTAGTGAGAAGATTTAGACTGAAATTGAGGAAAAGGAAACAGACCAAAAGCAACATCAAACTAAATCTTGGACTCTTAAAGACAGATGAAGTGATACGTAAAAAATTTAATGTACATGTTCAAAACAAATTCAGTGCTCTGGACAAAGTTGAGAAATTCGATGAATGAAGCTTGTGAAGAAATCCATAAGGCAGATAGAAAAGCAAAAAAGAGCTGGATGAATAATGAAATTTTGGGCTTGATGGAGGAAAGGAGGAAGGCAAAGAGAAACGAGGAGATCTACAGGAAGATAAACAAGGAGATCAGGAATAGGTGCAATGAAGCTAAGGACGCTTGGCTGAAAACAAAGTGCAAAGAAATAGAAGACCGACACAAAACGGATCCTCAGGGTATGTACAGACGAATTGAAGAAATTGTCCACAGGAAAAATACATGCACATCAACTGGTTGCTTGAAATCGAAAGATGGCACTCTCATCATGGAAAAAGACAAAATATCAGACAGATTGGGAGAATACATTAAAGACCTTTGTGAGGATGACAGAAACGAAGAACACATTATAAAAAAGAACTTTGAAGGACCACCCATAATGAAAGATGAGGTTAGAGCGGTACTGAAAATGATGAAACCAGGAAAAGCCCCAGGACCAGACAACATTACTACAGAGATGATTGAACACGGCAGGCGAGCGCCTCTTAAATTTCAACCCTTTAGTTGCAGCCTGCGAGCGGCCTGACCCCTTTCTGACACCATGCGGTGCCAGCGCTGCCCCTCTCTGTTTTCAGCAGTAGCCTCTGGCATGCAGGGAATTCCTTCTTTGTTTCCTATTGCGCTGGAGTATCTGTGTGTAATTTTTGCTCCAGTGTACCTGTTAATATCTCGTCAATGAAACTTTCTGTGGATGTGATTGATTGTATATTTCCTAGTTTGGCCTTCCTTGTGTCTGATGTGAAAGACTGGAGACGGGGAATTTATTTTTATGCCAGTTGTGAAACATTTAGTGTGCATATGTGTTTGAGCTTCGGGAAACATTATGGAACACTCACAATCGTGTCACACAGAACGAATGAACGCGCTGTGTCGAGTTTGTGGAGATAGATCTCAAGCATTGAACTTTAGGATTATAAAAACTGACAGTTAATTCTATCTTGTTACTCTCCATTTGGCAGTATCAGAACTCAGTATTGGTATTTAGTCTCATAAAGTTAATTCATGCAGGCCTGTTCTCAGGAGATTTTTAAAGTGACTATTCTCCCTAACCCTGTCTTTTTGAGTTATATTGTTTATGCGTCATGTCATTTTTATGTGAGGGAACAATGACAAATGCATCACCACAATATTAACACTGGCACTCCAGCGCTGCTTCCTGGACTAACTGTAAAATAGGCCTGTCTGCCATGCCACACGTGTACACAGTGCTCCATCCCGTATCTGTCCGCTGCCAGCTGCCCGCCCGACAGTGGAGTAATTAATTGGCCCCTGGCAACCCGCTGTTTGATTTCCCCGGGATAAAGGTTGGTGATTCTGTTAGAAGCTAGACTGGTCTTGTCGCTTGCCTTAGTCGTGTTGTGATCAAAACCTTACATGCAACACACTGCATGTTTGAAAATAGCACTGTTTGCATGATTGTAATGATGTCTGTGTCACTTCACCAATCTTTATGCCGTTATTCTATTGCGTACTTGTACATGACTTGGCAAGTGTTTGGTGTCTCCAGAAAGTACATTTTCTTGTCAAAACAACTACAGCATTCTGCAGGATATATAACGGTTTATAAGCTTTTAGATATTATTTAAATTATATAACCCTCTAATTCCCCCAATGCCGCCCGGCCGCGCGCACGCTGTAGCCAATTGCCAAGCTGACAGCAGCCACTTTCAACAACTGCGCTCTGTTCTGTTACTGGCATCGCGCTTTGCTGTGTTTCCCCCAGGCGTGGCGGTGATTAATTGCCTCTGGAGATAGCACCCGGCGGTCGCTGAGACTAAAAGTAAAGGGCTCGCCTGCCGTGTGAAGCCCTGGAGGAATTTGGCATAGAAAAAATAATAGTCCTCCTAAATGAAATTTACGACACTGGAAAAATCCCCAAAGATATGTCAAAATCAATCTTCATTGCACTTCCAAAGAAGACAGGGGCTGTAGAATGCGAACTCCATCACACAGTCAGTTTGATGAGTCATGTAACAAATATCCTGTTAAGAATAATCATGATGAGGACAAGGAATAGAATCAAAAGAGAAATAGCAGAAGAACAGTGTGGATTTGTGGAAGGGAAAGGATTTATTGATGCCATATACATCCTAAGAACTATCATAGAGAGGTCAATTAAGATGAATAAGGATTTGTATTTATGCTTTGTTGACGACACCAAGGCTTTCGATCGGGTAAGACATGATGAATTGATCAACCAACTGGAGAGACTCAATGTTGATGGAAAAGATCTATGAATAATCAGAAATATGTACTGGGAACAAACAGCTGCAATGAGAAATGTAAGAAAACAATGTAAGCTCTTTCCAAAACATCAAAAGAGGAGTCAGACAGGGTTGTGTTTTGTCACCAGATCTGTTTTCACTATACAGCGAAAACATCATGAGAAACCTAGAAGAAGACCCTGGATTAAAGGTTAAAGGGAAAATGATAAACAACATTCGATATGCAGATGACACCGTGCTAATTGCAGAAAATGAAAGGGACCTACAAAACCTTGTGAATATACTAGAAATAGAAAGCAGAGGTAAGGGGCTGGAACTAAACAGCAGGAAGACTGAAGTCATGTTGATTAGTAAAAAACATGAAATCCCCTCATGCAAAATAACAGCAAATGGCACAACCTTGACACAGGTTGATAAATTTAAATACCTGGGAACGATAATTTCATCAGACGGCAGATGCACATCAGAAACAGCCGGCAGAATCGGCCAAGCCAAAACAGCATTCAAGAAGATGACAAGCATTCTTAGCAACAAATGCCTATCAATTAACATCAGGAAGAGAGTTCTTGAATGTTATATAGAACCAATACTGTCGTACGGATGTGAGGCGTGGACAGTCAACAAGCAAAGCCAGAGCAAGATTGAGGCAGCCGAGATGTGGTTTTTAGGAAGAATGTTGAGAGTTCCATGGACAGCAAAGAAAACAAACAAGACAGTCTTGATGGAGGCAGACACAAGTAGATCACTCATAAGGAAGATTAGGAAAAGACAGGCAACATTTATAGGCCATTTTATGAGGAAGGGGGATTTGGAGCACCTGGTCACAATGGGAAAGCTGGAGGGAAAGAGAGCACCAGGTAGACCCAGGGAGAAAATGCTGGATGGACTTGCAAAGTGGCTGGGGACGAGGAGGGTGGGGGAGATGCTAGGGGCAACGAGAGATAGAGACAGATGGAAGTCCATGATTGCCAATGCCCTGCGGCAGGGCACATGATGATGATGATGATGATGAATGTGTATGTGATTTACATGTAGAAGTGTGCATGAGATATGCAGGATTACATTAATGCTCGTAAGGAAATGATAGCTCAGTTTGTTCAGTATGTGATGTTGATATATGCTTATTGCACGGCAAACACTTCCTTCTTTCTGCCTACCCATTGAGTTGGATAAGGCAATCATGCCCCTTACCCATCCCCATCCTAGGCTAACTGACAAGTCAAGTCAATGCCTGCCAGTACTTTTTGAGTGTTGGAGGCTGTACTAATTGCATCTTACTTGGTCTTTAACCCTTTCAGCCCCTTATTTCTAGTCCTCAGTTTTCCTCCCTTTCCCTTTCCAAAACTGTAGAAAACTATTCATTCCTGGGTTTCTGGGATGACCTGCACCGAATGATACATTGACTTGATGCAGATGGATATAACAGATGAGTTATGACTTACATGTACATAAACCTATATGTGAGTGTGTTTAGGAATGAATCATTGAATGTATGATGTGTCTGTCATATTCAGAAGAGGTGTGTGACACATTTGGTGACATGCCGATGTGTGACAGGTAAGATGTGGACCAGAAATGACACACATGACAAACAAAACAAAATAAAATACGAACAGGGAAAAAAAGATATAGCATTGCCTACCTTTACTTGTTCTGTGAAATGTCAGAGCAGCATGTACATGTATATTCCCTGTTATAAGGCAATGTGTCAGTGTCCCATTGTCCTCATCACTAGTGTTCACAAACTGTCAAAAATGTCCTTATGGGTACAACTTCAGTCAGACTCCTTCAGTACTGATTAATCTGTATACACACAAACCACAGCACTAGTTAAATTTTCCACTGAAATAAATTATTTCTGACACATGTCCAATGAAATCCCATGCAGTTTGTCACTGTCACCATGTCACCTGTACTGCACAGGTAAGTTAACTCACTCGGTACGACGGAACGCTATAGCAGTCGTGATGAAAGGCACGGTTCCGTACGACAGAACGCAATAGCAGTTTCGATAATTAAACAATTTTCAACGCTCCCCTTTAGACCTTGCACGCCTATGATAGCCACACTGGTCACTGCAAACGTGTCAAGGGCCAAGTGGAAAGTTACTTTATGAGATTCCTTAGCCATACACTCGTCGGGAAACAATTGACTTCGGCACCCCACACGACTGATAATCTGCATTGGTGTTGAAAATGGCATCGCAGGCAAGTACGAGTTTTCGAACAAAGCAGATCGCGACGGTGGCGTTTTACTGCTGCTGAAGTGATTGAAATGCTTTAGACTGAAGGATTGGACATCGAGGAGTATGCTGAAGATAATGGTGAAAATGTATCAAGTGATGGAAGCTGCCAGCGAGAAGGTACTGACAGTGACCCAGTTTCAGACGACAGTGAAGTGGGAGAGGGAAGTGGGCGTACACGTCACGAGAGGCAAGCAGTCAGCGGGCCAAGCACAGTGAGTCGCATGTCTGTGGAGGTTTCATTCACTTTCCTATGGTTGACTGGCACGAAGATTTTAGTTTTTCTCCCACTTTGCCTCCATTCTCTGGCTCTTGTGGCCTGCATGTCTCATTTGAGTGCCATGCCCCCATAATTCCCCTGTGTAACAATTTGTAACATTTAATCATATAATGTCACTAATAATCTTTTTTTTTACTTTATTCATGTTGTTTTGTGCATACAAAGACCTTCTCACCTTTGACTGTGTGTTCATGGAGCTGATCAAAGTGTGTGACTGTATGGTGATCCTGACCACAAAATTTGGGGTATTTTCAACATGGCACATGAAGAAGAAATATTCAAGGAAGAACTTCAATATTTTGGCATGAACTAACCCAGCATGTAAATATTCAGATCTGAAAGTTTCATTTTGTTCTTTTATGTTTTGTATTTTTCGTGATTTTTTTCCCTAACCCTTCAAAATGGGCTGTCCCTGGGGAAACGCAAGGGGGAAAACTCTCCATCCCGAGTGAGTCAATGGCTGTAATCAGCCAAAGTGTGATAGAGTAAAAAGCTTTTTTTTTTTTCTGTGGATTATATAACACAAACATACATAGCATTTCTGGCACCTCATGTCAGAATCCTGTATATCGACAACAGCTTCATCAGTTTCTCTCCACTGTTCTTCTGTCAAATCCAACAGATCGAACCCATCAACACAACCTAAAATTTCATCCTCAGAAAATATCCATCCTCTCTCTTTGACTTGCGCAATGCGTCTGACAGACAGAAAATTTGCCATGAGAAACCAACCCCAGCATCCCAGTATAATTAAACCCAATACAGTAAGATAAACTGGCAAGGGAGGGAGGTGCAGTGAGAGCTTTAATTAGTGCCCTTGTCTAATGCAACCGCAAAAAATAAAATCATGCAGTTCTAGAAAAGACATTTGCAGTGAGGAGTGTTTATGTTAGAAACAGGTTGTCTATTCAGAGGTGTACTCTACTCTACAGTCATGTACATGTATCACATAAAGGATTGTGTATGTGGATATATGGTTGTCGCTCTGACTGTATAGTAGAGATGTATGGCAGTGACACTGACTAGACAAATTTATGTTTTGTTTATATTAACTTTTGTATTGACCTTTTTCTTTTTTTTTTCTCTCTCTTTTTTTAAGTCATCAGAATACGAAAAAATGAAATATTTGGTTGACTGGATGTGGAAGAAGTCATCTGACATGTCAACAGTTATGTATGGCAACCCTTTGAAAAATGTGTATTCATTGGAGGAAACAGTGGGTCAGCTTCTGGCATTTTCTGGAAAGCCCAATACGCAACGTGTCTCCAGAGCCCAGATCACCTCTCAGTTGACTGCGACTGACTGGGACTTCACCCCTGAAACAACGTATGTTCTAAATGTTTTGTGTGTATCCTGTTTGATGTGAAATTGGGATGCTAAAACTGAAAAGTCGAAGATGTTTACCCAGATATTTCTGAATGCTGCTTTTATTCTTGCTGCTGAGGCTTTTTGTTTTATTGCTGCATACACTAGTACTGTATTCAACATTACCTTTTTATCAGAGCTTTTGTGAAAGATTGATTTTTAAAATATGTTGTCATTGTATTTGACTGCCAATATATAGTTTTTCTTGTTGGTAGGTTTGATTTAATTCTCTTGATGTGAGCAATTTGTTTTAGGATGTCACAGTATCTTCTGCATGTATGCACAGGGTGTTGTGCAGGATGAAGAAGTCTGCTAGATAACTGCTGGCAGATTTAGATGGGAGTGCATGTGGAATTGTCCGAGTGTGATTATGAATCCCTCTTGATTAAACTCTAAATTCTGAATATGGGAATACAGTATTTTATGCATTATTATTATTATATTTTACAGCCGTCTTATGGGAATACAGTATTTTATGCATTATTATTATTATATTTTACAGCCGTCTTGTGGGAATACAGTATTTTATGCATTATTATTACATTTTACAGCCGTCTTCTTTCCCATTATCAAAGACCCAAGTACAATTTTAAACTCAGACTGGCTATAGAATTTCAAATACTTTATTGTAAATAATTGAAAGGGAATGGGTATCTCTGCCTTGTAACCTCCATCAGAAGCATTACCCCTTGACCGACCCCCCCCCCCCCCCCCCCCCCCCCCCCCACCCTCGTACCCTCGTGGAGATGCCGGGGCTCTTTCAGTGTAAATATTATCCCCACGTTCTGGAAATCCTGTGCTAGAAATTTCCTCTTGTCTGTCACTCTCTTTGTTTCTGCCTTGTTCCTTTGCTTTCTTTCATTTCTTCTTATCATTTTCTGTCTTGCTGGTCCATTCACCTGTATGTTTTTCGATAAAGTCTTACATACTTTTTCTTAAAATTGATAATTGAGTTCATGTATTAAGTGCATTTTTGGCTCCAGGGAGGTGAGATATGCAGAAGCAGTTATAGGTAATTTATGCCTGTTTTTAGATATGTTTTGGTGTTCTTATGACTGCTTAAGGTTGTATTCAGGTGTGGTTTTTAAATCCCCTGTGCAATAAATTGGACGGAGTGGTCAGCGCTGAGGGCATGTCCTTAGATTATGTGCGCAAATGCATTGATATGTGTGCTTAATTTTTTCTCTCTTTTTTTCCTGTTGAAGTATGTATGTTTTGAAGTGGATATAGCTCTGATATGGCTCTATGCAGTCGGCTGAGCTTTAAACAACAACAGTAACAGTTAAAAAACAATGTTACTTCTTTTCTCCTTTACAGCTTCTTTCCATTTCCTGTTTCTACTCCTTTTTAATGACATGTTGTTTCTTTAACCTTAGGTGCCAGATTTGCTGTTTTGTTTGTGTTTGTTATTTACCAAGCGATAAAGTCCGTAGGATAATAATTCAGAAAATATTCTAGTATGCAAACTGTTGCATAAAAGTTGTCATAACCTTTTTTCCTGGAAGGAAAATGAACAGACTATCCAATCACAATAGTTTGAAGTGTATTTGATGGTTTGGTCAATGAAGAATGGCCCATAAAATTGACAAATACATTTTACACAATTTCTTATTATACAGTCTAAATTAGTAGTAGGCATATAAGAAACCTAGGCCTATAAGAAACCAAAACATCCCAAGAAAACACATAGAAGTAATAGAAGTAATGGAAATATGTCTCCATATACATTATACTATGTGTATACAAAGAATTGAACACACACTCACACACATACACTCACTCACACACACACACACACACTCTCTCTCTCTCTCTCTCTCTCCTCTCTCTCTCTCTCTCTCTCTCTCTCTCTCTCCTCTCTCTTACTGCCACGCCCACCACTTTTCAGTTCCACATAGTTAGACGGAAACGCCAACACACACTATTGTACAGCAAACACAATGTTTATACCCACTTATTGCACTGACTTCTTGTGTCACTTGATACTCACACATTCCACGCAGGCGCACCACACTTATGTGCTGGCGCACTGCCAAAAACTGCCTGACGTAAAGAATGCTCCCCCCTCCTCACAACCCTCCCCTACAGTAGCCAACTCCCGATGCACTAGCGATTGTCACAGATTATATAAAGCTGGTCAAACAACTACTGTGATGAAATAGCTGAAATCTTTGGCAACACGCTGCCTTTCTCACAGTCCAAGGTTCGTCGTCAGCCATTCTAGAAAGCAAGGTCGAAGTTTGTGAAGGGGGTACTCACAAAAACGTAAGTGCAGCGACCATAGCAAAGCATGATTGGCTGCTGACCTCATGCGTAATTCATGTAGATGGGCAAAGCTTTCTGATCTGTGTGACTTGGGATTCCCCAGCTTAAAAATGGAGTTAGGAAAATTCCTGATGTGACATGAACATACATATACGTTTTTGGCAAATGAGATACACATCATGTGGACGTATGGATGTTCTTGGCATTGAAGAGGTTAATTTTCATTTTCAATGCTAATTTTCACATCTATTACTTCAAGATAACGGATATGTAACCAGTATCTCTGCATGCATTATAATAAGCATGTACATCAGTGTGCTACTGTGATTTTTATTAGTATTTTCACTGCAATTTTACATACATGTTACAGTACCCATAGAATGTCAATATTTATGTAGGAATTACAAATTGACAGATTTTATCTTGTTTTGTTGATCTGAGCTTTCAGGCAAGGTCCCTGTCATGAGAGGACACTTCCCCCGTGGGGATGCCGGGGGCTCTTTCAGTATAAATAGTATCCCCACCTTCTGGAAATTCTGTGCTAGAAATTTCCTCTTTCCTGTCACTCTCTTTGTTTCTGCCTTGTTCATGTGCTTTCTGTCGTTCCTTCCTACCGATTTCTGCCTTGCTGGTCTATTCACACCTGTATGTGTTCAATAAAGTCTTACATATTTTCTGTTAGGATTGATAATTGGGTACATGTGTTAATTGCATTTTTGGCTTAAGGGAAATGAGATATGCAGAAGCAATTTCAGGTAGACACAATTTTATATGTTTTAGTGTCCTTAGTTCTGTTTAAATTTGTATTCAGGTGTCTTTAAATCCCCTGTGTGATAAATTGGACGGAGTGATCAACACCAGAGGCATCTCCTTAGACTATTGATATGTGTACTTACATGTGTGTAGATGCATTGATATGTGTACTTAATTTTCTCTTCCACATTTTTTTTCTTTTGAAGTATTGTGTAAGTTTTGAAAGGTTTGTAACCCTGATGGGACACTATGCGGTTGGCTGGGCTTTGGACGGAATTAACAATGTTGAAGTATTGTGTGTGTTTTGAAATTGTGATAGCCTGATATGGCTCTGTGCAGTCGGCTGAGCTTTAAACAACAATAACAACCAAAAAAAAAGAGAGAGAGAGAGAGAGAGGACACCTGTCATGTAGGGGCACTTTTGGTTGCATCCCAAGAGTGTCCTTTCATCATGGGTTTTACTGTACTGTGTACTGGTAGTTTCAAAACTAATGGAAGTGGTTTGCAAGGTCCCACTTTCTTAGGTTGAAAGCTTATGTCTGGCCAAGGAATTGGAACTTGGCAGTTAAGAATTTCATTATCTTCCCATGAGCAGGTACTGAATGACCTATGAATAATAAAGGAACAAATCTTTATTTTACAGCTGTGAATTTCATAAGACTGTTGAAGTGTCGAGACACTGCTCACTGGCTGTTGTCAGAAGACTTGCGTAAGTAGTATATGTCAGTATGTCTCCCCCCCCCCCCCCCCTCCAGTTTTTTTTGTTTGTTTTTTCAGTTTTATGTGTGCGTTTTTCTCTCTTACCATTTACCATTTTGATATATTTGTGTCTGTGAAAAGAAATTAATGCAGTCTTTTTATCTTCATTTCTCTTCATTTCTTCCTGACAGTGTGATAGGGACTGGTGGCCTGTATCATTAAAGTTCTTTGACTTTGTCTCTCTCCATTTTTCTCTGTCACTGTCTGTTTGTCTCTCTCTGTCTCTGTCTCTCTCTCTGTCTCTCTCTCTCTCTCTCTCTCTCTCTCTCTCTCTCCTCTCTCTCTCTCTCTCTCTCTCTCTCTCTCTCTCTCTCTCTCTCTCTCTCTGTGACACACACACGCGTGCACACATGCACGCACGCGCGCCACACACACACACACACACACACACACACACACACACACACACACACACACACACACACACACACACACTTTCTTACTCACTCGCTTACTCATTTATTCGCTCACTTTTTGTTTGCTGGAATGGTTTGTTGCATCCATTTATTCAAAAGTTGAAAACTTTTCTGGTATTGTATTCTGTTCCAGGCAACTTATTTGAAGTGTTTGCTGGTTTTCTGTTTGCTGGTGTTCCATCCTTGTGTGACCTCTGTGCAGAATATTTCTCTTATTGTCTGAATGTTTGCAGGTGTGAACAAAGTTTTAACTTTCTGTTCACCAGATACACCATTTAACTTTCTGTTCACCAGATACACCGTGTCGGATATGGTAGCCCCTCACTATGATATCGAACTGTCTGAAAATCATTTGCCTGTTCGATTGGAACCTTCTGCTCCTGTTTTCCGGGTGATGCCAAACCTGGCAGAATCAACGCCATTGCCACAAACCCGGGGACGAGGCAGAAATCCAAAGACATCTCCAACGAAGGTTGTGGTCAGTTCTGCATTCATATTCATATTCATATTCATTTCTTTTGTCACTGTGGATTTACCATGTGAAACTTGAGAGTGCTCTCTGTATGAGAGCGTGTCACCACATTGCAGCTTTTTTTCTTTTTTTTTCTCCAAGACTTCAGAAAGGCAATGAGGTGAATTGGTCTTCAAGGGTAGGGACCTTGGAAATCAGTTTATCTCTCCAGTGTTTTGTGCTCACGATTTTCAGTTGCCATGGGATCTTTAGTGTGCATAGGCTAGAAGGCACATGGGTCCGACTCTTTTTTTGTCCCCTTCCAAAGGACTAGACATTCAGTTTGTTTTTCCAGTCAAACTGAGGAGAAAAGTTGAGGCTTGAGTGGAGAGCGAACCCTTGAACCTTGAGTTTAGTTATTGGCAGGCGAATATCTGAACCATTCTGCCACTCTTCTCCTCTGTAGGTCGAAGTCCCAAGTCATCTGTCAGGAATGGGGACAGTGCCTCAGTGTGGAAGGACATATGCTGAGTTTGATGGATGCTGGTTTTTTTTCTCCACCACTTATGTGTCATCAGTCACAATTCACATGTGTTCATTTTGATTTCTAGCATACCAGTGATAACATTACCAGTTTACAGGTTGCACATGTTCCAGAGTTGTTAGGACTCGGAGTTGGCATTCTGTAAAAAATGTTTTCATCGTAAATTTCCGCCGTATGTAGATGCGATCATTACACTATCCTAAAAGCTTGAAGTCCTTTGTTGGACTGTTAGGTAAATTTTTTTTAGCTATCAGCTATTGATGTGGTGGTGATATGCATGTTTAGCTTGGATGTGTTAATTAATTTAGTTCACTACCTGTCTACTGTTACATCTGTGTTAGCGTTACAGTGTTGCATCTGGAATGCAAGGGCAATAGGACAAATTGTCCTGAACATTGTGTCTTGTGTCCCATGGTTTATGGAAAGATGAAAATGCTTGGCATGCATACCCACCAAAGGCAAAGTATGCTGACTCTGCAGCAGAAGACTGTTTGCACGGTGTGGGCAAAACAAATGTACAAATGTGACCGAGAAAATTGGAACACTTACAATAATTCAAGACCATATTTACTCTGTGTGTGTGTGTGTGTGTGTGTGTGTGTGTGTGTGTGTGTGCGTGCGTGCGTGCGTGCATGCGTGCATGTGCGCGCAAAGTTTGTGCTGTCGGTTTTTTTATGACATGTTGGACCATTGTCTGCTTACAGTGAAAATCAGTAGATCATAATGATGTGTGTCAGCACGTCACTTTAAACTGAACATGTGCCTTACAGTTGACGACGCTGGCAGACATATTCATTTTTAATAGGACTATTGTCTTGACTCCACCTCTGAGGCATCACTGTAGAATTCATGTGTCTGTGTTAGTATAAGATTAATTATTTGTAATATTTGTCTTGTTAGAGCTCCAAGCATTTTTATAGAGTGGCACTGGATAAACCCATCTGATTATCGGTTCCAAAGAGAGGCTGGCATGCTCTCTTTGTCAGGTCAGCCTAATTGTATACCTTAGGGGCAATGACCATCACAGAGTGAGAAAGGGATTCAAGTGTTGGAAATAGGAGATCCTGTGCATCTGTTATTTAGTTGTGAACATGTCAGAAATGATGAAGGCCATAGTAAGATCACACTGACTGTTGGAACTCGCGATAATCACATCAACTGTGCTACCTAACCAAAACTGATCAGTACAACCATACCACTGCATAGTCGGGCTTTCCTGCAAGGCAGAAGGCAGAAAAACAGGTAGACAAAAAAAAAAAGGAGGAGGACCACAGAAGAGAGTGAACTTCTGGGTTGCAGCAAAGGATTTTAGTGACTTCTGGGTTGCAGCAAAGGAGAGATGGAGAAAAATCAGGGACCAGGTGCACAATCTGTTTCAATGTTTGCTTGAAGCATTCAAAGCGTTAAAAATATTTTAGTGCTTTTGAAAATGTATGTAAACTTGAAATAATTGAAACATTTAGAATGACTTCAGGAGATTGAACCATGTTGTGCATCGAGGCCCAGAAAATTGTGATGCTTGAACAGCCCATCCCTGTGCCTAAAGGGCAGAGTGATCAGTAGTAGAGAGTACAGTGTGATCATTTCTGTGGCTTGACAGATGGCCAGACCACCTAGGATGGCAAGGGAAAGGCAAAGGAAACCAGAGAAGCAAGAGAGAGATCTGTCTGATGACCAGCAGGATCCCAAAAACCAAGTGCTGGCTCAAGCTTGGAGTCCTTCACCTCTTGGTGAGTTTTCTCCCTTAGTTGTCAGAGTTCTCTCTCTCTCTCTCTCTCTCTCTCTCTCTCCTCTCCTCTCTCTCCCTCTCTCCCTCTCTCTCTCACACACACACACACACACACATCCTCTCTCTCTCTCTCTCTCTCTCTCTCTCTCTCTCTCTCTCTCTCTCTCTCTCTCTCTCTCTTGAAAATTTGCGTTATTCTGTTGGTTTATGTATTTGTAGTGTTGACCCTTCATGGGCTTCTGTGTGTGTGTTTTTTTCTTTAAGTTTGTTTTTTCAGGCTGATGAATACAATTGTGTTCTTATAATCTTTCTGCTCAGTTTGTGTGCCTTGTTTGCTCAGGCATGGTAATTATCTGCCTCTTGCGGATTTCCACTGATTAAGTAGCTGCTGGAGTTGTCTGAGATTGATGTTTCCCCATACCTCATTTTCAAGTTGTTACAAGAGATCAGTAGATGTTATCTTAGCCAGGTGCAACCACTGAGCCACTCTCTACATTGTCTTCGTGAACAAGAATATTTGTTTTCTTCTGTTTGTTTACCCACCCACACCCACCCACCCACACTCCTATGGGGATGCCGGGGGTTCTTTCAGTATAAATAGTTCCTCACCTTCTGGAAATTCTGTGCAAGAAATTTCCTCTTTTCTGTCACTCTCTTTGTTTCTGCCTTATTCCTTTTGCTTTCTGTCATTTCTTCCTATCATTTTCTGCCTTGCTGGTCCATTCACCTGCATGTTTTACAAGGTCTTACATACTTTTTCTTAGGATTGATAATTGGGTACTTATATTAAGTGCATTTTTGGCTCTAGGGAAATGAGATATGCGGAAGAAGTTTTGGGTGATTTTTTTTTTATATATATTTTAGTGTCCTTAATTACGTTTAAATTTATGTTTGAATTTGTATTTAGGTATGTTTTTTAAATCCCCTGTGTTGGACAGAGTGGTCAGCGCCAGGGGAATCTCCTTAGATTTTGTGCGTGAATGCATTGATTAGTTTTTCTGTTCCTTATCTTTTTTTTTCCTTTTGAAGTACTGTATGTATTGAAACGGTTATAGCCCTGATATGGCTCTGTGCAGTCGGCTGGGCTTTAGGCAACAATAAGACTAAGACTTCTGTTTTTATTAGCTGGTGGAAAGCTGGGCAAAGACAGTGTACTGGAGTCATCCCACGGCCCTGCTGATGGGCAGTTTGACGACTGGCAGCAATTACCAGGTAAGTAAATGACCCAGCTGTGTACCCATTTTCCATTTTTATTTAAAAATAGCATGCCCACAGCCTACCTGGGTGTGAATGACACTGAGCATGTGAGAGGAGATAACTTGTTTTCTAGAAGATTGTGTCAGTCACTTTCCATGGTGGTCCTTTTCCTGTCATAAATCAGTCATCATTTAGCATGTGATTCTTGCAAAGGCAAACAAAGGAAGGAAACTGAAAGTTGAAATGATAATCATGGGGGAAAAAATTTCTACTTCTGTGTGAGAGTGTGTGTGGGTGGGTTGGTGGGGAGTTCAGCCTTATGTAATGTAAATTTGCCATGATGTCCCTGATATTTGCGGCATCTGTATTTACAGGTAAGATTTGGGTTTTGGAGAGAAAAACATACAAATTCGGTTTGATATGGATTTCTTTTTATTAGTATTTTATAAAGATGCCTATTCCTCACATAACCGTCATTTTTTCACTGAAATTTAGCAAGGTTCGATTCATCTGGACTGGTGGATAAAGGTTGGAGGTTTCCCAGTCTCCTAGGTCTGCCTGTTGCAGATCTGCCAGTGCCTAAAGCCCCTTCATGTGTATACACATGCAGAATATCAGATATGCACATTAAAGATACTGTAAGTCTTATGTGTGGCTGACTGGCTCATAGAAACAGGAGAACACCTAACATGCAAGTCCACCACAGATGCAGACTTTTGCAACAACATAGTGGAGTGTGATCAGCTCACCTAACAGCTTGAGTTCCCTGTGCTCCACTAAAAAGCTAAAATGTCTGATGTTATGCACAGTGAGTACAACTAAGTATAGAATAGGGCAGTACAAGAATAATTTATAATATAGATCGATAGATAAAGCTGTACTGAAGTGATCTGTGTTTCTGTGTGTGTTTATGCATGTGTGTATTTGTGTCTGTAATCAGACAAGTAAGAAGTCTGTCTGTGATCAAACAAGAGTGAGTGACGTTATTTGCACTGTTTATGGACACTTTGTTGTAATCTCATGGCAGAGAATTGCTTTAAAAGAATATATAGATATACACATATGTGTACAGTATTTGAGAAACCACAGTGAATGTGTTCTCTGAAAAGCATTTTTTCATTCTGATGCTATTTGTTTTGAAACTGTTAAAACATGATTTGGTACTTCATTTATTTCTTCAAAATTGTCAAATATAGACAAGAACACTATGTATGGTGTACATTATGATAGTTTAACATCTTACCTTATTAATGTGTGTGTGTGCAGCCCCTCCAAATATGCCATCAAAAGCGAAACATGTTGAGGAAGACTTACTTTCTTCTGAGGTAAAGTATCTATCATGGGAGCTATGACGGCAGTTTGCATGGAGGATTTTTCAGTGTTTTCTTTTTTGTTGTATTTTGGTTTGGTTTGTAACATGCAGTGTAACAGCAATGTTTTGTTAGGATGCATGATATTTGGCCGACACTGTATAGGTATTGTATTTTGTACAGTTTTCAGGTAGTGTGCATGCTAGGTGTTTATCGTCTTTCCAGAAACCACCAAACAAACAGTTTACTGGATCTTTGGCTGGCATGTTTGATGTTCTGTGTGCATATTTGCATGAAGGTGTTCAGGCACCAGCAGGTCTGTAGATCTGTTTATCTGTGAGGAAAATGTTTCACCTTTTGCCTACTGTGTGCTACCTAGGCAGTTTCAGACGGATCCCCCATCTTCCATCCAGTTGGAAGTCTAACCCGCTTAGCTATCGTGCTTACAGTGTATGGAGAATGCTTCAGGGTTTATATCCAGGGTTAAGTTTAGAATCAGTACACTCTGCGTAGAAAATGCACATGCTTAAATGTGCTGCATACCCACAGACTGTGAACAAGACACAGTTCTGCGCGCACTCTCTCTCTCTCTCTCTCTCTCTCTCTCTCTCTCTCTCTCTCTCTCTCTCTCTTCTCTCTCTCTCTCTCTCTCTCTCTCTCTCTCTTGCATTCTATGTCTCTCCTAACAAAGCCATTCATGTAACAAGTGCATTGTGGAAGCTACCAGTGTTGGTTCTCTTTCAGCTTACAGTTTTTATGTTGGTTGATGGTCTGCCTCTCTGTCACGTACGCACTTTCTTCCTCCCCTCCACTCACACAAGGACACATACTCATGGATTTCCATAGGTGACATTTGCAAACTTGACTCACTATATGCCCTGTGTTGTTTCTTTTACAGTCCAACGGAAACCTGGAGCTTGCATGCATTAGTTTAGAAAATATCAAAAGATGCAGTCGAGAAGTGTCATGGAGTCATTCAGTACAGTTAGTTTTTACGTCTTACACTTCTGGAAAAGACAAGATTATTTACTCACATTATCTCATGGCATGGTGTCAGAGGTTTTTGTTGTTCTTCTTTTTCTTCTTTTTATCAGAGTTATTTCAAGAGGGATTCACCACGTTCAGACAGTTCCATGTGGGCTTCACCCAATCCTCCACCTTATCTGACAGGTCTTATCTGACAGGTTTCCTGAACCTGCACAAAACCCTATGTGCTGGCAAGGTCTTGAAACGGGGAAAGTGGAGAAGGGACCTATCAAACACTAAGCTGACACCACCAGAATGAAAGAAACATTAAGACAGGCAGTGAACAGGCCAGGTTTTTAATGTTACAGGCTGGGATTGAACTCGAGAAATTAGATCTTCAGTCCTTGGTTCAACCAACTAGCCCAAAAGAACATCACACTAGATTTTGTCAAATAGGAGTTCAGATGCTTGTGTGCATGTTGTTAGCCCACACTGTGGAGGTACGTTGTTGTACAGCCTGCGCACTGTGTCTTCGTGGCTGTGCTGGGCATGTTGATGTTTCCATAAGCCATTGGACATTGATCTGGCATATAGGAACTTTAACATGTAAAACTCTTGAAGAGAGTTCACAAACAAGCATCTCTGCACAAGAGTTATGTTGACCTAGGAGAATAGACTGTTTCTTCTAGCCTTTACAGACCTGCCTACAGTGCATTTCAGTCATAGAAAATTACTCAGTTTTTGCAAAATTATGCAGATGTGCATTCTTGGTTGCAAAAGTTCTGCATAACTTGGATTATGTGTAACTTAGATTCAGCTGACTGTGACATTTTTTAAGTGATGAATTTATTTTAACCTCTTCACTGCGCTGTTGACGAATGACGCTCGTCATAGAAACCGTCGTCTGCAATGCTCTGTTGACGATCGTGGATCGTCCCGTATCAAACACTCTTTCTCTTTTCGTCTAGCATATCACAGAATCCTTCTATTTATGATTTGATTAGGTCCCTTGACAATCTTCGCTCTTTGAGTGCCGTTTGTTCAAGTTATTTAGATCATTTGCATAATTTATCACGATCGATTGGCAAGGTGCTACGAAGTTGAGCTTTCAGTTTTTGAAGTGCTATGGCTGCCCCACAACGAACCTACACAGTTGCAGAAGTTATTGAAGCGATTTTTCGAGATCAAGACAGTGGAGATGAAGACTTCAAGCCAGCTGGCTTCGAACTTCGTGAAGTTGATGCCAACGATCCAGATTTTGATGTGGAAGAAGCTTTTGGTGACTGATCGTCTGAATCAGAGTAGGCCTATGGAGATCCGATTGTTCCAGATGCAGGTAGGTGTATTTGAGACCTTTATTCATTTTATAACATGATTGTATTGCTTTCTTCTCAGTACTGTATATTTATAAATAGAACAGCTAAGTGTGTGTATTGTATGGCTGAGCCCTTTGTTTGGGCCTGGTCAGCGAGCGAGCCAGTGACTGAGTGGGCAGTGTGTTCGACCTGTGGGCGTGTCACTCGTCGCTCGCTCGTTGTCAGCCACGCTGTGTGTGTCTTGTTGATGATTTGTTTTTCTGGTCGACATCTGCCCTGTGCTATCTCCCTGGCCTATGTGTGTTTGTGTGAGGAGTAGGCTACTATCTCCATGGCCTGTGTGTGTTTATGTGAGGAGTAGGGTGGGAGCAGAGGGATGTGTGTGTGAGAGAGAGACAGAGAGAGAGAGAGACTGTTGGTGTGACTTTTTATAGGAAATTGAAAGCATTCAGTGATAATACTGACAGAAACAATGTTGTAATGAAGTCTCTTTGGTAGAGGCAGTACTCACTGGGTTTCTTTGCAGTGTTTGCTTGAGGAAAATGAAAGGGGGCGTGGCATGGGGGAGTAGCATGCTACCTATGTCAGTGTGTGTGTGTGTGTGTGTGACTTTTTTTTATTTCATAAAATATGTGGAAATTTGAATCCTTGCTTTCACTGTGCTACAGGTATGGTAATGCAGCATGGTGATGATGTTCGGCCTAGACCTGCTGTTGCTGGACCTGCTATTGCTGGACCTGCTGTTTGCTGGACCTGCTGTTGCTGGGCCTGCTGTTGCTGGGGAAGGGGAGCAAGAGGGGGAAGGAGAGGACTGTGTTTGGAAAACTGCTTCCAAAACTACCACACTCAGAAGTGTTTTTACTGGGGATAGACACTGGGAGATAAAACCCTTTCATTTTATGTGTGGCTAGGCTGTGCTTATATTGACAATTTGTGGCTGGACACTGCTTTCTGACCTTTGTACAGTCTATATCTTCAAATCAAAGTGTGCTATAAACTGCTGTGAGCTCCTGCATCACTTGATTACATCATCATTGACTTTAACATTTTTTTTATTGCATTTCAAAGAGTACATGTGACACTCTGGTACATTATTTCATTTTGAAATTGTCATAAACACAAGCTTCATTCAATTTCCTTTCATTTGATATATACTTTTATGTATCTATCTTCAATGCTTTCTGAATTATAAGCAATTGAAAATAATAAGCATGATTTTTGTCTGTTTCTGAAAAAAATCTTAGCATGTGTCTTAGCAAAACATGATAGCAGCGAAAGGGTTAAAAGCAGTACTCAACCAAGTGACAAAGTCTAATCCACATTTCTCTATGGCTAAGGGTAGCCTGCATTCAGAAATGTATGCACCCATAAGGGCTTTCCACTATTTCACTGCTGCAACTATAATGTAATGTATAGGTGCCAGTAGGAGTATTTATTGACAGTATTGAACGCAGCTGAGTTTCCTTTAATTGACTTAAAATGTTGCCCAAACCACAATTTTGCAGTGAAACTATCTCATTTTGTTCTGCACACTACTCATGTAGAGTTGAGAGGATAGGTAAGTCTGCCATTCTATACCAGACTGGATTAGACTTGGACCTTCCTGTTCAAATTCTGATGTCCTAACTTTTGGCTGTTATGCTTGCTTGTCTCTTTGAGATAAATTTCATTGAGTTAAAAGACATTGTACATTTTGTGACATACTTTGATGATGTACTTTTTTCTGTGCAGATGTCAGCCATGAGGTTAACAGAGGCTAGTTACATGTGGGCAGGAGGCAGAGGTCATGGTGGCCCCACTGGAATTAGTGTTGCACATGTTGCAGCTCCTTCCATTAGACCTCCCCCTGGGTTTGGATGTATGTATATTTGATGTTTGTGTTGTCATGTGCTGTTGTACTGCAGGATGTATGTGTACTTGATGTTTGTGTTGTGCTGTTGTACTGCTGGATGTAAGTTATACTTGATGTTTGGTTTTGTCATGTGCTGTATACTGCTGGATGTAGTGTACTTGATGTTTGGTTGTACTGCTGGATGTATGAACTATGATGTTGTGATTGTGCTGTTTATTACTGCTGGATGTATGTGTACTTGATGTTTGTGTTGTGCGTTATACTGCTGGATGTATGTGTACTTGATGTTTGTGTTGTGCGTTATACTGCTGGATTGTATGTAACTTGAGTGTTTGTGTAATACTGCTGGATGTATGTATACTTGATGTTTGTGTTGTGCTAAATATACTGCTGAATGTATGTGTACTTGATGTTTGTGTTGTGCTGTTGTTACTACTGGAATGTATGTGTACTTGATGTTTGTGTGTTGTGCTGATATACTGCTGGATGTATGTGTACTTGAGTATGTGTTGTGCTGTTAACTGCTGGATGTATGTATACTGATGTTTGTGTTGTGCTGTTGTACCGCTGGATGTATGTATACTTGATGTTTGTGTTGTGCTGTTTGTACTGCTGGATGTATGTGTACTTGATGTTTGTGTTGTGCTGTTGACTGCTGGATGTATGTATACTTGTATGTTTGTGTTGTGCTGTTATACTGCTGGATGTATGTATACTTGATGTTTGTGTTGTGCTGTTTAACTGCATGGATGTATGTGTACTTGATGTTTGTGTTGTGCTGTTATACTGCTGGATGTATGTATACTTGATGTTTGTGTTGTCATGTGCTGTTGTACTGCTGGATGTATGTATACTTGATGTTTGTTGTGCTGTTGTACTGCTGGATGTATGTGAAACTTGATGTTTGTGTTGTGCTGTTATACTGCAGGGATGTATGTATACTTGATGTTGTGTGTGCTGTTGTACTGCTGGATGTATGTATACTTGATGTTTGTGTTGTGCTGTTATACTGCTGGATGTATGTATACTTGATGTTTGTTTGTGTTGTATACTGCTGGATGTATGTATACTTGATGTTTGTGTTGTCATGTGCTGTTTTGACTGCAGGATGTATGTGTACTTGATGTTTGTGTTGTCTGTGCGTTTGTACTGCTGATGTATGTTACTTGATGTTTGTGTTGTCATTGCTGTTGTACTGCTGGATGTATGTGTAATTGAGTTTGTGTTGTGCTGTTGTACTGCTGGATGTTATGTATACTTGATGTTTGTGTTGTCATGTGCTGTTATACTGCTGGATGTATGTGTACTTGATGTTTGTTGTTGTACTAGTGATGTATGTATACTTGATGTTTGTGTTGTGCTGTTATACTGCTGGATGTATGTGTACTTGATGTTTTGATTATAGCATTGAAATAATAGCATGATTTTGTTGTCTTGAATAAATTTTAGCATGTTTATAGCTGAATGATGTACTGAAGTTAGTTTCAGTCTGTAACTGCGGATGTATGTTATACTGATTTTATGTAGGTGTTGCTTAAGTATGCTAGGTTTATATACTTGATATTGTATGTTTGTGCATGTATGTGGATGTATTTGTGACTTGAAGCATTGTTCTTCTTGCTTACAATGTTTGCCATACAGTTTTTTAGCGTGAAATATTCATTTTGTGTTGCTGTTATACAGCTGTGATGTGTAGATTGATGTATGTGTTGTGCTGTTTATACGCTGGATGTATGTACTTGATTTGTGTCATTGCTGTTTAACTGTGGATGTATATGTTGCTTGACTTTTGAGATTTCAGTTGATTAAAGCTGTACATTTGTGTAACTTGATGTTGTACTTTTCTGTCATGTACGCTGATGTGTTACATGTAGTTCATGTGTGTGCGTACTGCAGAGTATATGTGACTGAGATTAGTGTTTCATGTGCTGTTATACTGCTGGATTGTATGTAGTACTTGATGTTTGTGTTGTGCTGTTATACTGCTGGATGTATGTGTACTTGATGTTTTGTGTTGTGCTGTTATACTGCTGGATGTATGTATACTTGATGTTTGTGTTGTCATGTGCTGTTGTACTGCTGGATGTATGTATACTTGATGTTTGTGTTGTGCTGTTGTACTGCTGGATGTATGTGTACTTGAGTTTTGTGTTGTGCTGTTATACTGCTGGATGTATGTATACTTGATGTTTGTGTGTTGTGCTGTTATACTGCTGGATGTATGTGTACTTGATGTTTGTGTTGTGCTGTTGATACTGCTGGATGTATGTATACTTGATGTTTGTGTTGTCATGTGTGTTACTGCGGATGTATGATGTATTTGTGTCATGTGTGTTTACTGCTGGATGTATGTATACTTGATGTTTGTGTTGTCATGTGCTGTTATACTGCTGGATGTATGTGTACTTGATGTTTGTGTTGTGCTGTTGTACTGCTGGATGTATGTGTACTTGATGTTTGTGTTGTGCTGTATACTGCAGGATGTATGTGTACTTGATGTTTGTGTTGTATAGCGTTGTACTGCTGGATGTATGTATACTTGATGTTTGTGTTGTATACTGCTGGATGATTGTACTTGATGTTTGTTGTGCTGTATGTATACTGATGTATGTGTATTTGATTTTGTGTTGTGCGTATACTGCTGGATGTATGTGTACTTGATGTTTGTGTTTATGTGCTGTTGTACTGCTGGATGTATGTGTACTTGATGTTTGTGTGTATGTGCTGTTGTACTGCTGGATGTATGTATACTTGATGTTTGTGTTGTTGCTGTTGTACTGCTGGATGTATGTATACTTGATGTTTGTGTTGTGCTGTTGTACTGCTGGATGTATGTATACTTGATGTTTGTGTTGTCATGTGCTGTTGTACTGCTGGATGTATGTGTACTTGATGTTTGTGTTGTGTGCTGTTATACTGCTGGATGTATGTGTACTTGATGTTTGTGTTGTCATGTGCTGTTGTACTGCTGGATGTATGTAGTACTTGATGTTTGTGTTGTCATGTTGTTGTACTGCTGGATGTATGTGTACTTGATGTTTGTGTTGTCAGTGCTGTTGTACTGCTGGATGTATGTATACTTGATGTTTGTGTTGTGCTGTTGTACTGCTGATGTATGTAACTTGATGTTTGTGTTGTTAACTGCGGATGTATGTTACTTGATGTTTGTGTTGTGCTGTTATACTGCTGGATGTATGTATACTTGATGTTTGTGTTGTCATGTGCTGTTGTACTGCAGGATGTATGTGTACTTGATGTTTGTGTTGTCATGTGCTGTTGTACTGCTGGATGTATGTATACTTGATGTTTGTGTTGTCATGTGCTGTTGTACTGCTGGATGTATGTGTACTTGATGTTTGTGTTGTGCTGTTGTACTGCTGGATGTATGTATACTTGATGTTTGGTTGTCATGTGCTGTTGTACTGCTGGATGTATGTGTACTTGATGTTTGTGTTGTGCTGTTTACTGCTGGATGTATGTATACTTGATGTTTGTGTGTGCTGTATGCTGTATGTATTGTACTTGGATGTTGTTGTGTGTAACTGCTGATGTATTGTGTACTGTCAGTTTGTTGTGCTGTTATACTGCTGGATGTATGTGTACTTGATGTTTGTGTTGTGCTGTTATACTGCTGGATGTATGTGTACTTGATGTTTGTGTTGTCTGTTATACTGCTGGATGTATGTGTACTTGATGTTTGTGTTATGTGCTGTTATACTGCTGGATGTATGTATACTTGATGTTTGTGTTGTGTGTAACTGCTGGATGAGTATCTTGATGTTTGTGTTAACTGCTGGATGTATGTATACTTGATGTTTGTGTTGTGCTGTTATACTGCTGGATGTATGTGTACTTGATGTTTGTGTTGTGCTGTTGTACTGCTGGATGTATGTGTACTTGATGTTTGTGTTGTGCTGTTATACTGCTGGATGTATGTGTACTTGATGTTTGTGTTGTGCTGTTATACTGCTGGATGTATGTGTACTTGATGTTTGTGTTGTGCTGTTATACTGCTGGATGTATGTGTACTTGATGTTTGTGTTGTGCTGTTATACTGCTGGATATATGTGTACTTGATGTTTGTTTTGTGCTGTTATACTGCTGGATGTATGTGTACTTGATGTTTGTGTTGTGCTGTTATACTGCTGGATGTATGTGTACTTGATGTTTGTGTTGTGCTGTTATACTGCTGGATGTATGTATACTTGATGTTTGTGTGTCATGTGCTGTTGTACTGCTGGATGTATGTATACTTGATGTTTGTGTTGTGCTGTTGTACTGCTGGATGTATGTATACTTGATGTTTGTGTATGTGCTGTTGTACTGCTGGATGTATGTATACTTGATGTTTGTGTTTGTTGCTGTTATACTTGCTGGATGTATGTGTACTTGATGTGTTGTGTTGTGCTGTATGTACTGTTTGTGGATGATCAATGTTATACTTGATGTTTGTGTATGTGCTGTTGTACTGCTGGATGTATGTATACTTGATGTTTGTGTTGTGCTGTTAGTACTGCTGGATGTATGTATACTGTTTACTGCTGGATGTATGTATACTTGATTTGTGTTGTCAGCTGTGTACTGCGGATGTATGTACTTGAGTTTGTGTTGTCAGTGCTGTTGTACTGCTGATGTATGTTACTTGATGTTTGTGTTGTGCTGTTTACTGCGGATGTATGTTACTTATGTTTGTGTTGTCTGTTGTACTGCGGATGTATTTACTTGATGTTTGTGTTGTCTGCTGTTTACTGCTGGATTATGTATACTTGATGTTTGTGTTGTCTTGCTTTGTACTGCGGATGTATGTGTACTTGATGTTTGTGTTGTCTGTTGTACTGCTGATGTATGTATACTTGAGTTTGTGTTCTGTTTGTACTGCTGGATGTATGTATACTGATTTTGTTGTTGTGCTGTGTACTGCTGGATGTATGATACTGATGTTTGTGTTGTCGTGTTGTTTACGCTGATTATTACTTGATGTTTGTGTTGTGCTGTTGTACTGCTGATGTATGTATATTGATGTTTGTGTTGTGCTGTTTACTGCTGGATGTATGTATACTTGATGTTTGTGTTGTGCTGTTGTACTGCGGATGTATGTATACTTGAGTTTGTGTTGTGCTGTTGTACTGCTGATGTATGTATACTTGATGTTTGTGTTGTGCTGTTGTACTGCTGGATGTATGTATACTTGATGTTTGTGTTGTGCTGTTTACTGCTGGATTGTATGAATACTTGATGTTTGTGTTGTGCTGTTGTACTGCTGGATGTATGTATACTTGATGTTTGTTTGTGCTGTATCGGATTATAGTTGTGTGTGTGTTATACTGCTGGATGTATGTTACTTGATGTTTGTGTTGTGCTGTTTACTGCTGGATGTATGTTACTTGATGTTTGTGTTGTCTGTTTACTGCTGGATGTATGTATACTTGATGTTTGTGTGTCTGCTGTTGACTGCTGGATGTATGTTACTTGATGTTTGTGTTGTGCTGTTTACTGCTGGATGTATGTGTACTTGATGTTTGTGTTTGTGCTGTTGTACTGCTGGATGTATGTATACTTGATGTTTGTGTTGTCTGTGCTGTTGTACTGCTGGATGTATGTATACTTGATGTTTGTGTTTGTGCTGTTGTACTGCTGATGTATGTGTACTGATGTTTGTGTTGTCATGTGCTGTTGTACGCTGGATGTAATGTATACTTGATGTTTGTGTTGCTGTATGTACTGCAGGATGTATGTGTACTTGAATGTTTGTGTTATGTGTGTATACTGCATGTTTTGAGAGAGAGAAATTAACCCTTTCATCACGGAGCGTTCGGCAAAAAGACGCGTCAAAATCCTCCAGTGTATGGAACGTCAGAATTACATGTGTTGCTATGGGTGCTGCATTTTGTCTGGTCACATGCGATCACCTGACCGCCATACACTCTTTTGGCTTAGAGATTAAGCTTCCGGAATACGCCATTTGCAAGCCTGTAGACGCTTTCTTCTCTGAGTTTCAAATTTTTCAAAACAACCGTCACGCTCGACCAGTTTTCCACATGGCTGAAATTTTCTGACAAAGAACTATATCGTCTGCTGGACTTTGACAGTGACAAAGAAAGTGAATTGAAGGGTTTACTGCCACAGATCTGAGGCAGGCAACAGCAAATGAAAGCGATGTAGACATCGACTTTGAAAATGTTAGTCTGTCACCAGTCAACACCCCCGATCTATCGAGTGATGAGGAATAAGAGAAGCCAGATACAAACTGATCATCGGCTGTTCGACCTATTTCAGTAAATGATTTTTCTGAGCCTGTGGGACCAAAACATGATCTAAATGTTGGTGCACTACCGATAGATTATTTCAGTCTGAAAGTGGAATACATTTGTTATTATTTTTTTGGATAGAATGTTAGTATTACTGCTTTTATTTCCTTTGTTTTGGCACTTGTGTCGGGGTCAGGTAGTGAGTGCGTGATTGATTTCTCAAGTCTTCTTGTCTTTTTTTTTTTTTATGAAGCCAGGAGGCTCTACATACCCTTAAAACATTTTTATACTTATAGTTAAACATCTTAGCAACCATTAAAAAATGTAAAATCTCACACAAGCTGCTTGGATGTATTTTTAAATGTTTTTTGAATGATGTTACCCCATGCAAAATGCGGAGTTATTCCCTTTGTGTAGGATTTGCAGCATAACATAGTGAGATGAGCTCTGCTATGTAGAAGGTTAATATTTCTTTCTCTTTGCTGTCTGTATAAAGTTCATCATTGTAGCTGTTGTAATTTTCTTTCTCTTTGCTGTCTGTATAAAGTTCATCATTGTAGCTGTTGTAAACAGTAAAGTCGTCAGTCATTGGATAGCTGATGTTCTCTGTTTGACTCCTCTGTTCCAGTCTATGAAATCATGTGTGCCCTGCTCATTTCAGTGTTTTATGTTTATATGTTGTTTATAAGTTGACCATTTCAGTTTTGTTAGTTTTGAGTGCATATATAGCAATTTTTGCCAGTTCTTCTTGTTGCAATTTTTCATCAGTGGGGCATTGCCCCTGCACACCTGTAGTTGGCCCCTACACCACCGCCACCCCTGTCCCCACCCCTCTCACCCCGGCCACAGTATGTTTTTCAGTCTCAGCTCCTCTCATATCCCTGTGTATTATTTTCTTCCAGCAGTCATGTCTCCAATGGCGGGAAGGGGCACACAACACCCAAACACCTCAGGAATCAGATCTTGTATCCCAGCAGGTCGTGGTATGTGCCTTCCCACCCCCTCCCTCCAAAAACAGACTGCTGTCAACAGCAACAACATATCCATCGGCAGAGGCTTTCCCACCACTGGTGATGTTCATGAAGCACACGTCAGCAGAGGGCCAGTTTTGTCAGCAGGAAGAGGAGTGGTGCCTGTTGCCAGGGAAGATACAAGGTCACCTGAGACCAGATGTTTTGGTAGGGGTCGCTTGCTTGGTGATGCAGAGATGGAAACAACTTTACCAAGCAAAAAGTCAGCTCCTGTCAGAGGCAGAGGCAGGAAGCCAAACCCCAGCTCTGTGCCACCTGGATTTGAAAAAGGAATGTGAGTGTGTGCTACAAGATGAAGCCATCATCTGAAGAGCTGTTACCAATGTAGAATGAGTGGCATGGGATAACACCACCAACTGGGCATTATTTGGGGCATATGAGACTTTGTTTTCAGGCTTATAAAGAATGCCTACTTTGTGAAAATTTGTACACGTACACTTGTTTTTGCATTGTAGTCTTGGCGGTTTCTAAGTATTGAAACTTTGGATGGATTTTCAACATTTTTGTGCCAGATTGGGGCGACCTCTCCTTGGAGAGAATGTTCTTTTATTTCGTATTTAAGGAATTTTACAATAGTGTTTTAGTTCATACACCATTCATCTTTAGGAGATTACTGACTGTGTTGATAGTTATTGTGGTAATTGGGGTTATATATAGCAGTTCTCTGATCAGTTACGGTTCAGTTGAAATTATGTATTTTAAAGCTGAACAGCCATATATTGGCCATTGGTTTTTGAAGCCACTAAACAGCTATATATTGACCATTGGTTTTTTAAGCCAGTCATTTATTGTCTATTATTATGTTTTGTTTTGTTTTTGTTTCGTTTTAGTTTTGCCAGGGACATCTTTATTGCTGGGGTTCGTTTTACATGTGCTGTGAGCGTGATGTGCACAAGATCTTGGTTTATTATTTTGTCCAAAAGATTAGCATCCAGGCAACCATTGAAGCATAATGGATGGAGAGAAGTATCACTGTTTATCAAATGAGAAACTACTTAATGTAGACAAACCAGCTTTCGTTAACAAGCCTTGCCACCTAACTTGTTAATGTATGCCTTACTCTGGGAAGAAGGCATATCTACACACATAGAGACAAAGCACACTGTTTAATCAAAAGCAACAGCCACCAGAAAAACTGGACTGCTTAAAACCAGGTGCAGGAATAACGATGGCTGCCATAACAGAAATTTTTAATATACTGCCACCTGTGGTAATAGAGTAGTATTCTTGTAATGCTGACAACACAGCTGTATAGTATATATCACAGCTAATAGCTGTGGAATCGTAGTTCTCATGAATATGCTTAGTAAATGTAATTTTATGGAAGGGAGAGAGGGTGTACTTTTTAACAGTGATTCTTGCTTCCTCCCTTTCCAGGCAGGTATTTAAACCACTTGGCCATCACCACCACCCCTGTCAGTGGATTCTGTCCAAGTTGTTCTGATGACAGTTCAGAATAGTCACTGATATCCTGTCCAACAGTGTGGCAGTGATGATGACATCTTTGGATTTTAAACTGGGCAATATATTAATAAAAATACACGACCTAGAATTAGATTGTGTATTTGATAAAACAAAACAAGACAGGGGCAAATGTTTGGCCAACTGGCCTTTGTCAAGTGTATACGTACAAAAGACAACATAGAATAAATGCACAATACTTGGCACACAAAAAAAAGAGCAGAAGACAAATTCCAACGTAGCATTCAGCAGGAGAAAATGGCAGATGTGTATATCTTTATAGACACTGTATGTCCAGTAGGCTATATCTCAGTTTTCAGTTTCCCATGAAATGGTGGTAGGAATGGGAACGGAGGTAAAAAAATTGATTATGCTTGTTTAAGATTTTATAATAAAAAAGACATTAATATGTGCATGTTAAAGATTGAGTTTCTGCTTTGGTAATACTTTCAGAAATTTTTGAAAACATTATAGAATAAGTTGAAAAGTTGAACATTTTAAAAGTGGTTTAAACATTTTGTTTTGTTGTACTTCATGTCATTGATATACGCATCTTTTCTCCGTTAACCTTGGCTATATGCTGTGGACGAAAAATCGCCTATAAATATAATAGTGAAGCACCCCAAATAAACTTCAATTCAGAATGTGTACCTGTCACCACAAGTGCACCTGAAACTTAAATTTTCGACTTTCTCATGAAATAACTAATTCCATTTTTACTCTTAAGTGTATAAAAAGCATTCATGCAAATCTTTGTTCATTTCTAATTCACATAAGAAAAAATAAGAATGAAACACTGATTAAAGAGGCAGTAATACTTGATTCAACTGAAGACCCCCCCCCCCCATGCAGCCAGCCCCAGTTTTTGAGACGAACAATTTGACGTCACATTTCAGGTCGTACGGCATTGCTACTTCATGTATGATTCGTGTAGATGGGCAAAGCTTTCTGATCTTGTCAATCGGGATTCTCCAGCTTAGAAAAATAGAGGTAACAAAATTCCTGAATGATGTGAACTTACGTATACGTCTTTGGCAAGTACATGACACATTATTGTGACATATACATGTCCGTGGCACTCACAAGGTTAATAACTAACAAAAAGGAAGTTTAACCTTGTCCTTCATTGTGGGTGACTTCACATTCATTATCTGAAATAACAAAACTTATTTGCCATACATCATAGGTGTGGAATCACCCATGGTTTTCATAGAGGCAGAAATGTTATGTATTGCGTTTCCATTGAGAGACATATGCTTATGCTGTTTTGTATTATTGTGTCAGTTATACAGTTGGTTTCATTTGCTTTGTTTTTGTTTCCTACATCTGAATGGAGTATCTTATTCTTTTTATACTTAGGATGATGGTATTTTGTTTTATCATATTAGTTTTACAGTTTGTGTTATTTGCCATTGCTTTTTGTTTCATACATCAAATGGAAAGTCTGCATGGAAAGAAAATGATGAGGTACGTTTTGTGGTTTTGTTGAAAGACACATTTTAGACATAGAAAAACAAGATTTTGATTACTTTCATGCGATAGTTTGTGTGCCAGAATTTTTTGTGAATTATTTCTCTACCAATGCAAAGGCATACGCTAGCAAAACGATGTAGGCTACTTGGCATTGATGGTGCTGTTTTGTTTTGTTTTCACTTTTGGTTTCATTTCTCCCCCGTTGGGTTGCCAGGGGCTCTTTCAGTATAAATAGTATCCCACCTTCTGGAAATTCTGTGCTAGAAATTTCCTCTTTTCTGTCATTCTCTTTGTTTCTGCCTTGTTGCCTTGCTTTCTGTCATTTCTACTTATTTTCTGCCTTAATGGTCCATTCATCTGTATTTTCTCGATAAAGTCTTACATACTTTTTCTTCGGATTGATAATTGGGTACATGTATTAAGTGTTTTTTTGGCTCTAAGGAGGTGAGATATGCGGAAGCAATTTTAGGTAATTTATGCCTGTTTTTATATGTTTTGGTGTCCTTATGTATGCTTATATTTGTATTCAGCAGAGCCTGGAATTCGTCGCAGAAACGAGGATTTCCGCGGAAATCAAAATCGAAAATCACGCAAAAAAATATTTTTCGCGTTAAAAAAAAATCGACGACCATACTTTTAAAAAAAAGAAAAGAAAAAAACAGCTGATCGGTGGAGCAGACGATTTTCTTGGATAAGCCTTCTAGCTAGTTTTGATGAATATGTCTGTGTATGAACACACTGAAACGATCTGCTGTGTATGATGGATCCTGATCTTGTGCCCAATGTTTATTAAATACTCTTTTGACTGATATTCATTGTGATTTTCAGTGTGTTAGATGCCTTTAAATTTGTCTCCAGAATGCACAGATTTTAGTCTTGATTTTAAAAATTTTCCGGGGGAGCATGCCCCCGGACCCCCCTAGAAGTTTCCTCTTTTTTTTTTCTTAGCAATTCCAGGCTCTGATTCAGGTGTGTTTTTTAAATCTCCCCTGTGCGATAAATCGGATGGAATGGTCCTGCGCCTGGGGTATGTCCTTAGATTATGTGTGCAAATGCATTGATATGTGTACTTAATTTTCTTTTCTTTTTTTTCCTGTTGAAGTTCTGTGTTTTGAAGCGGTTATAGCCCTGAAATGGCTCTGCGCAGTCAGCTGAGCTTTAAACAACAATAAAAGAAAAACGAAAATGGTTTCATTTCCTTTTTTATGAGAAAATAGAATTCGTTGAGAAAACATTATCCATTCAATGTGTGTGAATGTGAGTGTGTGTGAGAGCGTGTTTCAGTATGTGGTGGCATATGTGTGGTACGTGCATTGATGTGTGCCTGTGAAATAGTTTGCAATGAACTACATTTTGTCTACTAGATGTGTGCAGTATTGTTGTCTTTGTTTACTTAGTTTAGGTTTGTCTTTTTGGTAGACTGTAGCTACTGTCTGTCTCTTTCAAAACATTTACATCACATGCAGGCATGTATACATGTACACACAACCCAACTCACATCACACACAACACAACACAACAAACACAACCAACGGCATGAGCATGCACAAACTTTATGCTCACACTTGACACACACAACACACATACACACACACAATACACACACACATAACACACATTACAAACCACATACACAAATTAAAACAAACACACAGCACGCACACACAAATACAACTCAACACACCTCATACCGTATATGAACACTGACAGTCAATAGACAAAGACCTTAGTAAATCTAGTTGCAAGAGTACATGTGAAATGTTGCCAAATTTAGAAACTATGGGTTATGGACATGCATGCAAATCAGTATCTTAAACTAGGACATTTCAGACGATTTCAGTAGTAGCAAGGCAAGGCCATAAGTTTAAGACATGGCTGAAGAACATTGCATCTGTATCTAGCTATGGACAATCCCAGTTGTCAAACAGGTCATATGGCAAAAAGAAGGAAAGCCAACATCTTAACTCTCATTGACTTTTGCTTAACACGAAGCTGGCCCAACTGACACAATCATAACATTGGTGCATTTCTTAGTCATTACTGCAATATGGACACACAGTTATAATTTGTAACATTAGTAGTAGTATGTAGCTGGACCATGATAGCCAATCAGTTATAATTATGGTAACATTAGTAGTAGTATGTACTGGACATGAAGCCAATCAGTTATAATTATGGTAACATTAGTAGTAGTATGTAGCGGACATGATGCACAATCAGTTATAATTATGATACATTAGTAGTAGTATGTAGCTGGACATGATGCACAATCAGTTATAATTATGGTAACATTAGTAGTAGTATGTAGCTGGACATGATGCCAATCAGTTATAATTATGGTAACATTAGTAGTAGTATGTAGCTGGACATGATGCCAATCAGTTATAATTATGGTAACATTAGTAGTAGTATGTAGCTGGACATATGACCATCATTATAATTATGGTAACATTAGTAGTAGTATGTAGCTGACATGATGCCAATCAGTTATAATTATGGTAACATTAGTAGTAGTATGTACTGACATGATGCCAATCAGTTATAATTATGGTAACATTAGTAGTAGTATGTAGCTGGACATGATGCCAATCAGTTATAATTTGGTAACATTTAGTAGTAGTATGTAGCTGGACATGATGCCCAATCAGTTATAATTATGGTAACATTAGTAGTAGTATGTAGCTGGACATGAAGCCATCAGTTATAATTATGGTAACATTAGTAGTAGTATGTAGCTGGACATGATGCCAATCAGTTATAATTATGTAACATTAGTAGTAGTATGTAGCTGGACATGATGCCATCAGTTATAATTATGGTAACATTAGTAGTAGTATGTAGCTGGACATGATGCCCAATCAGTTATAATTATGGTAACATTAGTAGTAGTATGTAGCTGACATGATGCCCAGTTATAATATGGTAACATAGTAAGTATTACGTGATGCCTTAAATTATGGTACATGTTAGTAGTAGCTGGACATGATGCCACAGTTATAATTATGGTAACATTAGTAGTAGTATGTAGCTGGACATGATGCCAATCAGTTATAATTATGGTAACATTAGTAGTAGTATGTAGCTGGACATGATGCCCAGTTATAATTATGGTAACATGTAGTAGTATGTAGCTGGACATGATGCACACATGATGCCCAATCAGTTATAATTATGGTAACATTAGTAGTAGTATGTAGCTGGACATGATGCCCAGTTATAATTATGGTAACATTAGTAGTAGTATGTAGCTGGACATGATGCCAATCAGTTATAATTATGGTAACATTAGTAGTAGTATGTAGCTGGACATGATGCCAATCAGTTATAATTATGGTAACATTAGTAGTAGTATGTAGCTGGACATGATGCCCCAGTTATAATTATGGTAACATTAGTAGTAGTATGTAGCTGGACATGATGCACATCAGTTATAATTATGTAACATATATGTAGTAGTATGTAGCTGGACATGATGCCAATCAGTTATAATTATGGTAACATTAGTAGTAGTATGTAGCTGGACATGATGCCAATCAGTTATAATTTGGTAACATTAGTAGTAGTATGTAGCTGGACATGAATGCCAGTATATATTATGGTAACATTAGTAGTAGTATGTAGCTGGACATGATGCCAATCAGTTAATAATTTGGTAACATTAGTAGTAGTATGTAGCTGGACATGATGCCATCAGTTATAATTATGGTAACATTAGTAGTAGTATGTAGCTGGACATGATGCCCAATCAGTTATAATTATGGTAACATTAGTAGTAGTATGTAGCTGGACATGATGCCCAGTTATAATTATGGTAACATTAGAGTAGTATGTAGCTGGACATGATGCACAATCAGTTATAATTATGGTAACATTGTGTAGTATGTAGCTGGACATGATGCACAATCAGTTATAATTATGGTAACATTAGTAGTAGTATGTAGCTGGACATGATGCACAATCAGTTATAATTATGGTAACATTAGTAGTAGTATGTAGCTGGACATGATGCACAATCAGTTATAATTATGGTAACATTAGTAGTAGTATGTAGCTGGACATGATGCACAATCAGTTATAATTATGGTAACATTAGTAGTAGTATGTAGCTGGACATGATGCACAATCAGTTATAATTATGGTAACATTAGTAGTAGTATGTAGCTGGACATGAGCCAATCAGTTATAATTATGGTAACATTAGTAGTAGTATGTAGCTGGACATGATGCACAATCAGTTATAATTGTGGTAACATTAGTAGTAGTATGTAGCTGGACATGAAGCCAGATCAGTTATAATTATGGTAACATTAGTAGTAGTATGTAGCTGGACATGATGCCAACAGTTATAATTATGGTAACATTAGTAGTAGTATGTAGCTGGACATGATGCACAATCAGTTATAATTATGGTAACATTAGTCATGATGCCAATCAGTTATAATTATGGTAACATTAGTAGTAGTATGTAGCTGGACATGATGCACAATCAGTTATAATTATGGTAACATTAGTAGTATATGTAGCTGGACATGATGCCAATCAGTTATAATTATGGTAACATTAGTAGTAGTATGTAGCTGGACATGATGCACAATCAGTTATAATTATGGTAACATTTGTAGTAGTATGTAGCTGGACATGATGCACAATCAGTTATAATTATGGTAACATTAGTAGTAGTATGTAGCTGGACATGATGCCCAGTTATAATTATGGTAACATTAGTAGTAGTATGTAGCTGGACATGATGCCCAGTTATAATTATGGTAACATTTGTTGTATGTAGCTGGACATGATGCCCAGTTATAATTATGGTAACATTAGTAGTAGTATGTAGCTGGACATGATGCCCAGTTATAATTATGGTAACATTAGTAGTAGTATGTAGCTGGACATGATGCCCAGTTATAATTATGGTAATATTAGTAGTAGTATGTAGCTGGACATGATGCCCAGTTATAATTATGGTAACATTTGTTGTATGTAGCTGGACATGATGCCCAGTTATAATTATGGTAACATTAGTAGTAGTATGTAGCTGGACATGATGCCCAGTTATAATTATGGTAACATTTGTTGTATGTAGCTGGACATGATGCACAATCAGTTATGATTATGGTAACAGTTGCAGTAGTATGTAGCTGGACATGAAGCCAGATCAGTTATGGTAATATTAGTAGTATTACTTTGTTGGACATGGTCATGGTGGCCAGTCTCAGTGTAGAGGTAACAGCAGGGAAGAGTGTTGTTTTGTAATGTAGCTTAAAATCCATTGCAGAGTGCTATGAAATTTTGTGTATTTTTTTAGAGAATGGCTGTACATCTTGATTGTTCTTCCATTTTGTAATGATATCTGCATTGAAAGAAAAAAACACCTACACCCTCTTTACAGAGGAGAGGGAGGGGGGAAACCAACCTGCACTGTGGCCAGAACCTGACCCTTGGGGATGCTGGGGGCTGTCAGCATAAATAGCATCACCTCCTGGAAATTCTGTTATAGACATTTCTTCGTGTCTGTCACTTTCTCTTTGTTTCTGCCTTTCTCCTTTGATTTCTTCATCTCTTCCTATTGTTTTCTGCTTGCTGGTCCTTTCACCTGTATATAAAACCTTACTTTCTCTAAGGATTGATGATTGGGTACATGTATTGACTGCATTTTTGGCTAAGGAAATGCAATGTACAGAAGCAATTTTAGGTAATGTAGGTCAGTTTTTATGTATGTTTCAATGTCCTTAGTTATGTTTGCATTTGTATTCAGATTTGTTTTTGTTTTTTTTAACCCTCTGGTGATAAATTGGACAGAATGGTCAACACCAGAGGCATATCCTTAAATTATGTGCAGGATTGCGTTGATATGTGTGCCTAATTTTCTTTTCCAGCTTTTTTTTTAACGAGATGTTATTATGTTTCGAAATGATTGTAACCTTGATATGGTTGGCTGTGCTTTAAACTGTAAGACGAAGATTTCTGACTAACCTACCCAGAGTAGGGCGTGCGATGAGCTCATTGGGAAGACTTGGGAACACACTGTCGAGTCTCATCCACTTCATGGAGGGTGTTGCTCAAATCTTCTGACCAGCACTTGGGCCTGGTTGATGCCAGGATAAAATATGATAGTAAGCGTAGAGTACAGCTCTGTCACTGTCTCAATCCTACATGGAACTCTATATCATCATGATTTCCCCCCATGGGGATGCTGGGGGCTCTTTCAGTATAAATAATATGCCCACCTTCTGGAAATTCTGGGCTAGAAAGTTCCTCTTTTCTGTCACTCTCTTTGTTTCTGACTTGCTCCTTTGCTTTCTGTCATTTCTTCCTACAATTTTCTCTCTTGCTGGTCCATTCACCTGTATCTGTTTAATAAAGTCTTGCATCATTTCTCTTAGGATTGATAATTGGGTACATGCAGGCCTGGAGAAGATTAAAATTCTCTACCAGCCAGCCGGGCTAGTGGATTTTAAGATCTACTAGCCCACATATTTTCACTAGCCCAAAATGTTGCCATGAAAAATAGTAAACTTCTCTTTATGATGATGACCAAAAATATTCATCAAAATAAGCCATTGTTACAACAAAGGTGGTCAAACTTTCTTCTGGAGATTTTCATCAGGATGGGGGGAGGTTTGCAGCTTTTTAGAGAAAATCATTTTGTTTCCATTGGATCACCAGCCACATCTTAAACAATACCTCCATCTCCACATCACTCCCCCTCCCCTAAACGATTGGACCCTGTGTACAGGTTGGAAGTGTGGGTCAATCAAAGTTCAAAGCTTGTCCAGTATTTCCTGTGATGAAATAGCTAAAATCTTTCAGCACGCTACCTTTCTCACAGCACTTGGCCCAGCTAAAGTTCCATTGTCAGCCATTTTGGAAGCAAAGTCCGAAAGGATAGTTGGAAAGCTGCAGTGCAGTGACCATAGCAAAGTGTGATTGGTTGCTGACCTCATGCGTAATTCATGTAGATGGACAAAGCTTTCTGATTTGTGTGAACTGAGATTCCTATGCTCACAAATGGAGGCAAGAAAATTCGTGACATGATGTGAATGTACATATACGTCTTTGGCAAATAGGTGACACTTTATTTTGACACATATATGGCACTGGAGAAGTTAGTGTCTGAATGTCATTCAGTTTTATGACAGTCAGTTCTAGCTTCATAGTCTGCTTCATCATTTCTCTCTGTCTGCACACACACATACATGCATCTCTCACTCAATCTCCACATTCACTTACACGTCTCTTACTTAATACCCACACACGCTTACCACACAGTCTTAGTCCACACACACATTTTTATCTCCCTCCTAATCTGCCACACACACACACACCACACACACACACACACACACACACAAAAGAGACTCTAAATCACACTCCTTTATTTGCAGAAACAGTAACATGTTGACATGGTTGTTGTTTTTTCTATTTGATAATGATTTTTTCCAGTTGCAAAAGTTTTATGTACATATCTTCAAGAAAGTGTTCAAAATGTGAAGACTTATTTATCATGAAAGTTACATAATGCAAGTGTGTATACGTTTTAAACGTGCACAAAAGATGAACAGAAACAATATACAAGACAGAATGTAAAAAGGTGTTTCCTCAGCTTCAAAAAAGGGAGGGTACGGGTGGTAACTACAGAAAATCACTTTTTTGGTAGCTCTTTTCCTAACGTTTTTATGTCCAAGATTCAGTCTGAAGTTTGTTCAAGAGGGATTTCCTGCATTTGGACATTTCCCTACACGTTCCACCCACATCTGCCAGCAGCTGTCTGATAGACTCCCTGAGTCTGTGCTAAACCCCATATGCTGACAAGGTCTTGAAATGTGTACGAAGTGGAAAAGGAACCTACAAAACACTAAGCTGATGCCACCAAGACTGATGGAAACATTAAGATGGTCAGCGAGCAGGCTAGGTTTTAATGACACATGCTGGGATTGAAATTGAGATGTCAGATCCAAAGTCTATGGCTATATAAAAAAAAATAATAATAAAAAAAAAAAGAGAGAAGAAAAAAGCAACTGGCCTATGTGAAAAATTGTCTTGATCTATAAACTGCAGCCTGCAAAAGACTTGTATCCAACATGCACTTTGCACTGTTTCTAATACATCTGCACCAGAACTTTCTTTATAAAATTCAAGTTTAATGTAAGCAAACTATTGTTCAATATTAAATGTGGCCATGACATCACAATTCTGGGCGTTTTATAATTAGATCATGAAATAATTGGCTCAGGTATTGTAAAGTTTTGAAAAGTTGAGATAAAGTTATTTGGACATTCTTGATACCGGTTGTATATTGGATACCCTCTGTAGCAGTAAGAAACATGTATTCATACATCAAGCACAGGCAACTCTTCAGGAATAATGATAAGGTAAAATCAAAACTAGGCGCCAGAAACAAGTAATGAGTGCTGGTCTTTTTTTTTTTTTTTTTTTTGTCTCTTTCATACACACCACACACTAACATCAACAACAAAAACAAAACAAAAAAAGAGGAACCAACCAACGAACAATCAGCTAACTTCCATGATGTATCACTGATCACCGAGGTCCTCCAGCTGTGAATGCTGAGCTTCCACAGAACATCACAAAAGTTGCCTGTTCTCTTGTTTCTGTCATAAATCTACTGATTTTGTTTCTTTCTTTTTTTAGATTCATTTATTGTGTGTATACACACAGACACATAAAGGCATCTCTACATGGTTGGTATACACACAGACATACAGGCATCTACATGGTTGGTATACACACACATACAGGCATCTACATGGTTGGTATACACACACATATAGGCATCTCTACATGGTTGGTATACACACATACAGGCATCTACATGGTTGGTATACACACACACATACAGGCATCCACATGGTTAGTATACACACACATACATGTATCTACATGGTTGGTATACACACACATACAGGCATCTCTACAATGGTTGGTATACACACACATACAGGCATCTACATGGTTGGTATACACACACATACAGGCATCTACATGGTTGGTATACACACATACAGGCATCTACATGGTATACACACAGACACACATACAGGCATCTACATGGTTGGTATACACACATACAGGCATCTACATGGTTGGTATACACACAGACACACATACAGGCATCTACATGGTTGGTATACACATACAGGCATCTACATGGTTGGTATACACACACACACACATACAGGCATCTCTACATGGTATACACACAAACAGGCATCTCTACATGGTATACACACATACAGGCATCTCTACATGGTATACACACATACAGGCATCTCTACATGGTATACACACAAACAGGCATCTCTACATGGTATACACACATGCAGGCATCTCTACATGGTATACACACATACAGGCATCTCTACATGGTATACACACATACAGGCATCTCTACATGGTATACACACAAACAGGCATCTCTACATGGTATACACACATACAGGCATCTCTACATGGTATACACACATACAGGCATCTCTACATGGTATACACACATACAGGCATCTCTACATGGTATACACACAAACAGGCATCTCTACATGGTATACACACATACAGGCATCTCTACATGGTATACACACATACAGGCATCTCTACATGGTTGGTATACACACATACAGGCATCTCTACATGGTTGGTACACACACACACACCACAGGCATCTACATAGTTGGTATATACACACACACAGGCATCTACATGGTACACACACACACACACACACACACACACACAGAGGCATCTACATGGTTGGTATACACACACACACATACAGGTATCTACATGGTTGGTATACACACACACACATACAGGTATCTACATGATTGGTATACACACACAGACATACAGGTATCTACATGGTTGGTATACACACACAGACATACAGGTATCTACATGGTTGGTATACACACACAGACATACAGGTGTCTACATGGTTGGTATACACACACACACACAGGCATCTACATGGTTGGTATACACACACAGACATACAGGCATCTACATGGTTGGTATACACACACAGACATACAGGCATCTACATGGTTGGTATACACATACAGACATACAGGCATCTACATGGTTGGTATACACACACAGACATACAGGCATCTACATGGTTGGTATACACACACAGACATACAGGCACCTACATGGTTGGTATACACACACAGACATACAGGCATCTACATGGTAGGTGGGTGTGAGCAATTTGTTGGACTGCAACTCCCTGAATACATTTTCCTCCACCGCAAATACAAAAACATTTTCATAATGAAAAATATAAGTGGCAAAGAAGGGAATGAAGAAATGATATGGTGATTATTCATGGTCATTTTTGTCTTCCTGTTTCCATAAGCCACCCAGCACCGACATGACTTAGGGGACCTTAAATGTTTGTATTCGTTGTTTTGCTTGCACTATCAAATCTGCACCAGGTAGACCCAGGGAGAAAATATTGGACGGACTTGCAGAGTGGCTGAGGACAGAGAGGGTGGCAGATGGCTTGCAGCAACAAGGTATAGAATACATATGGAGGGCCATGATCGCCAACGCCATGTGGCAGGGCACATGATGCTGATGATGATGATGATATCAGATTTGCACCTGGGAGACTGGACACATCTCTGTCCTTTACCCAGCCATGCCTCAGTCAATCTGGTGATGTCTGAATGACAGATGTGGACTTCAAAATGGAATGTGTTGGCCAAGGATGCAAGAAACCAGGTTTCTATTCCTGATCAGACAGTGATTTTTCTCCAACCTCCACTTGACCTTGTTTGGTGTCCGGGTGCTAGTCCTTCGAATGAGGTGATAAATTGAAGTCCTGTGTGCAGAACATACTTGGCACACATCTAAGTTTTCATGGCAAGAAAAGAGTTGTCCAAGGCAAAATTAAGTGTAGAAAAATCTACTTAAATAGGAAACACAAATACTTGCATTGGGTGGAGGGGGGGGGGGGGGGGGGAAGAGACAATATGTTTTTCTCAGGAAGGATGACCTGCATTTAATGCAAAACAATTCAATTATGGAGAGGAAAAAAAACGAACCCAATCCAATCTAAGATCTTCCTTTCTGCCCCAAAACATTTTTTTCTGGGCATTCCCACTAGGTCTGTTGGGTGCTTTCACAGTGGGCCAATGTGCAGAATATGCTGTAGAGACTGTCTGAATCTTTACTATTGTGGACACACAACTCTTTTTTCTTTTCCTTTATTGCTCTGATTTTCCCATATGTGTGTATGCACTGTTTTACCCACACTGTGCAGACAGTATGTTGCTGCACATTCTGTATAGTCCATCTTTGGTAGGTGTGCATTTTGGTGGTTTCCATATTTCCATAAGTCACCAGACATTGACATGACTCATAGGATCTTTCATGTGCATATTTGATATTCTGTGTGCATATGCAGTGCCTGCTGTCAGCCAGTGACTGGTGTGATCACCAGTCACTGGTGATCAGTGTTTGCTGTCAGCCAGTGACTGGTGATCAGTGTCTGCTGTCAGCCAGTGACGGGGTGATCAGTGTCTGCTGTCAGCCAGTGACGGGTGATCAGTGTCTGCTGTCAGCCAGTGACTGGTGATCACAGTGTCTGCTGTCAGCCAGTGACTGGTGATCACAGTGTCTGCTGTCAGCCAGTAACTGATCACAGTGTCTGTTGTCATGTCTGCTGTCAGCCAGTGACTGGTGATCACAGTGTCTGCTGTCAGCCAGTGACTGGTGATCACAGTGTTTGCTGTCATGTCTGCTGTCAGCCAGTGACTGGTGATCAGTGTTTGCTGTCATGTCTGCTGTCAGCCAGTGACTGGTGATCAGTGTTTGCTGTCATGTCTGCTGTCAGCCAGTGACTGGTGATCAGTGTTTGCTGTCTTGTCTGCTGTTTGCCAGTGACTGGTGATCAGTGTTTGCTGTCTTGTCTGCTGTTAGCCAGTGACTGGTGATCAGTGTTTGCTGTCATGTCTGTTGTTAGCCAGTGACTGGTGATCAGTGTTTGCTGTCATGTCTGTTGTTAGCCAGTGACTGGTGATCAGTGTTTGCTGTCATGTCTGCTGTCAGCCAGTGACTGGTGATCAGTGTTTGCTGTCATGTCTGCTGTCAGCCAGTGACTGGTGATCAGCGTTTGCTGTCATGTCTGCTGTCAGCCAGTGACTGGTGATCAGTGTTTGCTGTCATGTCTGCTGTCAGCCAGTGACTGGTGATCAGTGTTTGCTGTCATGTCTGCTGTCAGCCAGTGACTGGTGATCAGTGTTTGCTGTCATGTCTGCTGTCAGCCAGTGACTGGTGATCAGTGTTTGCTGTCATGTCTGTTGTCAGCCAGTGACTGGTGATCAGTGTTTGCTGTCATGTCTGCTGTCAGCCAGTGACTGGTGATCAGTGTTTGCTGTCATGTCTGCTGTCAGCCAGTGACTGGTGATCACAGAATCTGTTGTCAGCCAGTGACTGGTGATCACAGTGTTTGCTGTCAGCCAGTGACTGATGATCACAGTGTTTGCTGTCAGCCAGTGACTGGTGATTATTTTGTCTGTTGCCAGCCAGTGACTGGTGATCAAGTGTCTGTTGTCAGCCAGTGACTGGTGATCACAGTATCTGTTGTCAGCCAGTGACTGGTGATCAGTGTCTGCTGTCAGCCAGTGACTGGTGATCAGTGTTTGCTGTCATGTCTGCTGTCAGCCAGTGACTGGTGATCACAGTATCTGTTGTCAGCCAGTGACTGGTGATCAGTGTTTGCTGTCATGTCTGCTGTCAGCCAGTGACTGGTGATCACAGTATCTGTTGTCAGCCAGTGACTGGTGATCAGTGTTTGCTATCATGTCTGCTGTCAGCCAGTGACTGGTGATCAGTGTTTGCTGTCAGCCAGTGACTGTTGATCAGTGTTTGCTGTTAGCCAGTGACTGGTGATCACAGTGTCTGTTGTCAGCCAGTGACTGGTGACCACAGTGTTTGTTGTCAGCCAGTGACTGGTGATGACAAGCTGTAACAATTTGTTGTCAACTGCATGAAGATTGATTGAATTGTGCTGTATGATAGTCCATCCTCCACAATCCCTCTCCCACACACTGTTCTGCGAAGAGCTGTGTTGTTCAGTTTTGTCTCTAGGTCAGCTCTGACTGTATCTCTCTGATCTGGAACAAAATAGTGACAGGTTTTCTCACCTGGTAGGTGTCCCTCACACATGCATATTAATTGTATGCATGTAGACCTACACAAACATAATAACTTATGTGCACACAAACCCATGCATGCACACACTGCATACACGAACCTATGTATGCACATATTTACATGTTAGAATCATTTACACACACACACACACACACACACACACACACACACACACACACACACACACACACACACACACACACACACACACACACACACACATAAAAGCCACAAAAAGTTCAATCTAATGTATCAGAATAATGAATGAAGAAAATGCAGGATTTCAACAGTTAAATGACGGTGTGAAAGCCAGTTTTGTTGGGATGTCAGACTTCAGTCAGACGTTCAAAGTCCAACTCTGCCTGGCGAGTAAATGATGGATATTTTTCAGATCTCCAAGATCAATATACGCTCGTATGTGTAGTCCAACTATTGCTAGAACATCTACATACTTTAAAATCCTGAAAACAATGTCAGTGTGTGTAATTATGGAAACACAAAAATACCCAGTATACCCCATCATCCTGCAAACTCCATCCCCTGCAGTAATATATAAAAGGAATATGACTGCCAAAACGCTGATTGCAGCAACGTAGCACCAGCACGCTGCAGAACAAGCAACCTGATCAACAAGCACAAACACATCACAGAAAACATTGCTTAGAATGGGAACCAAAAATAAATATCCAGACTATCAAGCTTTTCTAACAATCTTCATTCGTCAAAGAACAGAAAAACACACATAGAGCACACATACACACATAGAGCAAACATACACACACACACACACACACACACACACACACACACACACACACACACACACACACACCCCACACACACACACACCATCCCTGTTGTAAGGACTTTTCCCCAAGAGAAATGCAAGAAAAGGAGGTGGAGGGGTAAGTGTGCAAACAATAAGAGTGAGTGTGAATGTTTGTTCACTTGCACATGTATGTTTAGGGTGAAAGGAGTGAATTAGCAAGTCTTGGCAATTTCAATCTATTTGTTTACTCTCTGTGTAAAAATTTTAGCAATAATTTGTGAAGAAAAAGAAACCAAAATGACACATACATATATAAACACAAGATTTCTCGGTTTTCTGACGATGCTCAACCAACAATGGATATACATTCCACACAGTTTCTTTGGTCTCGTGTTTGAATATATTTAGCAGTTTCATTAGGTACTTGGGGTCAAAGATGTCAATTCTTTTTTCACCCAAATAGTGTCCCTGGCACACCCTAAGAGAAGGATGGGAGATGGATGCCAGCAGTCACTCTGTACAATATGTACTTCATGGTGAAGCTATTCAGTCTAAGGCCATTGCTGTCACTGTTGTTAGGATCCTAATGTGTATTTCTGCTAAATAGTGGCCATCTTTGGTCAGGGAAGTTCCTGGTACTGACTATCAACCTTTTCCAGTTTGTGGCCATCCACATTGTCCAGCAAAAGATATGGTGGATCTGTCAACCTCTTACAGTATCTGGCCTTTCACATAGTCCACCAAATAACAAGGTGGATCTGTCAACCTCTTACAGTATCTGGCCTTTCACATAGTCCACCAAATACCATGGTGGATTTGTCAACCTTTTACAGTATCTGGCCTTTCACATAGTCCACCAAATACCATGGTGGATCTGTCAACCTCTTACAGTATCTGGCCTTTCACATAGTCCACCAAATACCATGGTGGATCTGTCAACCTTTTACAGTATCTGGCCATTCACATAGTCTAACAAACAACATGGTAGATTCTTGGTTAAAAAGAAGCAAAACTTGTAAAATAAACTCACCAATTTGCCAGCCCAGTGGCTGGGGGACTCTTTCTCATGGTTCTCTTTAGCTGTGTCCCCTGCAAACAGTGAACAAGTTTCCTGTCAGCCTTCCATAACTTAACCCTTAACTCTGTCATCCCTTAATAACAACCTCTGACCCTATCAACCCTTAATAACTTAGCCCTGATCCTGTCAATCCTTAATAACTTAACCCTTAACCCTATCAGCCCTTAATAACCCTTAACCTTTTCATCAGACCATAACTTAACCTTTTGCCCTATCACCCCTGAACTGTATCAGTCCTTAATAACTTAATCTGTAACCCTATCAGCCCTTAATCATTTAACCCTTTACCCTATCATCCCTTAATAACTTAACCCTCAACCCTTTCAGCCTTTAATCATTTAACAATTTACACTATCATCCCTTAATATCTTAACCCTGTCAGCCCTTAATCATTCAACACTACCCTTATCATCCCTTAATAACTTAACCCTGTCAGCCCTTAATCATTCAACACTTTATCCTTATCATCCCATAATAACTTAACCCTGTCAGCCCTTAAATCATTTAACCCTTTATCCTATCAGTCCTCAAAGACTCACAATCCATGTCTTAATTACTTAACCATGCCAGCCCTTCATGGCTTCTGAAAACACATGATCAATTCAAACAAATTACAACTTACTTCATTCATTACTGAAAAGTAGTTGTTTTATACTTAGTAAGTTTCAGCTATTGTGGTAAAGTTGTATCGTTTCAACACAACATTAAAAAGAAATGGGACAAATGGTTGTGGGGCCTCAGACCATCCATTTTGATAATCAAAATCCATTTTGTCTTTTTTTAGGTGAAGGGGAGAGGACTCATGTTTCACTGTTTACCCCAATTTCTCACAAAATTTCTTATTTCTAGGACAAACATTTGTGACTGAGTCACCAAATATCTCGGATCACATGTTCAGCAGAATACAACCAACTATTTGTTGTTCATGTTTGTGGAAAAACTGCGTAAAACAGGCTGAAATTTATTGGAACATCACTCTTTCCTAATCAGAAGATGAATAAGGAAATTAGCAGGAGTGTGTACATTCTGCAGAAAGGGGAAAAAGAAAATCACTGGACTGGTGTTGGCATATTTCTCGTCTTCCTCTCCTAGATAGATTGTTCTTGCTGAGAGAATGCAGTGAAGTAAAGGAGGAGTCAAAAAAAACATAACAGTTCATCTGCAAACAAAAATCCAATCTGCACACTGCTGATGTTTCTTTAACCTCTCCACTGTGTCCCACAAACTCACTCATCAGCGAAGAGATACCGCAGCGCGGCTGACAAATCTATTTGTCACTGACCCCTACTGTTAGTCTGGTGCCGATAAATTGCCCGCATGCTTTTCCCATGAATAAAAAGCACACCACTGGAAATGAGTTATTACTTTCTTATTGTATTCAGCAATACATGGTGTGTTTCTTTGTGTTTCAAAAAGTTCAGCGATTGGATAAGTGCTTTCACAATCTGTCAGAAGAAATTTGTGATTTCTGTGATCACTTATGCAAAGGATCAGAAAACCCTAGTCAGATGATCAACACTTCAGTACCAAAGCTGTTGTGTAAATCTGTTCTGCAAAGCTAGAGCCGTGTTCAGATGTAGGACATAATGACTTGACTTAATGCTGTTACTCCTGTTGGGCAAAGCCAGAAGTCATGAACCAGAGTCCACCATCTCAGCCTGTTGATAAGGACAGGTGGTCCAGTGGGTAAATCAGTGTGCAGAAATCCAGAGAGCACTGAGATCTGGGTTTCAAACCACTGCCGGAAAAAGACTTTTCTTCCCTGTTTGCTAAATCTGGAGTGGTGTTCTGGATGCCAGTCCATTTTATGAGCGAGGTGCTGTGTTCAGCATGCACTCAGCAAATATAAAAGAATTCACGGCAACAAAGAAGTTGTCACTTAACACACACACACACACTTGTCAAACAATGATGGTAAAAGCACTGACCATGGTTGCCAATATTTACAATCCACTGAAGACAGAATATACAAACTGTGGGCTGTGTGCCCCAAACAACTACACTATACAATGGGCTGTGTGCCCCAAACAACTACACTATACAATGGGCTGTGTGCCCTAAACAACTACACTATACAATGGGCTGTGTGCCCCAAACAACTACACTATACAATGGGCGTGTGCCCCAAACAACTACACTATACAATGGGCTGTGTGCCCCAAACAACTACACTATACAATGGGCTGTGTGCCCCAAAAACTACACTATACAATGGGCTGTGTGCCCCAAACAACTACACTATACAAATGGGCTGTGTGCCCCAAACAACTACACTATACAAATAGGGCTGTGTGCCCAAACAACTACACTATACAACTATGGGCTGTGTGCCCAAACAACTACACTATACAATGGGCTGTGTGCCCCAAACAACTACACTATACAAACTATGGGCTGTGTGCCCCAAACAACTACACTATACATATGGGCTGTGTGCCCCAAACAACTACACTTACAATGGGCTGTGTGCCCCAAACAACTACACTATACAATGGGCTGTGTGCCCCAAACAACTACACTATACAATGGGCTGTGTGCCCCAAACAACTACACTATACAAACTAGGGCTGTGTGCCCCAAACAACTACACTATACAATGGGCTGTGTGCCCCAAACAACTACACTATACAAACTAGGGCTGTGTGCCCCAAACAACTACACTATACAATGGGCTGTGTGCCCCAAACAACTACACTATACAATGGGCTGTGTGCCCCAAACAACTACACTATACAAACTAGTGGGCTGTGTGCCCCAAACAACTACACTATACAATGGGCTGTGTGCCCCAAACAACTACACTATACAATGGGCTGTGTGCCCCAAACAACTACACTATACAAACTATGGGCTGTGTGCCCCAAACAACTACACTATACAATGGGCTGTGTGCCCCAAACAACTACACTATACAAACTATGGGCTGTGTGCCCCAAACAACTACACTATACAAACTAGGGCTGTGTCCCAAACAACTACACTATACAATGGGCTGTGTGCCCCAAACAACTACACTATACAAACTATGGGCTGTGTGCCCAAACAACTACACTATACAAACTATGGGCTGTGTGCCCCAAACAACTACACTATACAAACTAGGGCTGTGTGCCCCAAACAACTACACTATACAATGGGCTGTGTGCCCCAAACAACTACACTATACAATGGGCTGTGTGCCCCAAACAACTACACTATACAAATATGGGCTGTGTGCCCCAAACAACTACACTATACAATGGGCTGTGTGCCCCAAACAACTACACTATACAATGGGCTGTGTGCCCCAAACAACTACACTATACAATTGGGCTGTATGCCCCAAACAACTACACTATACAATGGGCTGTGTGCCCCAAACAACTACACTATACAAATGGGGCTGTGTGCCCAAACAACTACACTATACAATGGGCTGTGTGCCCCAAAAACTACACTATACAATGGGCTGTGTGCCCCAAACAACTACACTATACAAACTGTGGGCTGTGTGCCCTAAACAACTACACTATACAATGGGCTGTGTGCCCCAAACAACTACACTATACAATGGGCTGTGTGCCCCAAACAACTACATACAGTTAACATAGGGCTGTGTGCCCCAAACAACTACACTATACAATGGGCTGTGTGCCCCAAACAACTACACTATACAAATGGGCTGTTGCCCCAAACAACTACACTATACAATGGGCTGTGTGCCCAAACAACTACACTATACAAACTGGGGCTGTGTGCCCCAAACAACTACACTATACAATGGGCTGTGTGCCCTAAACAACTACACTATACAATGGGCTGTGTGCCCCAAACAACTACACTATACAATGGGCTGTGTGCCCAAACAACTACACTATACAATGGGCTGTGTGCCCCAAACAACTACACTATACAAGGGTGTCCAAACAATAACTATACATGGGCTGTGTGCCCAAACAACTACACTATACAATGGGCTGTGTGCCCAAACAACTACACTATACAAACTTGGGCTGTGTGCCCCAAACAACTACACTATACAAACTTGGGCTGTGTGCCCCAAACAACTACACTATACAAACTAGGGCTGTGTGCCCCAAACAACTACACTATACAAACTGGGCTGTGTGCCCCAAACAACTACACTATACAATGGGCTGTGTGCCCCAAACAACTAACTTACATGGCTTATCCACAAACCACTATGGGCTGTGTGCCCCAAACAACTACACTATACAATGGGCTGTGTGCCCCAAACAACTACACTATACAAACTACGGGCTGTGTGCCCCAAACAACTACACTATACAAACTACGGGCTGTGTGCCCCAAACAACTACACTATACAAACTATGGGCTGTGTGCCCCAAACAACTACACTATACAAACTGTGGGCTGTGTGCCCCAAACAACTACACTATACAATGGGCTGTGTGCCCCAAACAACTACACTATACAATGGGCTGTGTGCCCCAAACAACTACACTATACAATGGGCTGTGTGCCCCAAACAACTACACTATACAATGGGCTGTGTGCCCCAAACAACTACACTATACAATGGGCTGTGTGCCCCAAACAACTACACTATACAATGGGCTGTGTGCCCCAAACAACTACACTACACAATGGGCTGTGTGCCCCAAACAACTACACTATACAATGGGCTGTGTGCCCCAAACAACTACACTATACAAACTGTGGGCTGTGTGCCCCAAACAACTACACTATACAATGGGCTGTGTGCCCCAAACAACTACACTATACAAACTGTGGGCTGTGTGCCCCAAACAACTACACTATACAATGGGCTGTGTGCCCCAAACAACTACACTATACAAACTGTGGGCTGTGTGCCCCAAACAACTACACTATACAATGGGCTGTGTGCCCCAAACAACTACACTATACAAACTGTGGGCTGTGTGCCCCAAACAACTACACTATACAAACTACGGGCTGTGGGAGCCAAATAACTAGAACAATGCGCATACAGACATATAGAAAGATGAACTGAACACAGAAGAAGAACAGCTCACCACCAGACATGATCAGCATCCTCAGGAGGTTTCTCTTAACTTCCACGCTCACCTCACCCAGACCCGCCGCCAGGTGAACTGCAGAGTTACCCGCCCTATTCCGTACGTTGACCAACTGACGAGCACCGACAGCACCCACCTCTCGGAGGATCAGATCAACAACACGCACATCCTTTGTCTCAACGGCCAACATGAAGGCAGTTTTGCCTGACCTCTGGTCCTGTGGGGAAAAAAAGCTATGTACATCAAAGGGACTGTCAATGTTCAAATACATTACAAACCAAAAACACACGAAAAGAGAATGAGTTTAACCCTTTGACTCCCGCACCCTGTCCACCAGCATCCTGCATTGTCAAACATGCTAGCAAAGCAAAAACTTGACCCTTTGATTCCCTCGCCCTATCCACCAGCTTCCAGCAGTTGGTGAATCAGGTGCAGGAGTCAAAGGGTTAGCTGACTAAATAAGACAGTCAAAGATTTTTGTCCAACGGGCACAATAGTCAAGCGACTAGGTCATTGGACTTTCAATCTGAAGGTCTGAACTGATATTGCCCAGGGAGCACTTGGTAGGTAAAGGATGGGGATTTTTCTCAACTCTCAGAGACCTACGAACGCCTTATCCCCCTTGATATGTATATATGCATGTAGAAAATCAATAGAATATAATAAAAACTTTTTTATTAACAAAAATTACAATATGCATACTAAAGAGTCTGTAAGTCATATCAGTCTTCGATGGCTTACAGAAACGATGAAAACACCCAGTGTGTGTGCCCACCGAAGATGGAGTATGCAACTTGGCAGTAATATAATACCTGCACAGAGTGTGCAAACAACATGCATACAAATAAATGGGAAAAATTCCACTGTTCAGAATACATGAAAACAAATTTTTAAAAAACGACTACAAAAACCCATTAGATATAAGACAAGAGGACAGATAGCAAAATCTGTTCCACCTCCCTGTTTGTCTTTTGTTTGCTTCTTTCTTTGTTCTTTGTTTCAGTCACTTCACACACAGTGGGAGGAATCTGCGGTTTTCAAAAATTGTTATCTGATAGGTCTTTCCTGATACGCAGTTCAATTCAAAATACTTTTATGTCCAACAAAGAAATTAAATACAGATTCTGCCCCAGTAGGCTACCAGTCACAATCATGAAATACAACTTTTTCAAACACACCACACACACACACACACACACACACACACACACACACACACACACACACACACACCCCAACACATATACAAACACACACACATGCACACAGGCACATACATCCACACACTGCATGCTTACCTGCAGGTCATGCATGCACAACTGACTTATTTGCTGATGAGCATCACCAACTTCAAGCTATCTTTTTTCGGTTCAACTTTACTGTCAGCGCATAAAATCAGCAGCCTGAAGGGAAAAGTTTAAAATGCATCTGACGAGACTGCTGTCCATAAAAATGTCATTCTCACCCTACGTACCACTTGCTTTTTCATATAACTGCCACAGAATCTCTCACTTCACACCCACTGTCGTTAAGCTCCGGCATTGCAGTGCAATGCCTCTGTCTTTCTCTGCAGTTCTGTAGATTTGATTGATGCATTTTGCTTGTATGTTTACATGCTTATATATGTAAAATAACAAGGACTAGCTGTAAGACAGGTCCAGTGAGATCTAATGCAACAAATGCAAACATTGGGTAATAAAGTTGTTTCAAGTTTGTTTTCTATCTCTCTCTTTGACTCTGTCTCTCTCCCACCCCCTCCCCTTCTCTCTTTCTTGCTCTGTCTTCTCTCCTGTTATTTCTCCTCAGTAATACACATTAACCAAACTCACTCACCACAGCGTTAAAGTTGGGACAATCTTCCTCATCAATGAACATTTTGATGATGTCCAAGCAATCTTCCATTGGATGACACGGGACATGTTTCATCAGAGCCAACATCAGTGGCGTACATCCTAAAGAGAGAAAAAAAGAAAGAAATGAAGGAAAAAAGTGAAAACAAAGAAAAAAAATCATTCCACTCTAACATAAATCTAGCTATAAGACAGAACCAGTGGGACCTAATGCTACAATTTTTGAGTAATAAAGCGTCAATAAAATTGTTCTATTAAAAACAAATATAACAGCCATACCAAAAGTAGCGTTTAACCAAAAACAAACAAAAACAAGAGAGACGCGCTACTCATTAAAGAAAAACACTGTGTTGCAAGGATGTTTGGGGTGACAGAAACTGTTTAAAGTGTGTTGTGTGTCTGACTGTGTGTGGGTGTGTGAAACACATCATACACTCTCTCTCTCTCTCTCTCTCTCTCTCTCTCTCTCTCTCTCTCTCACACACACACACACACACACACACACACACACACACACACACACACACACACACACACACACACACACACACACATTTTGTTGTTAATTTACAAGTATGCACATGCACACACACACACAACATACACACAAACATATGTACGCACACAGTATATAAACACACACACATATGCAAACACAACATACACATAACTACATATGCACACACAACATACACACATATGCATATACACACAGAAAAGTGCAATGAACAATCCGTTACAGTTGTTTCCAAAATGACTACTGCCATCGTCTTTTTTTTTTCAAGAATCATAAGAATAACTTAACCATTAATAATGTCAGATCACAACACACCACACACACAACACACACACACACACACACACACACACACACACACACACACACACACACACACACACACACACACACACAATGCAACATATACACACAAACTCACTGTCTGAAAAACGCTCAGCGTCAACATCAATATAGGGAGAAGTAAGAAGAACAGACACCATGTCAGCATCGCCTTTCTCCACCGCTTTATGCAGAGGTGTGTGAGCCTGTTATCAGTTTCCATTTTCTCAACACAGCATTTTCGCATTCAGAATAAATTCACTATGCACCAAGGCCACAGATGCCATATGACAGAAACAGATTTCAAATGATCACGGCATAAGCCTGCACACTGAACCTGGTTTCTACACTCATATCAATCTGTTAATGAAACAAACTAAGGCAATCTGTAATGCCTTATGAAGCCTACTAGAACCAACATGAAAGCTCCCACCCAACTTTGCTTATATATGTCAGTTTGCTTGAAGCAAGGTGTATATATTATCCACATGTTGGTGAAATCCTGAGTCCCCATGCAGCATACAGATTCCACATTCCCACCTTTTACCACCAACCTCCACTCCCTCTACCCATCTGCAAGAGTACAAACTATGTCCAAATATGATTGTGAATTGGTAACACAGCATTCCTACCATTGCAGCTCCAACAGAGCAGAACACTCACATCAACTGTTATAATAACAAACTATAGAAGTTCTCTTGCCTGAGTTTACTGAATGGCTGGAAAGTGTCATTATGCTTTCCTAGTAAGACTTTCACAGCCAAGTGATTGGTTGTGTGGCCGGCCCTGTCTTTGGTGGTAAAATGATGGTCTCTTGTAAAGATAACAATGCGTGAAGTGATTATCATTCAGTAAACACAGTCATTGGTGAAGTGATTATCATTCAGTAAACACAGTCACTTGTGAAGTGATTATCATTCAGTAAACACTGTCACTGGTGAAGTGATTATCATTCAGTAAACACTGTCACTGGTGAAGTGATTATCATTCAGTAAACACTGTCACTGGTGAAGTGATTATCATTCAGTAAACACTGTCACTGGTGAAGTGATTATCATTCAGTAAACACTGTCACTAGTGAAGTGATTATCATTCAGTAAACACAGTCACTAGTGAAGGGATTATCATTCAGTAAACACAGTCACTGGTGAAGTGATTATCATTCAGTAAACACAGTCACTGGTGAAGTGATTATCATTCAGTAAACACAGTCACTGGTGAAGTGATTATCATTCAGTAAACACTGTCACTGGTGAAGTGATTATCATTCAGTAAACACAGTCACTGGTGAAGTGATTATCATTCAGTAAACACGTCACTGGTGAAGTGATTATCATTCAGTAAACACAGTCACTGGTGAAGTGATTATCATTCAGTAAACACAGTCACTGTGAAAGTGATTATCATTCAGTAAACACAGTCACTCGGTGAAGTGATTATCATTCAGTAAACACAGTCACTTGTGAAAGTGATTATCATTCATAAACACAGTCACGGTGAAGATATCATCAGTAAACACAGTCACTTGTGAAAAGATTATCATTCAGTAAAACAGTCACTGGTGAAGAGGATTATCATTCAGTAAACAGTCACTGGTGAGGATTATCATTCAGTAAACACGTCACTAGTGAAGGGATTATCATTCAGTAAACACTGTCACTAGTGAAGGGATTATCATTCAGTAAACACTGTCACTGGTGAAGGGATTATCATTCAGTAAACACAGTCACTGGTGAAGTGATTATCATTCAGTAAACACAGTCACTGGTGAAGTGATTATCATTCAGTAAACACAGTCACTGGTGAAGTAATTATCATTCAGTAAACACAGTCACTGGTGAAGTGATTATCATTCAGTAAACACAGCCACTGGTGAAGTGATTATCATTCAGTAAACACAGTCACTGGTGAAGTGATTATCATTCAGTAAACACAGTCACTGGTGAAGGGATTATCATTCAGTAAACACAGTCACTGGTGAAGGGATTATCATTCAGTAAACATGATCACTAGTGAAGGAATGTGGTTTTTGAAATTGATACATAGGGGAAATGTTGACATGTGTTAGATCTTAATGTTCATTTTAAAACTTCCAATGTGAAAAATATCATTCTGTACATTCTGTAAAAAAAAAAAAAAAAGAAAAGCATGTGTACAAACCATTCTTATCCTGGTTTGTTTCAACTAATACAGATTGTACAGAAAAAATATCAAATCATTCATCATTGACAGAAATTGTTCAAACTTTGATTTAGTGTCCCAGTGGCCATTTTTTTAAAATTTATACCCAATGAGAGCTTTTCACTGATAGAGACGGGTGCATTTAGTTTTATTCGTTTATTTATCCGACTTGTGTCTAACATCACCCTGTGTGAACAGATGTCAAGTGACAGACAGACAGACCACACACATTTTACCTGAGCTTCAAAGCAGCAAAATCTGTTAACATCTACTCTGCATCGCAACATGGCTTCCACCAGGTCCCTCTTTCCCAAACACACTGCACTGTAAAGGGGTGTCTGTACACATAAAGACCCAACACTTGTACCAGTACATGTGAAGAATGACAACACTGTTTTACAGAATTGAGCAAGACAGCATACATCCTGTTCTGGAGATGCACAAGAATTCAGCTCTCTGGCAAAACTGCAGCTATCAACACGTTTAGCAACATGACCTCAATGACATTTAATGAAAAGATTATACTTTTCAGACATGATAAAAATGTCAAAAAATACAAAAACATAAGACAATTTCATTGCATGCAAAGTTTTTAAATTCATAAATGCAACTGTAACACACTATTCCACACAAATTAATGTTGTCAGGAAATACTTGAAGACTTGTATGACACAGAAAAAACATGTTGCCTATGATGCATACATCACGTAACTCATTTCACCCTCAATGGTTTCTCTACAAGTACAAACAATTAGTCAAAACCGCATAAATACCAAACACAATTTATGTGCATATGTAGTTTTGGCAGGCAACCCAGCACTGGTCTCCTGCACTTATCATGATATGCAATAGAGAATGTCCAGTGTTGACACATTTGCATATCCGGCAGACCTAAAACAGACGAAAACAGAGGTGATGACACTAAGATCTCACACCCATCACAGACGTACCCACAACTGAAGAGTTCACCTACTTAGCCAGCATTATCCAACACGAGAGAACAGCAAGCAGTGACATTAGGAGCTATCTCAGCAAAGCTAGAACCCCTTCAGAATGCTGAACATGCTGAAGTTCACACCCCACCCCACCCCACTCCCCCAGCACAGCATCAACACCAAGACCTGTCTCCTTTCCAACCTATTTCAAAGCTCAGAATGCTGGAGGATGACAGAAACGACCGTACCAAGCTATCGACCTTCCACATACGAGAAAATTCAAAAGTCATATATTCTGGCCAAACACCATCTCCAACAAAACAAACAAGTACATGCCTACTGCAGTGAGGATAGTCTGGACACTATCAACATGTAGAGACAAAAACGACGGATTGGACATATCAGCTGAAGACAGCAAGATATCATCACCTGGACTGCCCTTCACTGCACACCAGAGGGAAGATAACAAAGAGGAAGGCTGGAGAGCACTTTTACCTCTTTACCTCTCTCCCTCACCGGGATCGGCAGTAGAAGTCACACACAACGTCACAAGTTTTCTCCAGGTCACAAAATTGAGACGTCTGTGGGCGACCTCCTGGATCTCCAGACCACAGACATCAGCGATGTTGTTGAAATAGGTGTGTGGTCGTCCCTTTCTTCTCCTCCCCTCAACTTTCCCCTGCAGAACCGTTGACATCAAATCTGTTTTGGTGTTTCTGATTGCATGGCTTACATATTTCAGTTTTCTTTTGTTCATCTCTGTCAGCAGCTGGTGCCTGACATTCAGTTTCTCTAACATGTTATTGTTTGCTTTTCTTCTGTCTGTTCACTTGACTCTGAGAAGTCGCCTATAGAGCCACATTTCTGCTGCATTGATTTCATTTTCTTGCCTTTTCTTAGTGTCCAGGCTTCACAACCATACATTAAAACAGGCCAAATCAAAATTTTCAGGATTCTTAGTTTTAAATCTTTGGGAAGAGCACGTGGTGATGTGTAACAGGAGACCTGAAGACCTTGAAACACAAGTGGGGTGCTACAAAGAGGCTTGTCCAGAACAGACAGAAGTGGAGGACCTGTGTTGCTGTCCTACCTGGAGATGGCATAATAGCAATGAGTAAGTAAGTCTGATTATTTGTTTCACTTGTTCTATGAAAATTGGAGTTTTGAAATGTTTGATCTGGCCTGTCATGATTTGTGACTGTGAGGCCTGGACTCTGGGAGAGACTGGCTGCAGAAGAATTGAGGCAGCCGAGATGTGGCTTTATCGGAGACTACTACGTATCAAATGGACAGATAGAAGAACTAATGAAAGTATCCTGGAAAAACTTGATACCACCAGAAAACTACTAGCGAACATCAACAAGAGAAGACTAAAATACATCGGCATGTGTCATGCAGCAAGAACACGGACCTCATGGCAGCCATCTTTCGGGGGAAAACAGTGGCAAAAAGGAAGAAAGCCAGACCTCCAATCTCATACATTGGGAACATAACCAACATCAGTGGCTGAATGTTCAGGAGATTGTCCCAAAAGTCAAGACAGAGCGGCCAGGAGGGAGACGGTGGTGACAAAGTGTTCAGCAGCCAACACCAAAACTGGTGACGCCGACGGGTGAGACAGGTGAGTTCTATGCTTGCTGGTGTTGAACATATGATTCACATGTGACTGATCATGCACTAGTACGACAGACAGCTGACTTTTTAAAGTCCCAACAACTGCACCCTCTCAGTGGTACTGACCTCACGCCACTCATTCCAGCCACACACCACACCATGAGCCCAAGTTTATTCCGTTAAAATCCCAGTGCCAGAAAGCCCTCAGGAGCCAGAGATGTCAGACCACCAGTGGGCCATTCAACAGAAGAGACTCTGCACTGTCGCTGGGTCACTTTGTTTAAAGTCAACAATGCCTGTTCTGACTCAGCTTACTAAGGACACTGCATTGTTACTTTGGTGTGTGTGTGTGTGTGTGTGTGTGTGTGTGTGTGTGTGTGTGTGTGTGTGTGTGTGTGTGTGTGTGTGTGTGTGTGTGTGTGTGTGTGTGTGTGTGAAGCCAACAACAGCCACTGACCCTCCAACAACAGCCCACTGACCCTCCAACAACAGCCCACTGACCCTCCAACAACAGCCACTGACCCTCCAACAACACTGACCCTCCAACAACAGCCCACTGACCCTCCAACAACACTGACCTTCCAACAACAGCCACTGACCCTCCAACAACAGCCACTGACCCTCCAACAACAGCCACTGACCCTCCAACAACACTGACCCTCCAACAACAGACACTGACCCTCCAACAACAGCCATTGACCCTCCAACAACACACTGATCCTCCAACAACAGCCCACTGACCCTCCAACAACAGCCCACTGACCCTCCAACAACATTGACCCTCCAACAACAGCCCACTGACCCTCCAACAACAGCCCACTGATCTTCCAACAACAGCCCACTGACCTTCCAACAACAGCCCACTGACCCTCCAACAACACTGATCCTCCAACAACACTGACCCTCCAACTAAACAGCCCACTGACCTTCCAACAACAGCCCACTGACCTTCCAACAACAGCCCACTGACCTTCCAACAACAGCCCACTGACCTTCCAACAACAGCCCACTGACCCTCACAACAACACTGATCCTCCAACAACACTGACCCTCCAACAACAGACACTGATCCTCAAACAAAGCCCACTGACCCTCCAACAACAATGACTCTCCAACAACAACCACTGACCCTCCAACAACAGCCCACTGACCCTCCAACAACAGCCACTGACCCTCCAACAACAGCCCCCTGACCTTCCAACAACACTGACCCTCCAACAACAAACACTGACCCTCCAACAACAGCACACTGACCCTCAAACAACAGCCCACTGACCCTCCAACAACACTGACACTTCAACAAGAGACACTGACCCTCGAACAGCAGACACTGACCTTCCAACAACAGCCACTGACCCTCCAACAACAGACACTGACCCTCCAACAACAGACACTGACCCTCCAACAACAGTGACCCTCCAACAACAGCCAGCCCACGTGACCCTCCAACAACAGCCACTGACCCCAACACAGTTGCCTCCAACAACAGCCACTGACCCTCCAAAACACTGACCCTCCAACAACAGCCACTGACCTCCAACAACAGCCACTGACCCTCCAACAACAGCCACTGACCTCCAAACTCCAACAACAGCCTGACCTCCAACAACAGACACTGACCTCTTCCAACAACAGCCACTGACCCTCCAACACAGACAGACCACGTCCTCCAACAACAGTCCACTGACCCTCCAACAACAGCCACTGACCCTCCAACAACAGCCACACTGACCTCCAACAACAGACACTGACCCTCCAACAACAGACTGACCCTCCAACAACAGCCACTGACCCTCCAACAACAGACCTCTCTCAACAACAGCACTGACCTTCCAACAACAGACACTGACCTCCAACAACAGACACTGACCCTCCAACAACAGCACTGACCTCCAACAACAGCACACTGACCCTCCAACAACAGACACTGACCCTCCAACAACAGCCACTGACCCTCAACAACAGCACTGACCCTCCAACAACAGCCACTGACCCTCCAACAACAGACACTGACTCTCCAACAACAGCCACTGACCCTCCAACAATACACTGACCTCCAACAGCAGTGACCTCCAACAACAGCCCACTGACCCTCCAACAACAGACACTGACCCTCCAACAACAGTCCACTGACCCTCCAACAACAGTCACTGACCTCCAACAACAGCCACTGACCTCCAACAACAGCACTGACCCTCCAACAACAGACACTGACCCTCCAACAACAGATACTGACCTCCAACAACAGCCACTGACCCTCCAACAACAGACACTGACCCTCCAACAACAGACATGACCTCCAACAACAGCACAGACCTCCAACAACAGACACTGACCTCAACAACAGCACTGATCTCCAACAACAGCACAGACCCTCCAACAACAGACACTGACCCTCCAACAACAGCACTGACCCTTCAACAACAGACACTGACCCTCCAACAACAGCACTGACCCTCCAACAACAGACACTGACCTCCAACAACAGCCACTGACCCTCCAACATACAGACAACAGACACTTACCAACAACAGCACTGACCTCAACAACAGACACTGACCCTCCAAACAACAGTACACTGACCCTCCAACAACAGCCACTGACCTCCAACAACAGCCCACTGACCCTCCAACAACAGCCACTGACCCTCCAACAACAGACACATGACCCTCCAACAAAGACACTGACCTCCAACAACAGTCCTGACCCTCAACAACAGACACTGACCCTCCAACAACAGACATGACCCTCCAACAACAGCCACATGACCCTCCAACAACAGCACTGACTCTCCAAACAACACTGACCTTCAACAAAGCCACATGACCCTCAACACAGACACTGATCCTTCAACAACAGACACTGACCCTCAACAACAGACACTGACCTCCAACAACAGTCACTGACCCTCCAACAACAGTACACTGACCCTCCAACAACAGCACGACCCTCCAACAACAGACACTGATCCCTCAACAACAGACACTGACCTCAACAACAGTACCACTGACCCTCAACAACAGACACTGACCCTCCAATAACAGACACTGACCCTCCAACAACAGCCACTGACCCCCAACAACAGCACTGACCCTCCAACAACAGACACTGACCCTCCAACAAAGACACTGACCTCCAACAACAGACCTGACCCTCAAAACAAGCACTGACCCTCCAACAACAGACACTGACCCTCCAACAACAGCCACTGACCCTCAACAACAGACACTGACCCTCCAACAACAACACTGACCCTCTCAACAACAGCACTGACCCTCAACACAGCACTGACCTCCAACTAACAGACACTGACCCTCCAACAACAGCACTGACCCTCCAACAACAGTCCACTGACCCTCCAACAACAGCCACTGACCCTCAACAACACTACCCTCCAACACAGACACTGACCCTCCAACAACAGACATGACCCTCCAACAACAGTCACTGACCCTCCAACAACAGACACTGACCCTCCAATAACAGACCACTGACCCTCCAACAACAGTCACTGACCCTCCAACAACAGACACTGACCCTCCAACAACAGACACTGACCCTCCAACAACAGACACTGACCCTCCAACAACAGCCACTGACCCTCCAACAACAGACACTGACCTCCAACAACAGCACTGACCCTCCAACAACACCACTGACCTTCCAACAACAGACACTGATCCTCCAACAACAGACACTGACCCTCCAACAACAGCCACTGACCGTCCAACAACAGACACTGACCCTCCAACAACAGACACTGACCCTCCAACAACAGCCACTGACCCTTCAACAACAGACACTGACCCTCCAACAACAGCCCACTGACCCTCCAACAACAGACACTGACCCTCTAACAGCAGACACTGACCTTCCAACAACAGACACTGATCCTCCAACAACAGTCCACTGACCCTCCAACAACAGACACTGACCTTCCAACAACAGACACTGACCCTCGAACAGCAGACACTGACCTTCCAACAACAGACACTGATCCTCCAACAACAGACACTGACCCTCCAACAACAGACACTGACCTTCCAACAACAGACACTGACCCTCCAACAACAGACACTGACCCTCCAACAACAGACACTGATCCTCCAACAACAGACACTGACCCTCCATAAACAGCCACTGACCCTCCAACAACAGCCACTGACCCTCCAACAACAGCCACTGACCCTCCAACAACAGACACTGACCCTCCAACAACAGCCACTGACCCTAACCTGTATTCACCTCAAGTATGGAGGTAGTAAATGAAACAAACTGAGGTCACAAACAGATCAGGACATGAAAGTCAACAGAATCTGGGACAATTTTCACAACACTATAATACTGATCATCTCATTATAGAGGGGTTGATGATCGTGATAATCCATCAATTATTTACTACCTGGTGCTCTTTTTCCCTTCAGCTTTCCTGACTGATTAGGTACTCAAATTTCTTTTGTCTCATAAAATATCCTATAAATGCTGTTTGTCTCTTCCTAATCTTCTTCATTGATATTCTTCATGTGTTTGCCTCTTTCAACACTGTCTCATTTGCTTTCTTTGCTGTCCATGGAACTTTTAACATTCTTCTTAGAAACCACACTTCAGCCGCCTCAATGTTTTTTCTGACTTTGTGTGTTGACTATCCATACTTCACATCCGTATAGAAGTATCGGTTCTACCACTAAAGAATATCTTCCTGATCTTAATTGACAGGCATTTGTTGATAAAAACGCTTTTCATTTTCTTGAATGCTGTCACAATTGTGAAATCAAAATGTAAATTTTGTCAGATGTTACTCAAAAAGTGCTGTACACACACCTTCTTCAAACAGAGCGAGTTTTAGGCATTTTATTTGATCCCTATGACCGTAGTACCTTGACACACATTTACCACATAGTAATAAGACACTAATGTAAACAAAGGAAACAAAACTTAATAAAGAAATGTGTGTGTGCGTGTGTGTGCGAGTGTGTGTGTGTGCGTGTGTGTGCGAGTGTGTGCGTGTGCATGTGCATGTGTGCATGCGTGCGTGTGTGTGTGTGTGTGTGTAATGTGCATGCATTCGAGTATGTTATGTATGTGTTTTGTGTGAGAATGTGTGTGTATGAATATTGAACGAAATCAGAATGACGCTGATTGTCAGTTGGGTGGAGGGGGCAGGGGGAGAAGAGGAGGCATCAGAATGAAGCTGATCAGTATTTTGTGTGTGTGTACATGTGAGGGTCAGAATAAAGTTGATTAGTATTTTTGGTGTGTATGGACAGGAGGATGCAGTTAATTAGTATCTTGCATGTGTGTGTGTGGGGGGGGGAGGTATTGCCTAGAGTTCTGCACAAGTAATGTAGCACAAACTTTATGCACACAAACAAAACCATGATAGCAGTACATATGTTCCTTGCTAATCCTATTTTAATAAAAGTCTGAAATGCTTGGACAAACATAGAGTAAAGAGCAAATTGTGGCAGTGATTGTGGCAAAGGGCTTTCTAAAAAGAGAAAAGCAGCCTGAATATCTCAAAAGAAATATTCTTTGAAATATTCTTTGTGCACAAACACACTGACATATATTATGTACATGCATAAACACACACACACACACACACACACACACACACACACACACACACACACACACACACACACACACACACACACGCACACACACACACACGGAATGCATGTGCATGCACAGACACAGTGACACAAACATGTACACAATGACACACACACAAACATATATGCACACAAGCACATCCTCACACATACAAACATATGTGCACACAAGGACACATACACACATATGTTCAAACAAGTACACACACACACACACACACACACAGACACACACACACACACACACACACACACACACACATACACACACGCTTTACAAACTTCTATCTCTTACTCTGTCTCCCATCTGCCGCCCCCCCCCCCCCCCCTTCATCCTCTGTGATTAAACTTTTTTTTTTCCCTGTCTAATATCACTCATAGTGAAAAGATATTAATAAGAATTAGAAACACACACACACACACACACACACACACACACACACACACACACACACACACACACACACACACACTCACTCACTCACTCACTCACTCACACACTCACACACTCACCACACACACACACACACACACACACACACACACACAATACCTCTGAACTGCTGTTGTACTGGTTCAGAGCGTGAAGGAAGTTGGGTCTGTCTTTAAGCTGATAGAGAATATTTGCAGCTGCTGCTTGATCAACCCACCCTGACAATGAGTGCAGAAATCTGAAATACATGCAGGCAGAGATTTCATATTTTGCCACAGAATACCTTGGAGACTGATCCCACATGCATATGAACCCTCTGACTCTATCAATTGCCGATTGACAACATGTCAGCAGAGTACTGTAGCTGCCAATCAGCAACATGTAAACAGAGTACCGTAATTACCGATCAGCAATATGTAAACAGAATACTGGAGTCACCAATCAACAACTTTGTATGTAAACACAGTACTGTAGTCACCAATCAACAACTTGTATGTAAACACAGTACTGTAGCCACCAATCAACAACTTGTATGTAAACACAGTACTGTAGTCACCAATCAACAACTTGTATGTAAACACAGTACTGTAGTCACCAATCAACAACTTGTATGTAAACACAGTACTGTAGCCACCAATCAACAACTTGTATGTAAACACAGTACTGTAGTCACCAATCAACAACTTGTATGTAAACACAGTACTGTAGTCACCAATCAACAACTTGTATGTAAACACAGTACTGTAGCCACCAATCAACAACTTGTATGTAAACACAGTACTGTAGTCACCAATCAACAACTTGTATGTAAACACAGTACTGTAGTCACCAATCAACAACTTGTATGTAAACAGAGTACTGTAGCCACCAATCAACAACTTGTATGTAAACACAGTACTGTAACCGCTGATTGGCAACCTATAAGCTGAACACCGTAGCCATCAATCAGCAATGTGTAAGCAAAGTAGTGCTAGAAATGTCCTTGTTGCTTTCTCTTTATTTCCACTTTCAAATAGGCTTTCTGTTAACTCTTCCTTTCTCTTTTTCAGTCTGACTGATTCACTTGCCTGCATTTTTACAAGAAGTTCTGTGAACCATCTCTCTCTCCACAACCCATCAGATGTGGTATGCACTGTGCAGCAAACAAACAGCACTCCTTCTGACAAAGAGATCAATAATGTAATTCTGATATCGCTGAAGGCTACAATTTCTTAGTTTTTATTTGATATAAGATTTACATTTGTACTTTCTTCAAAATGATTTACAGCAATACGCCAATAGAAACTGCTGGGGTGACCATTCTAAGAAAATGGCTTTAAAGTCAGAAGATCAGAAATAACAAATTCTTTTCAGCAGCAGGCTTCAGAATCTATTTTTGAAAACTAAAATTTGACAATACATAAAACTCTGGATACAAAAGAATATCTTGGCACTAAAGCATCATCTACTGTGACTTTACACAAACTGGTCATTTTCAATGAAATTTTAGTACCCTAATGCAAAAAAAATGACAGAAAAATGGTTCTAGATGCTTAAAATGTTAAAAGCTCAAACTCAAAGTCATAGTCCCAAAGAGAAATTTTAAGCCCACTGCTGAAAACACACTGTACGACATTTTGAATCCTTTGTCATGACCAACACATATGTTGTTTGCACGGTGGGGGCCAACCTACCACAACAGCATGCATACCCCCCATCTGATACCATATAATGAGAAAAATGCATGCACCCATCTAACACTATGCACATCCATATGATCAAATAATATCAGAACATGCATACTCCTATCTAACCCCATACAATCAGATCAATGTGTACATCCATCTGACCCCATATAATCAGAATGATAGAACACCCATCTGACCCCATACAATCAGAATGATAAAACACCCATCTAACCCCATACAATCAGAATGATAGAACACCCATATGACCCCATATAATCAAAACAATGTGTACATCCATCTGACCCCATATAATCAGAATGATAGAACACCCATCTGACCTCATATAATCAGAATGATAGAACACCCATCTGACCCCATATAATCAGAATGATAGAACACCCATCTGACCCCATATAATCAGAATGATAGAACACCCATCTAACCCCATATAATCAGAATGATAGAACACCCATCTGACCCCATATAATCAGAATGATAGAACACCCATCTGACCCCATATAATCAGACAATGTGTACACCCATCTGACCCCATATAATCAGAATGATAGAACACCCATCTAACCCCATATAATCAGAATGATAGAACACCCATCTAACCCCATATAATCAGAATGATAGAACACCCATCTGACCCCATATAATCAGAATGATAGAACACCCATCTGACCCCATATAATCAGAACAATGTGTACACCCATCTGACCCCATATAATCAGAATAATGTGAACACCCATCTGACCCCATATAATCAAAACAATGTGTACATCCATCTGACCCCATATAATCAGAACAATGTGAACACCCATCTGACCCCATATAATCAGAACAATGTGTACATCCATCTGACCCCATATAATCAGAACAATGTGTACATCCATCTGACCCCATATAATCAAAACAATGTAAACACCAATCTGACCTCATATAATCGGAAGGATAGGTACACCCATCTGACCCCATATAATCAAAACAATGTGTAGGCCTACATCCATCTGACCCCATATAATCATGGTGGACCGAATGCGGGAGTCAGAGGGTTACTTCTATTCCTTGTCTTCATCGTGATTATTCTTAACAAAATTTTTGTCACCTGACTCATGAAGCATGTCCAAGCAGTACAGAAGAAGATAATGGTAATAATAATAATATTAATAATAATAATAACAGGCATGTCCAAGCACAAATGCAGCAGAGACCACTGTTTCAACTGCTGCTACTAATTATATCACTACTACTACTACTACTGTTTCAGCTACTACTACCACTATCACTACAACTACCACTAATTCAGTACCAGCTGTATGAAATAACATACTCACGTGTCTCCCTCGCTGTCAGTGAGCCAGACGCCATCAGCATCACACACGCCATCTAGCACTTCCTGAGTCACCAAACTGCTCTCCAACAATCCTTCTGCCGCAGGCATCACCACCATCCCCTCCTCTATCTCCGTCACTCTACCAAGAAATACAGGCTTTGGGTACGTGGGCCTGTCTTCCTGTGAACTGAGAAAATTGTCTGGTACTGGCTGCAAAAATGATGAATTTCTTGACCAGTTCTGTCCAGGACATTCCATTGTGGATGTGGGTATCTGTACAGTGGACATATGAGCAGGTTGTGCAGACATCTGAGCAGGCTGTGCAGACATCTGAGCAGGTTGTGCAGACATCTGAGCAGGCTGTGCAGACATCTGAGCAGGCTGTGCAGATATCTGAGTAGGTTGTGCAGACATCTGAGCAGGCTGTGCAGACATCTGAGCAGGCTGTGCAGATATCTGAGCAGGTTGTGCAGACATCTGAGCAGGTTGTGCAGACATCTGAGCAGATTGTGTGGATATCTGAGCAGGCTGTGTGGATATCTGAGCAGGTTGTGCAGACATCTGAGCAGATTGTGTGGATATCTGAGCAGGCTGTGCAGATATCTGAGCAGGTTGTGCAGACATCTGAGCAGATTGTGTGGATATCTGAGCAGATTGTGTGGATATCTGAGCAGGCTGTGTGGATATCTGAGCAGGCTGTATGGATATCTGAGCAGCATATGAAGGAGAATGCTGACCAGGCAAGTGCTGGGCTTCGAACACAACACTGTTAAAGCCTGCAGAATTGCTGTGAATGCTCTGGCTTCGGGAAGATGAACATCTATGTGGTAAGAACTCAGCTGGGGGTGACCGACATGCACCTGAAACAGACCCGAGTGCTGAGTTCTGAGGCGAGTGAAAATATGACTCGGAATTTCTCTGCGGAGAATTGCTAAGTTCATGTCCTGGAGATGAGGAACTGCTTCGTGCCGACTCTGTCTCGCTCTGTGGACTGACTGGAGTCAGGGGAAGTAAGTAGCCCTCTGGGGAAACATGTGAAAGCATTATCTGTGGATTTCTCATCTTCCTTGACGCCTGTACCTCACATCCAGCAGGCAGATCTGCATGCTGACTTTGTCTCCTGTTTGCTGAAGCACTTGTGTTATAGCCCAAACTGCTGTTTCTAGGAACACAAAACGGTGGAGAGGATAAAGCTTGATATCTTGGGGGAGATGAAACTCCTGATTTTCCAACTGGCGAATCTGTTTGTAAACTTTTTCTGTGTTTCACTGTGTCTGAAATGTTGCTGACATTGTCACTGGGAGAGAGAGAAAACGATAAAGCAGACTGCTCTGAAAGAGAAAAAGAGATTCCTGGAGACTTGTTCACGCAAGTCACAGATCCTCCTGACAGAGCCCTAGCCAACTGTATCTTCTGTGGTTTGGGGCTGTGAGGACGGTTGGGGGCAGAGAGGGTTGTGAGGCCATCTCACTGCTGATACTGGTGTTGCTGCTACTCCGGCTCCTGCTGCCTGTGAATGACTCTGAGGCTGGCATCACCACTGATGTGTTTGAAGGTCTGACCATTGTTGTTTGATGGGGACCATATAACAATTCATGATTTGAGCCTGCACATCTTGGACTTGATGCCACAGTGCATTCCATTCCTTGTTGTTCATTGTCAGAAACTGTCACAGATGATAGAGCTGTTGTTGGCATGATGTCTGGGCATGGAAAAAATGGTTGAACTGTATTTTGAGCTTGTCCTACAGTATTTTGAGCTGGTCCTAAAATATTATGAGCTGATCCTAAAATATTTTGAGCAGGTCTAATAGTATTTTGAGATGGATGTACTTGTGTCATTAGTGGAGGTCCACTGAGCCGTACATGCACAGGTGGCCCTGCAGGTGAGGCATCCATGGGTGGTCCAGTCACATACATGGAAGATTCACTTGTTGCACAGGTCAGAGAGTCAATAGTTGCTGAGGACTGTGCAGCAGTGAATGACAAATGGTTCTGTCGGCTCATATCTGTGGGAGGTCCTGATATTCCCAACTGATCATGCATTACACTGTTGTTATAGCCCAATGTCAGTGGCAACTCTTCTGCCTTCTCTTCACTCCTCTGTGCAGCCCCAAGACCAAGTTTGTATGAGTAATCCTTCAAATCATTCTCTATTCTTTGTATCTGCCAATGGTCCTTTTCAGAACAGATGGCTGCACCATCTGGATCGACATCAGAACATAACTCCCCATTCTTGGATGGAGAATAACCCATAGTCGATGGAGGAGTTTTGTGGGTCGAGGGTTTAAAACCCAACTGAGCATTTTCTTGATTCAAACTTCTCTGAAAACTGTCTCTGAAACATGGAAGCGGAGTTGACAATGTCATAGATGTTGTCATCAGGTTCTGGTACATGTCACACAACACCTCATTGCGACCTGGTTCATTGCACTCAATATGTGGTGTTTCACCGTTATGTGCTGCTCTTCTCCTGGCCGCATTGTTGCTGCTGCTGTTAAATGGCTGCAACTCTCTGTACTTCATGGAGTGACTGGTGGGTGGCGGTCGTGGCTCATGAATGGCAGATTGGTTACGCCTTTTGGGTGCAGTAGTTTCTGGATCTTCCTGCCCCTCCAAGGATTTGGATTTGGATCGCTTTGTTCCTCCAGCTCCATATTCCTCAAGTTCCTGTAAAACACATACACATGTAACAGACACATACACAGTCAAAGTCACAGGCACATACACAAAGTCACAGGCACATACACATGTACACAGACACATACACAGTCAAAGTCACAGGCACATACAAACACAAATACACATGTACAATGTACACCATACACCAAATATATCAATCTGGAGGATTCTTTCCTTTAGCAGTGAGACAAGCAAACCAAACAAAACCAATGGAAGGAAAAAATCATGCAGAAGTAAACGCAATTAATCAATTGCAAATAATCATATCTGAATCATTCTTCCTAAATTAAACTAAAAAAAGTTTTCAAAAAATCCATTAAAAATGTGGTCCTATAATAAGTTACACTTCTTTTGTCATGGTGAGCTGCAGTTGCAGGCAGTCTATGGAGCACCCACTGTTGCTGTTTTCCTCTTTTTATCTTTCTTTTTTTCTTTTCTTTTCCTTTCTTTTTCCTTTTGTTTTGAAGGGGCGGGTGGGACATCACATGTCGTTCTTCGTTCAAAAAAAAAAAAAGCAAAACAAGTGCTTCTCCTTTTTTTGTTTTTGTTTTTTTTGTTTCACTGTTGCATTTCATTGACACAACATGCTTTGACTGTTTTACTAGTAAATGTTACATCATAAAAAGATGTCCACAAGCATATGGTATGCCATGAATATTTATGATGTACAGATTCATGGGCTTATGTACTAACTGTACATATGGAGGCTTGGAAATACTGCTCAGGAAATGACACACGTCTGGCAGTGAAAGTCAGCATATTCTCAACAAAACTATCGAGTCTCACATGAATCAATGCTCAGGCACAGTGTTCTATCGCATGTCAGATTCACTTGGCAGGTGCATGTATGCTATGCAGCGCACGTCAGGGGCCGTGTCCAGTGTATGCACTCTACACTCAGGGAAATTTTCTGGTCACCATCTGGGCGACTGAATTTGTCCAACATGATTTCTAGGGGCCACTTTGATAAACATTAAATCTCCAAGCTGCCAGTACGTATGTGTTCATTCACCCCAAATAACACAATATTTTCAGTACATGTTCAATATCACCTTTAATAACCCAAGCCTTTCCCAGACCCTTTGAAAATGTAGAAATCATCAGCTCTATTTACCTTGTTTTCATCATCATCAGAAAGCAACGTCAGCTGATCAATTCCATCAGCCAGGTCATACTCTCGGCCCTCAGCATCGGAATTTTCATCTTTGTCGCCCGTTTTTGCAGCATAAAGGTTCAAACTGTGAAGGTGAAGGACATTTCCATTGGAGTCATCTGACATGGGCGAAGATGAATTGTTGGAAAGCAGATTCATATCTAATGGTGGTTGTCCTTTGCATTCTGACAGAAAAGGGAAAAAAACATTGGAAGAGATTATTATCATGACAGCTAATAATTTCCCAATGAAAAAAGAAGTCCAGTGAGTGTGAGTGTGTTATCAGTGTCATTTACAAACTTTTACAGATGGATCAATCCAAGATGCAATTTAAGTCAAGGCAACTTTTGTAATTCTTGATCTAAATGAGTGAATATTACTTCATTTAAAGAAACCTTGCTCGATCTTCACTGCAGAATTGTTAGCCAGATTGATGGCTGTGAACTTTGTACCTGTGCAAAGTTCTGTATCTTCAACTGCACAGAATAAGCACCCATGCATTTCTTTCTGATGATGCCACAAATAAGCTATGTGTGTGTTTCCTTCCAAATAGGCTGGATTACTTTAACTCTCCCTTAGACAGGCTTTCTGATGAAAAGCTATCCAAACTCCAATGAACCTAAAAAGTCCAGCTCAACTTGTCCTCTGGAAGAGCAAGTGGTGTACTGCAAAAATGGCATTGCCTTCCAGTCAAAGCAAGACTTGAGTATACAGCCACCATACTTACATTTCAATGTCTCATTTTGAATACCATGCTAAGACTTGAGTATACAGTCACCACACTTACATTTCAATGTCTCATTTTGAATACCATGCTAAGACTTGAGTATACAGTCACCACACTTACATTTCAATGTCTCATTTTGAATACCATGCTAAGATTTGAGTATACAGCCACCACACTTACATTTCAATGTCTCATTTTGAATACCATGCTAAGATTTGAGTATACAGTCACCACACTTACATTTCAATGTCTCATTTTGAATACCATGCTAAGATTTGAGTATACAGTCACCACACTTACATTTCAATGTCTCATTTTGAATACCATGCTAAGATTTGAGTATACAGCCACCACACTTATATCTCAATGTCTCATTTTGAATACCATGCTAAGATTTGAGTATACAGCCACCACACTTACATCTCAATGTCTCATTTTGAATACCATGCTAAGATTTGAGTATACAGCCACCACACTTACATCTCAATGTCTCATTTTGAATACCATGCTAAGATTTGAGTATACAGCCACCACACTTACATCTCAATGTCTCATTTTGAATACCATGCCAACACACATGTCAGAACTCCTGTGCTACAAACCCTCCAAAGCTCTCAGGTCTTAAGCAGCTTCTCTCTTTATCTTACCTCAGTTCTCTCTAGCTACTTGCTGAAAGAAAATTTGTTTTTGGCCAAACAATAACAATTTCCTCTCAGTGTCTTTAAGACAAGGCAAATGTCTGTTCCTTACTTTCAAAAAACACATATAAACATACCTCTTTCAAAAACATCTACAATAATACAGAAATTAATCCTTATGATTTTTCTATGTCGGGTTATGTTGCAACTGATCTGTGTGTGTGTGTGTATGTATGTGTGTGTGTGTGTGTGTGTGTGTGTGTGTGTGTGTGTGTGTGTGTGTGTGTGTGTGTGTGTGTGTATGTGTGTGTGTGTGTGTGTGTGTGTGTATAAGTGTGTGAGTGCATGCACACGTTTGCATGTGTGAGTGTGCACACGCCCATACACACACACATGTACATATTTACAAACACAAGCATGCCCCACGCTTACACACACACACACACACACACACACACACACACACACACACACACACACACACACACACACACACACACACACACATATGTGTGTGTGTGTGATATGGTGAGAATGGCTAGACAGTGACAAACCTGAAGGGACACAACAAACTGTTTTATCAGTGACAGAATCAACAACAACAGTGACTGGTCTCCTTCAGTTGCTAACAACCATGGAGTTACACTGCTGGACTGATGTACCCCAGGCAGACACTTTGGCAGTACGATGAGGGAACCATCCTGTCACTTACACACTGGGCTCTCCATTGCATGACACTGATGGGGCCAAGGGAATTGGGATTTGTTCTGAATTTGTTCAAGATGGATTCATCACGCTCTGACAACTCCATATGGACTCCACCCAAATTTGTCAGCAATTATCTGGGAGACTCCCTAAGCCTGCGCAAAATCTTATGCGCAGCAAGATCTTGAAATGGGGAGGGTGGGAGAATGAACCTATGAAACACTCAGCTGACACCACCAGAATGATGGAAATATTAACATGGGTGGTTTTTAATGTTGTAGGCTGGGACAGAATTTGAAGTATCTGATCATGAGTCAATGGTTCTGTCAAAACAACTAACAAGGAAAAGGTTTAAAGCCAATACAGCTTAAAGCCAGTGAAAGAATTTTCATTCATTTATTTATTTTTTGCAAAAGAATATTTCTAGGTGAAATAGACAAATCTGCAAAGTTTAACACAAAATAAAACAAAATTTGTTTAAAAAATCACCAGAGCTGGCAAACCCATGAGAAAAAAATATTTTTAAAAAACTTACACATCATACCAATGAGAGAATCAACAACAAAAATTAAAACAACTCAAAACTTTGTTTAAAAAACTGAAACAGAAACCAAGCATAAAATAGGCACAGAATACCCAAGTTACCCTGGCTATTTTGAGGGGAAAATAAAGTAAACATTGTTTAACATTAAAAAAAATTCAGCGTCAAAACAACTCAAAACTACGTGACAAATACTGTGTAGATAGATAGACAGATAGATAGATAGATAGATAGATAGATAGATAGATAGATAGATAGATAGATAGATAGATAGATAGATAGATATAAATACAGATATGTAAGAGCTTATATCGTTTTCTATTCACATTGCTGCTGTTTGTTCCCAAACCATATTTCTGAATATTCTTACTTAGATCTTTTCCATCGCTATTAAGCCTTTCTAGTTGGTTGATCAATTCTTCATGTCTTACCCGATTGAAAGCCTTGGTATGATCAACAAAGCATGATTATAAATCCTTATTCAACTTGACTGACCTCTCTATGATAGTTTTTAGGATGTGTATGGCATTAATAGTTCCTTTCATTTCGACAAATCCACACTGTTCTTCTTTTTCTCTTTTGGTTCTATTACCTGTCCTCATCATGATTCTTCTTGATAGGATTTTTGTTACATGACTCATCAAGCTGATTGTACAATGGAGTTCGCATTTATATCCTCTTTATTTTTTTTTATTGCACTTCTAAAGAAAACAGGGGCTTTTCGGGCTTTTTCTTTTTTACTGGATGTTTTGAGCAAAAAGTTCGAGGACAAAGTTTAAAGTTGTGTGGCATGACACCTGTGTTCAAACAAGTAGTCATCATTTCAGTTACATCAGTGAAATTTCTTCAATTTGGTCAAAAAGAAAAGAGGCAGGGATGGGATCAAGCCTGCAGGATTTTTGTGGGCATTGCAAAGACCATTTTTGTCATTTAATCTTGACTGACCAATTGAAATAATCTAAATGGAATGCAGGTAAAGGATCAAAGCTGGAACTGTATTTTCTTCTTATTTATTCCATTTTCTCTCTGAAAAACTCATTGAATTTGTCAGGGAAGCATTTTGGTGGAACATTGTTTGGAAGGATAATTTTAGCTGCTGTACCCATCACCTGGTAACTCAACTGGAACAGTTTCTTGCAAGAATATGAGTTGGAGAGTTTGTCATCTATGCACTGCTTTCAGACCTAAAAAATGATTCTACTGACCAAGTCTATGTGTTGACTGTATACTTGTCTATGACTATGGAAAGTCAAGAGAGTTTTACACTAATGTAGCTCAGCTTGACACTGATTTTGCATGGACTACTTGATTCCAATGATCCATGGTACTAAGGCGTGATCTGTGATTCTTCATGTGACTACAGGAGCATAAATGTCAAGCAGGTAACTGAGCCGAGAGCTGTAATAGTCTAAAAGATCAACAGAGTTGGATCATAAAATTGTAAGGGCCATGACATCTTTCCAGTACTAGAAGCCTGATGAAGATCATTAACATTTACCAAAGTAGTTTATAACTAAAACGGTTCAAGGTCAGCTTAACAGCAGTCTGTAAAGTTAACATGTTACATGACTTGATTTTTAAAATTGCTTTCTTGATTTGTCAATGCCTAGGGAAATAGTATTACAAAATGGTCAGAAACTGCAAAGGCAGAAGTACCACAGAACAGATCTATTTTTAACCTCTGTGCCCATTGCAAAAAGCACCTCCAACACCACAGTGAGTTCTACCATGTCTTCACAGCATAAAGAAGGCACTGACAAGTACCTCCAACACTACAGTGAGTTCTACCATGTCTTCACAGCATAAAGAAGGCACTGACAAGTACCTCCAACACTACAGTGAGTTCTACCATGTCTTCACAGCATAAAGAAGACACTGACAGAGTCTGGTAGGAGGCACTGTGGGCTACAATGAAGAAATTTTAACATTAGGCAAACATTTATTGATTTAACAACAACACCCAGCAACTATACTCCAACGCAACCAGTTGCTGAGTATGTGTGGTATGGTTTCATACTTCAGCTGGAGTTTGTCTGAGCTGCCTTCTGTCTCCCACACTTTTCAACATATTTCTGGAACACATCATGACTGATGCACTTGAAGATCATGTCAGCAGAATCAGCACTGGGGGAAGAACCATCACGCACCATTGTTTTGCAAATGACACCAACAGTCTGGCAGGTTGTGTGCAAGAACTCACAAAGCCTGTTAAAGGTTAGATGAAACATCAAGATACGGCATGGAAATCAGCGCCAAGAAGACCAAGCTGATGATCAGCCACAACATCACAATCACTACTGATATAAGTGTCCATGGACTGAAACTAACAACAATTCAACAATCCACTTTCCCAATATTTGATTAACATCAGGAATGATTATTTGATTAACATCAGGAATGATTATTTGATTTACATCAGGAATTATTACATCAGGAAGTATTGGGGCCGTCATTTTACGAAAACTGCTTTGAGTTGTGAGATCAGAACTTAACAAATCCTTTCAGCAACAGACTTCACAGTCCACTTCAAAGGCTGAAAATGGACAATCATGCCATTTACTCTTTTTCTGTCATACATCTAGACATAAACAATGCCCACTTGGCATGTTGTGGCGTGATAAAAACAACAAAAGTTGTCATTTTCAGTGATAAATTTTTGTGCTGTAACACAAAACTCTATTTTGATTTTTTTTTTTTTCAAGATCTCTGCTTCTTTATTCATTTATTTATTCATTCATTCATTTATTATCACAATGGTTTCATCATCATCATCATCATCATGTGCCCTACCACACGGCGCTGACGATTGCGGCCCTCCATACGAATCTATCCCTTGTCGCTGCAAGAACATCTCCCACACTCCCTGTCTTCAGCCACCCCTGCAAGTCCGTCCAATATTTTCTCCCTGAGTCTACCTGATGTTCTCTTTCCCTCCCGCTTTCCTGTTGTGACCAGGCACTCTCATTCCCCTTTTCTCATAAAATGTCCTATAATGTTGCTTGTCTTTTCCTAATAATGATCTTCTTGTGTCTGCCTCCTTCAAGACTGTCTTGCTTGTTTTCTTTGTTGTACAATGGATTTAACATGTGAAATTCTGGCTGCTCTCCCTGGGGATGACCAAGTATTTCTGTTTTAACTATGAAGGTGGATTTTTCTATGAAATTTTGCCAGGGGCAATTCCTTTGTCACTGGGGGATCTCTAACATGTGCTGCACACAGGACCTTGGTTTATCATCTCAACCAAATCATCACATAAAGTCTAGTGCAGTGTGGGGAGAAAAACCCATCTGATCTGATTAAAACCTAGGTTTCACACTTGCTAAGCAGGTGCTTAACTAGGCCTACTAAGCCACACAATCCACAGTAAAACATGGCCAAATAACAAACAAAACAAAACAAAAAAGTTGCTCTAGATACTGAAAATGCTCAAAGCTCAAAACAGAGATCAAAGTCCTCAAGAGATCATTCCACTCCATTATGGCTGTGTGATTTTTCTGCCTCTTTTTGGAACAAGTATGAAACATGTGGGTGTGTAAAATTGTGTGCACATGTGTGTATGTGTGTTTGTACACATGTGTATCAATGTACATTGTCTGAACATGTGCATTAATATATTAATGAGTGTGAGTGTGTGTGTGTGTGTGTGTGTGTGTGTGTGTGTGTGTGTGTGTGTGTGTAAAGGGTATTTGTGTCAATGTGTGTGTGTGTGTATGTATGTGTGTGTGTGTGTGTAAAGGGTATTTGTGTCAGTGTGTGTGTGTGTGTGTGGCGTACATGTGTGTGTGTGTGTGCATGCGTGAGTGCGTGCGTGCCTACGTGCGTGCGTGTGTGTGTGTGTGTGTGTGTGTGTGTGTGCGTGTGTGTGTGCGTGCGTGTGTGTGTGCGTGCGTGTGTGTGCATGCGTGCGTGTGTGTGCATGCGTGTGTGTGTGCGTGCGTGTGTGTGTGTGTGTATGTGTAATGAGAAGCTGAGACGACAGACCAAAGCAAACAGGATTGAAAATAAAAGGAAAACAAAGCACAGCGAGCGATGTTCATGAAATCCTTGGCCCCGTATTGAAACACACATACACACACACGCGCGCGCGCACTCACACACACACACACACACACACAACACACACAAGCGCGTACGCGTGCACACGCGCGCGCACACATACGCCCAGCCTACGACAATTCTCACGAGTGTGCATACACGGCGCACAGGAATTGTAAGGGACAGGACTTAATCAATTTTCACAATGAAGAGGAAGAAATTAATCAATCAAACAACAACAACAAAAACTACGTAAAACACACACACACACACACACACACACACAACACACACACACATACCCAGCCTCAAGACTTTCTGTCACCCCAAACCTCAACAGTAGTTAACTCTCTTTGTGCTCAACTCAAAAGCCAACAACACGACGAGCCAGAGTTCACAAGAGGACTCTACCCAAGTCGCTATCGCGGCCGCACGAACGCTTGCGAAATTGTGTAGGCCTACACTGTGTAAAAAGCTTCAACAAGCACGCTTGACCGTTCATTCCTTGTTCAGGCCTATCGTACTCACCCAAACGTTGCATCCCTATTGCCATCATCGCCACTGACATGTTTTGCGAGATTCAACACAGCACAAGCGCAAGCAACAGATCTGTAAACCAATGACTTTATCGATCACCGTGAAAAGCCCGTGCTGTCATGTTGGGACGGGAGAAGGGAATGTTTAAAAAAAAAAGTCGGGGAAAAGCGGGGAACCCCCTAGTTTTCGCGCTTGTGCACACAGTCAGTGCGACGGCTATTGCGCCGATCAACTTTTCTCAGAATCTTGGAAAGTTACTTTGAAACAGAGGTTGGCCTGCGTATCCAGGTTTTCTTCTTCTTTTTCTTCTTCTTCTTTTTAACCTGTTATTGCAGAGTGGAAGAGAAAGAATAAGGAAAATGTCACGGACGACTTTACCTCACAATTTGAAAATTTAGTAGTAGTAATAATGATAATAATAACAACGATGATAACAATAACACATAAACAAATATGAATAAACTAAAAAATAGTGAAGCCAATTTAACAATCTCCCTTTTCTCGAGAGAGAAAAATTAAAAAATGTGACCTTTGCCTGCAGGTATGCATACATGCGTGTGTGTGAACTTCTGTGTGCATGCATTCGTGAGCACTTATGTGTTTACAGATGCCTGTTTATTTCAGAGGATGAATTAAGGACCAAATCAGTACAGTCTGCCCATTTTTATGTTCTTTTGGATGTTTTATTGTTCAGTTTTGGACTGCATGTAACGTCAGTAAAACATGACCGCCATAAACAGGAAATCAGAATAAGAACATATCTTTAATTCACAAAACAAGACAGGCACAATGTTTCGGCCAACTGGCCTTTGTTAGTGCACAAGAGACAATAAAGAACAAATACACAAAACTTTGGAGAAATAAAAATGAAACAACACCGACAGAGAAAGATGATTTAGACTTCGTGAAACATGAAATCTGGTAGGCCTATAGTTAGGCCTTCCGGATATGTACGCGCACACTACCACGTCGTCAGTTGAGAAGTTGCAAGTTTATTCTTGGTTTTATCTTTGAAAGCATGTGAAATATGCGGGGTGGCATAATCTTTTTGAAATGTAATGACTGGATTGACAACTTGGCTTGAAAGACCTTTCTCCGTAGCGCACAGTACAGTTCTAGATAAAGTGGTCTTTATCTACCAATAATTAATAAGTGTTGAAAATGTGATGGTGTCAAAAAGACTGCAAACTTATAAAAAGAAATACAAGTTACATGTAGGCCTATATCAAAATCTTGACGTCGTGCATAACGTCACTTGTGTTACGTGTGGAAGGTAGGCTGTCTTGTAGAATCGGTATGATGTCGTTTTAATGTAGATCTACTTTCGTGACAAACACAGTGAAAAGCACACACATTTGGATTCATGATTAGATTTAAGTAAATGCGCAAACGCAGACGTGGCATCTCCCCTGTTTCCCCCTTCCATTTACACACACACACACACCACACACACACTAAAGAGGCCTGAAGGCGCAAGATCAGCCATTCCGTTCTGTAGAACCGTACTTCGCTTTGCTGGATGAATGCTGCTGTTGCCTTTCCAATCCGGCATTTTGGTGTGGTTAATTAAGGTCTTTATTATTGATGATAGAATTGCCAGGGTACGTACAATTTTCTACCTTCTCAACCTTCTTCAGGTCAGCGAAGACAATCATCTTTCGCAACTGATGTTTCCCGCTCAACATGGTCATGGTGTTTTAGGCTTGATAACGGGGACCCTGTTTTCTGCATAGCTGCCGATGTCAGCCACAAGTAACTGAAGATCTTGAGTGTTACTTGTCATAGCAGCTAGATCTATGTCGTTAGAAAAGTCAATATCAGACAAGTTTTTTGTTTGTCTGTTTGTTTTGTTGTTGTTGTTTTCTTCTTCTTCAGTCCACCGGATTCTCTTTCTTTAGGCTGCGTAGTTTAGCACCCCGGGCAAGTCAATGGCTAGGCCTATCGTGAAAAGGAGAGGGGGAAAATACACGCGTGTCTGAGGCTGTAGCACCTTCTGTCTTGATCCTGGAGTTGTTACAGATTATGTGGCTGATACAATTTTCTCTGGAATGCCACAAGACTTTAGGATTTTCGAAGGTGATGGTTTGTGGACACAGTCAAAAGCTTTGGTAAAATCTATGAATCTGGTAGCGAGCGGAATAAGATATTCTCCATATTGTTGAATCTAGATTTGTCACAGGGTGAAGATCTGCTCTATGCACGATCGTCTGGGACAGAAGTCTGCTTGCTCTTCTTGCTGTTCATTGTCTACCGCCGCACAGTGAATTGAGAACTTTTCGGGGGTTGCAGACCATCTCGCCATTCTTTTAGTCCTCTGGGACAACGGCAGAGTTCCATACCAGGTTGCAGAGTCTGCACATCCAAGTGACGAGACAGTCCCCTTCACCTTTAGCATCAAACCCTGGAGATTTGTTGTTCTCAATGTCTTGACAGCTTTCCTGATCTGACTTCCCTACAGTCCTGGCTTATAGTTATAGGCTACTTCGTCTTGTCAAACACGTGTTCTAATTATTTTTTCTTTCTTTCTTTTTTTTTTTTTTTGTTTTTTCTGGTTCGTGTGCACGAATATGCCCGAACTATTTGTTACAAGACAGAATCACTGAAAGAATCTCCTTTTTTTCCGAAATGAAATCATCTTCTAGATCTATCCTATGTGGGAAAAGAAAACAGTACGTTGCTTACATGTAAACCTTTAATAGATAAGGGTGCAGTTTAGGTTTCTCTCGCTCCTGTAGATTTGCCGTAGGAATACGTGGCCAGATTTAATTATTTCCGACAACTTTCATACTAACTGAACTCTAATCCTCGCCCTACCATTAACCTTCACCTTGGGACTGGCGATCTAAACTGATCCAGAGGGTATCCTGTCACTTCACAAAATCTGTGAGAGAACTAAACCGCATGATGATGTTTTTCATGAAATGGTTTAAGTTTTACGTCACTTCAAGTGGTGCAATGAATCCTCCAGACAACGTCACCTCGTGATTCGTCGTCTCCTTTTGAAATGAAGACATCACCGTATTCACGCATATCAATAATTCTTCGAGTCAAACACTGCAAGGGTTTATATCTTCTATCTTCAGACCGGAAATCTGTAGCAAAGAACATGGTTTATCTTAAGCATTGTATAAGTTCATTAATTAAAGATTCGAGGAAGCACTTTTCGATACATATGTAGGAACTTAACTTAATCTTGACGGTAATTCCTAACTTTTTCCTTTAAAAGTATTTATCAGTTTACTCAAGTTGTACCTGGAATATGTTCAAAACCACACTGTGGGCTTATGTTGTGCTGGGATGATATTCTCTTTGCCGCTGAGGTCAAATCGTTGCGCATCGGCGACACATATTGAAGAAGAAAATTAGATATAATGACAGAAAACAACTTTTGTTCTTGATCTTATATAGAAAGTCAACTCTTCGAATTTTTTATAATGTTTGTTTCAGACAATGGAATCATGAAGACAAAGATGAACTAGAATAACAGCCACTTGTGACCGTGAAGAAGCATGTGAGATGACACAAAACTTGACTGCAACAACGGTAGAATGTCAAAAATGGTGGAAACAGACTTTGATTAGTTTGAATATTGTCAACGGTTCCTGAAAACGTGCTGTTCACAAACCCTCCACAAAACCTGCTGATGTCAGGCACTGTCTTGCCCGTGTGACCTTGACTTTGACACCTTGTTATCCGAACTTCTGCATTTGCCACTCCTCAATGGTCCACATGTTTAACCAACACTTGATACAGATTCACTAATGAATAACTTAGAAAATCTTGCTAACACATTTTAGTTACAACACACACACACACACACACACACACACACACACACACACACACACACACATACACACACACACACACACACACATACACAACACACACACACACACACATACAAATACACACACACACTCTCATACAAGTACACACACTCTTATATACGCGCGCGCGTGCACACACATACACACACACACACACTCATACAAGTACACACACTCATATAAGCGCAAGCAAGCACACACACACACACACACCGTCTAATATCACTTATAGTGGAAAGACGTTAAATCAAGCAACGAACGAACAACACACACACACACACACACACACACCAACTAGTCCTTGACAGAATGAAGATTTGTTGTTTTATGAAAAAGAAATAACAGGAAGCTGAAGCCACCATAACATTACTAACAAGTTTTGGCTTTCCTTTTATTCCTGGATTCATTATATGCCGTACTTACCTTACAGCACTTGGTTCAAAAGGAATTCATTGCACTCGGGCAATTCCATATATGTTCCACCGAAATCTGCCAGCAATTATCTGACAGATTCCCTGAGCCTGCGCAAAACTGTGCACTGGCAAGGTCTTGAAATGGGAAAGGGAGGGGGGGAGAGACCTATAAAACACTAAGCTGACACCACCAGAATCAACAAACATTAAGATGGGCAACGAACACGCCAGTTTTTTTTTCTTTTCTTTTAAATTAATATTGCGAGCCGGAATTGAACTCGAGATACTAGGTCTTGAGTCAACGGCTCTATCAGAAGAACCAACCCTGTCTTTTTATATCTGGGGTTCCATTCTCCAGCGGGTCACAAGTTAGTAGCCACCTCAGTTCAGTTGTCCTTGCCATCAGAATCAGATGATTCACCGACTGTGGCAAAGTGGGCGGTACAACGGACAACCAAGTGGAAGATCATGGGTTTGATCCCCGTTAGCCCCCTGGGAAAAAGCAGATTTGGGAATTTTTCGGCCGTGATAGCTCTTACCTGGAGTTGAGCATACTCTGTGCTCACTGGGAACACTGGAACCGCGCAGTCGAGTCTCATCCATTTTCAGGGATGTGTCATTTCCAGGTGTTGTTCCAGTTTCCTGTTCAACACCATAGGCGTCTGTATCTTTCGGGCCTGGTTGACACTGGGATAGTTTATGACAGGGAGCGTGGATGGCAGTCCCCAGGCTCCCAACACAGTGTTGATTGTTCTCTGTATTAGGGAAGATAAACTAGCAAGGTGGACGAAATGACCACTTAATATTAGACCTGTACTTATTAAGCATTCGGAAATACTCAAAAAAAAATAATAAAAAGATTTACTGAATCTGGCAAAAGTTATCATATATAGCTGAGAATCGTACTGAAATATTCGTTACACACAACCACACACACACCACACACACTCACACACACAAACACACAATGCAGGCACGCACGTGCGCACATACACATCACATGGCGCACATCCCCTCACATGCGCGCACATCCCCTCCAGTTTATTGAAAAGTGTGTTTGTGTGCCTGTTTGTGACAAAAATGTGTCAGCAAGACTTTCTCGGCTGTTTCTGGACGGATCTTTTCAAATATGGGTCCAAGGTGAATAAGGTCAAGGTTACACAGACCTAGAAAGGTGCCTAAATCAGTCATTTTTAGGAAGGTGAAGGAGAAAGATGGCAGGGTGGTTTAGACTTTTGTCTGCCAATAAATGAACTCGAGGTTATACGGATGTTTCTCGTTGAAGCCTCAGTTTGACCGGAAAACTGTACTGAACGTCTAGTCCTCCGGAAGGAGATGAAAAACGAGTCGATCCCGTGTGCCTTCTGGTCTGCGCACGCTAAAAGATCCCACGGCATTTGAAAATCATGAAGAGCAGGGCATTCGCCCGTCTCAGCGGCCCTGGAGTAAAGTATTGGAGAGATAGGTTCATTTCCCAGGCCTCTCCCCTTGAGGACCAATTAGCCTTCGTGCCTTTCTGCAGTCTTGGTAAATAAAAAAAAAAAAGGAAAAATGGGTGGCGCTGCACCATGGCGACGCGCTCTCAACAGGGAAAACAGCCCGATTTTCACATGGTAAACTCCATCACGACAGCAACAACAACAACAAAAACAACAAACATACAAAACAAAACAAAACAAAACAAAACAAAAACAAAAAAAGAAAGAATAAAGACAGAAAAAAAGGAAAGAAAAAAGAAATGAATATGAATATAAACAGTGCTTTCTCAGCAACTTCTGACAATATTTACATTCTACTGTTACTGTTGTGACACTGTACCGGTATTCTCCTTTCACGTCAAGTTCTATTCAATCCAATGATCTGATGCTTTGTATGGTCATAGTCATCTTGACAATTACATATCTTGGTTTTCTGGAGGAAGCGAAGACTTCAAATGAGTTATTGTTGTTTGTTTTTTTCCCAGTTGTACGTGATTTAACAAATTCAATCTTTTGCTGAATCATTGCGTTGTATCTTTCTAAGCATCAAAGCCGTCATAACAAAAATAGTCAAGCCATATCAATACAGTTCTTTTTCTTTGCGGGTGGGGTTAACATTTGTGTGAGCAGCAGTATGATGGCTTTTATCATTTTAACAATATCATGAATCCAGACCCATGAATGCCAAAAGTTGACGACTTTAGCTTGATCTCAAGGTCACAAACACAAGATTGTAGAAATGTTTTGTATGTCATAACTCTCGTATTGACTCTCGTGTGACTGTAACCATGTTTGGCTGTTTATTTTAGTATTTGTGTGTGTGTGTGTTGTTTCGTTCTTTGATTTAACGTCTTTTCACTATGAGTGATATTAGACGGGGGTGTGAAGAGAGAGAGAGAGAGGGAGGAGAGAGGGTTTGGGGTGTGTGTGTGTGTGGTGTGTTGTGTGATTTTTTTTCCTTTCTTTCTTTTCTGGTTTTTTTTTGTGTTTTTTTTATACAAAATAACTACTCCCTGTTAAACAATTGTATTTGATCGACCTTGTTTGATTTTCAAGATCATCTTCATTTCATGATTACATTGCGTGAAACAAACAAACAAATTCAAAAAGAAGATTGTTGAAATGGTTGGACCATTTGCTTAAAGGAAGATTGTTGAAATGGTTGGACCCTTTGCTTAAAGGAATGACTTTCAGGAAAAGAAGGGGGAAGCCCCTGCAGTACTCCTTCACGTTGACGTGTAGTGTCCAGTGTGTGAGACTGGTTTCTAAATCACAAATCATGCCGCCAGTTTGTCGCTCCCGCCGCTATCACACCCTTTTCCCGCGCTGCTCCAGTGGCATTACGCTAACTCCACGGTCAGACTATGCTAAGATCGGAACAAACAAACGAACAGATAAGAAAAAAAAAAACTCCCTGCGTCCTGCTACAGCATAGACACAACAACTACCAACAAATCGAAAGAAGAAGACAGACTGACAACATTTAATTCACACCAAGTTTTATTTACAACACTAACATAACACGACGAATACACATGCTGCTCGTCCGCACGCCAGTGCCCCAAATTCACCACTGATTGGCGCTAGAAATCGTTTTCGATATATCCTATCATCGTTGATTTGCTTCACAACAAACTCAGTACAAATATGCGAGTTAGACGTGTTACTTGCGGAACACACGAAACATGAACGAGCAAACTTACGAGAAATATGAGGGTATCATACACACACACACATACATGCACAAATGCACATAATTATAAACACACAAACTCGCACAGGAATCTACACCTGCACATATATACACATGGCTATATACAATGTCAGGGCGGAATCTGCACGTGGATTTTTAAACAGGCCTGTTTGATCGGTGTGCAATGGAAATACTGGGCAGTTGTGGTTCAACAGTCGTAGAACAAGAGAACATACAATTCAAATCATATTGGGGGCAGTTGTGTTCGTACCGTCCACTCATTCCAGCTTTACAACATAGACCCAAACCAACTGACTTCGTTCACTCCAAATCCCAGTGCTAGAGGTGTACATAATCAAAGCTAACGATGATATATCTGTTGTCAGTCCACCCATCAGAGAAGATTTTGCACTGCCAGGTTAATTCCTTGGGGTTTAGTTGTGTATGTTGTGATCCAACATTAAACCCCACCCATAAATGTGTTACAAAGATTTCAACTGACATTTACACTGTTCCAATGCACTGTATTCGTTGCTAAAAAATATTTTTCGTAATATTCTTTTCTTTTCTTTCTTTCTTTCTTTTTTCTACCTTTTCTGTTTTCTTAAAGAGGAGATTGTTTCATATCGACCGCAGGTGTGTGTGTGTGTGTGTGTGTGTGTGTGTGTGTGCGTGCGTGTATGTGTGTGTGTGGTGTGTGTGTGTGCGCGCGCGTTGTATGTGTGTGCTCATGTGAGTGAGCTTGTATGTGTATGTGTGCACATGTGTTGTATATATATGTGTGTGTGTGCGTGTGTGTGTGTGTGTGTTTTGTGTGTGTGTGTGTGTGTGTGTGTGTGTGAGCAAGATTTTCTCAGCTTTCTCTGAATGGATCTTCACCAAATTTTGGTCAATGGTTAAACCGCTGAGGAGTGGCAAATGTGTAAGTTTGCAAATCATGGCGCCAAGGTCACACGGACAAAATTGTGTGAAAAGCATTTACTACTACTACTGCTGCTACTACTACTACTAATGATATGAATAATAGTAGTATTGATAATGATAATAATAATAACAACCCAATCATAATAAGAATAGTACTGATAATAATAATAGTGATGATGATGGTGATGGTGATGATGATGATGACGACGACGACGACGATGATGATGATGATGATTTCATGTCCCAAAGAACATCCGAGAAATGCTGAAGAAGTATTTTCATTTTCATGCTAGCAATGGAGGTCATCTTGAAAGCAGCAGTGAGGACTTCAGGCTCAGATGATCTCGGAAACGGATACCAAATGCCCCCGCTAAAACTCTTCATGGACGACATGACAGGACTTTCCACAAAAGAAGAAGAGACATGCGGGATCCTGAAGCAGTTGGACAAAGTCGTCCTCTCATCTAGGATGAAAAAACCACGGAGCCTCTCAGTGAGGAAAGGTAAATTAGACGCAACAGTGATGTTTACTGTCGCCAGTCAGTCCATTCCAACAGTGACAGAAGAACCAGTGAAAAGCCTCAGAAGGTGGTATGACAACCCCCTGAAAGATGCACAAAGGGGTATGGAAACCAAGCAAATGGCAGAAGAATGTTTGCAGGTAATAGGCCGATGTGACCTTCTCGGCAAATACAAAGTATGGTGCCTGCAGTTCATGCTGATTCCAAAGCTCCTCTGGCCTCTGTTGATGTACGATATCTGCACTAGTACAGTGGAATCAATGGAGGCCGAAATCAACAAATATACAAGGAAATGGCTTTGTGTTCCACCCAGTCTCACTGACGTTGTGCTCTATTGTCGCCAGGCAAAGTTGAAGCTACCCCTAAAATCCATTGTTGAGGAGTACAAGGCAGGAAAGATCAGGCTTCTTAGCATGCTTGAAGACTGGAGATAAGATTGTGAGATCAATCCAGCCCAAGCTGAAAACTGTTAGGAAATGGAAAGTCAGGAGTCACTGGTCGCAACGAAAGAAAACCTCATGGTCAACGCAATAACTGGGCACACACAGACCAACAAGCAGGGACTGGGATCAGCAAAAATGGAATAGCTGTCAAAGGCCAACTGGAAGGCAAAAAGAGATATCATAATACAAGAGATGAAGAAAGGAGAGGCTACCATAAGACTTTAGAAGGTGGTTCAGCAAGGCCAACAGGGGCAGTGGACGACTTATTATATATATATATATATATATATATATATATATTATATATATATATATATATATAATATATATATATATATATATATATATATATATATATATATATATATATATATACACAATATTTATATATACAATACAATATTTTATATAGCGCAAAATCTTGATAAATATCAAATCTAAGCGCTAAAACAGACACACACGCACGCACGCACACACACGCACGCACGCACGCACGCACCACACACACACACACACACACACCACACGCACCACGCACACCACACGCACACGCACACGCCCGCTATAAATGGGGAGAAAGAATAAAAGCAATGGAAAATTATAGAGAGCATATTATATACAATTATATATTACAATGTGATTCCCCTCCGAGTGGAGACAGGCTGCAGAGGGGATTGAGTGAGGTCAGGATTTTATGCAGAGGAGAAAAGGTGAGTTTTGAGAGCGGACTTGAAGGAGACAAAAGTAGGTTGCTGACGGACTGAGAGAGGAAGTTTGTTCCAGGAAAGTGGACCAGAAACAGAGAAGGCTCGTGGACCATAGGTATTGAGCTTAGTGCGTGGAAAGCGAAAAGTCAGAGGATCGGAGGTAGAGCGGAGGGTACGTGAGGGAACATAGATCTCAAGTAGGCTTGACAGGTAATCGGGGGCTACGTTATTGAGGCTTTTGTAGCACATGGTGTCTAGTTTGTACTGTATGCGCTTTGATACAGGGAGCCAGTGAAGTTGTGCCAGGAGAGGAGATATGTGGTCAGCTTTTTTCTTTTTTAGTACAAGGCGTGCAGCATTGTTTTGAATGCGCTGCAAGATGTGAATGGTGGAGGCAGGAAGACCAGACAGGAGTGAATTGCAATAGTCAATGCGAGACATAATGAAGGAGAGAACGAGTTTTGCAGTTGTTTCGACAGAGAGATACTTCCTGATCAGGCTTATACGATGGAGGTGATAGTAGCAAGATCTGGCAGTTTGAGAAACAAAGTTGTTCATAGAGAGGGTAGAGTCAATGCAGACACCAAGTTTTTAGCTGAATCAGAAATTGGGACTGATGTGTTACATAATGGGAGAGAAAGAGGAGGCAGCTGAGAAAGTTTCTGACTGGTGCCAATGAGGATAGCTTCTGTCTTGTCATCATTAAGCTGAAGTTTGTTGAACGTCATCCAGTTCTTAATGCCCGAGTAACACTCATTGGTGCGAGTCAAGAGGCGCTGTATATTGTCTGGTGTGTCACTGTCTAGAAGTTGGGTGTCATCAGCATAGAAGTGGTGTTTTATAGAGTGGGAGTTGATGATGGTGGACAGGGGGAAGGTGTAAAGAGTGAAAAGAACAGGGCCAAGGACAGATCCTTGTGGAACACCACAGATCAGGAATGCAGGTGGTGTGCCATTAATGAGAACAGTTTGTTTTCTGTCTGATAGATATGAAGTGAACCAGGAGAGAGCAATGTCAGAGATGCCAAAAGTATGATGAAGTCTAGAAAGGAAAATGCCATGGTCAATGATATCGAAGGCTGCAGACAGATCAAGGAGTGTGAGGAGAGAGACTTTGCCAGTATCAGTTGCAAGGAGGAGATTGTTGAGAATGTGTAGCAGGGCAGTTTCAGTGCTATGGCACTGGCGGTAGGCTGACTGGAAAGGATTGAGGAGATTGTTGGCAGACAGGTGAGAGTTCAGCTGGTTGAGGACAACTTTTTCGATGAGTTTTGACAAGAAAGAGAGATTAGAGATAGGCCGGTAATTTTTCAGTTCATTTGGGTCTAAATTGTATTTCTTGAGGAGAAGGTGAACAATAGCAGACTTGAAAGAATCTGGGACAGTTCCAGTTTGAAGAGAAGTGTTGATGATGTCAGTGATGAATGGGAGGAGAGTAGGGAGACAGTCAGAGTAGAGAGAACCTGGAAGAGGATCCAGTTCGCAGGTTTTGAACGACATGGATCTGATTGTGTTGACAATTTCTTCTTGTGAGACTGGGGTAAAAGTAGTAAGAGGTGTGCCAGAGAAGGAAGGGTCAGGTGGCATGGTTGACAGGGTGTCCTGTCAAGCCTGTCACGAAGAGTTTGTATTTTGGTGGTGAAATACTTGGAGAATACAGATGGGAGTTCTTCATTTGTGTGTTTTGTTGGGAGAGGTAAATCTTTTCGTGTGCCAAGGAGATGATTCATGGTTGTAAAGAGTTCTCTTGAAGAAGAGGCATTTAGGATTTTGGTTTGGAAATAGCTTGTTTTTGCAGATGCAATGAGGGTGGATACTTTTGTTTTAGAGGCTTGGGAAAATGCACTCTAAAGACGTCTAAGCCGGAATGACTTTGATGATTTCATAGATTGACAACATTGCGGAATGGACTGAGGAGGGACCCAGGTTTGGCAGGAAGAATCTGGTGAACAGTTCTTTAGTGAGGCGCCCAAAGACTTTTCATGGAGTTACGGGAAAAAAGAAGAGGAGAGAGAAGAAGAAGAAGAAGAACAAAACTTTCATGTCATAAAGCATACTTGTTGTACTTCACAATACCAGATAATGATCAAATTTAACACATAACAACAGACAAAACAACAAGAAATGAAAACATATACTAGAGATGACCAGTCACATAGAATAAAGGACACCAACAGCACCCAAAATGAATAGAACTACAAGTCTTCACATACACACATCACACGAATAAACACACTCATTAAGGATGTGGAGCTGGGGAACACACAGCCTGTTTGGCGTGTGACTCTTGACACAAGTTCTCATCCGCTCTTCGTTTCACTTTCATCTCCCCCCCCCCCTCTCCCCCGCACACACACACGATAAAGGGCTAGATTATACTCAGCTGGTTGAATGATCCTTGAACCAAGTTCTCACACCCTCTCTCCGTTTCATTCTCACGTGCCAATACATCATACGTGCCAGTGTATTAGGTAAGTGGAACTGGATAAACACTAAAGAAATCATATGAGAGAGAGAGAGAGAGAGAGAGAGGAGAGAGAGAGAGAGAGAGAGAGAGAGAGAGAGAGAGAGAGAGAGAGGAGGTCAGTGAGAATAACGAACGACGATAAAGTGAAATGAACACACGCACGCACAAAATTAGAGCACCTACACACAACAGAAAAGCTAGAAGTAAAAAAGAGCACCAGGTAGACCCAGGGAGAAAATGTTGGACAGTTTTGCAGAGAGGGTGGGCACAAGAAGGATAGGAGATGTACTTCCAGCGACAAAAGATAATTCGAATGGAGGGCCATCATCGCCAACTCCAGGCGGTAAGGCACATGATGATCATGATGATATCTCTGTGTGTGTGTGTGTGTGTGTGTGTGTGTGTGTGTGTGTGTGTGTGTGTGTGTGTGTGTGTCTGTCTGTCTGTCTATCTGTCTCTCTCTCTCTCTATATATATATATATATATGTGTGTGTGTGTGTGTTATATATATATATATATATATATATATATATATATATATATATATATATATATATATATATATAATCCTTTCCTATTCCTCTGAGGGAGGTATGTCTACATCAGGAATACTTGACGTACGATTTTCTTTGGTGGTCCCTTTCCTGCTCATCACAAGGTTCTGACTATATTTACATTTTATTGCCATTGTTGTGTTGTTGTACCATTGTCCTCGCTTCACGTCAACTTCTATCTTATCTGATGTCTACGTCATGGTGACCTTGGGAAATACAAAATCTGGATTAATTTCTGTATAAAAAGCGAGATTGTCAGAATGGCTTGGTCATCTTGCTGTCGTCTATATGCTTGTTTATATTTTGTTCATTTATGAATTCATAATTTGCAGTTCTCTTCTACACATTGGGAAAAAAATTAGCCGAAAAAAAACTAAATCCTACTGTATGCGAGACAAAGAAAAATACAGATAGAAACACACACAACACACCACACACACACACAACATCCTGGTTGCAGTTAATCCAAGGTTCTGTTTGACCTTGTTTTCATATCTCACCTTTCAGAAAGGAGTTTGATCAGTTCATACCAACCCACTAGAGGGACGTCACTGGAGTGAGATGAGGGGTGGAGTGTGAACACTCATGCCTGTGAACAACTGATGTGTCAGTGTATTTCTCAGTTGCTTGCGGATCTTTTTGTTTTAAACGAGACAGATTTCCTTTCAATAAATAAATGGAATACATACATTTAATTCAGGTGACCCAAATTTTGGATAAGTTGCTAAAAGTGGGAAATCTTGTTGGGACATGTTTGAAGAAAATAGAAGTTGCGTAGTATGGAGAGAGAGAGAGAGAGAGAGAGAGAGAGAGAGAGAGAGAGAGGAGGAGAGAGAGAGCAGAGACAGAGACGACAGACAGGCAGTCAGACAGGCAGGCACAGACAGACAGAGACAGACAGAGTCCGAGACAGATACAGACAGAGACAGACAAACAGATACAGAGACAAAGAGGGAACTGCTTATGGTCAGGTGTCCCTCTATGGAATGACAGAGGCATCACATATGATCTGGAGACATGAAGCCTCCTCTCCGGGTGAGCTCGGAAAAGAAAAGAAAATGGGTTTACATCATGAAAGGGAAATTATAACTATGGCTTGACAATCTGTTTCATTTCTTGTTTTGGTGTGATCAACAGTAATGTATTTATAGAAACATTAACAATAATTTCAGGCCACTTCTTGGTAGTCTTTCGCGCCGTACTAACCTGTGCTGAGTAAATGAGGTGGTGCTAAAAACACCCGCACACACACACGTAGGCATGCCTTCGCGCTACTCAGCAGTATGAGGCGGGGTGGGGTGGGGTGGTTGTATAACAGAGTGGTGATTAGAGTGCTAGCAGTCTTGGCATAATCGCACCACCCTAGTTCTTACCATAGACATCATATATAGACTGCGCACGCCCTCTGTGAGCCTTGAGGCGAAACGACCCCACCGCGAGCTTCAGGTGGCCGTCACATTGGAGACCTTTCAGCGCTCAGCTGCGTGTTGTTTACACTGTGTAAATGACTAGGACAGAGGGAATAATTTTTTAAAAGAAAATCGCCGTTGACCCATCATTAGCGTGCGAATGGTGAGTGTGTGTATGTGCGTGTGCGTGTGTGTGTGTGGTTGTGCGCGCGCACACACACACATTTGGACTGCCAAGGTATAAATGGGTACACCGCAATCCACTCAGAAGTAAATGGATACTACCCAGTCCACTCAGGCGAAAATGGGTACTTGACATTTACAGATGGGCAAAGTTTAACAAATTGATGATAGTCAACGGCACAAAGCGTGTTTGACAACTGATTGGAAGGTCGTGGATCTGAATCCCATCAGTCAAAAGTACAAATGTGGGATTTTTCGCGACCAGCAAGTTCCTACTTAAGAATTGAACGTGCTATGTGGGCTCATTGGTTGAGACTGGGACCACACGGTCGAATCTCATCTTTTTTACAGATGCATATTGAAGAATATTGTTTAAGTTTCTAGACCAACATCACGTGTGTCTGCATCTCTCCAGCCAGGCTGATGCCAGGATGCAAGTAAACGTAGACTACAGTCTGTATCATCACCATGGCACTGTGAAAAATTGTACAAGATTCTGTGGCCCTGCGCGCCCTACTGTCATGATGACCTGTTTCCGTGGGTTTCAGTGGCTTGGGATAATGATACAGGAGTAGTAAAAAAGATGGGTCACCAAGACAATACCGACAATAAGAACGAAAATTGTGATACGAGTCGACATCGTCCACAAGAGGGATTTATTTTCATGTGTATGTGTGTGTGTGTGTGTGTGGGAGGGGTCTGGGTCTGGGTCTGGGTGTATCTGGGTCTGTGTGTGTGTCTGTGTGTGTGTACGCGTGTGTGTCTCTGGGTGCGAGTGAGCACGCGTGCTCAAAGCGTATGTATATGTTTGCACGTGCTGATATGTGTGTACTTCCATGTGTGTGTGTGTGTGTATACAAAGGCAGAGACAGACAGACAGACAGAGACAGAGAGAGAACTATATCTACGGTTATTTTTGTTAATATACGATGTTTATGCTGCATTGTTACCCTCTCCTTGTGTTGTTATTGTTGTTGTAAATACTTCTAACTTGCATTGACATAAAAAATATAGCCTTTGGGCTATTAATACGCACAACATTATCTCTAATTGTATGACGTCACTGGAAACGTGATGTCACTGATTGTGTGATATCTAATTGTATGACGTCACTGGAAATGATGTCACTGATTGTGCGTCCTCAAAACGGATCCTAGCATAGGTCAGAGACGGTCCCATTACACTTCATGGCCATTTGACAGTTGTGTATGGAAACAAGTCTGTGTCGTGTACAACAGTTTGCTACACGATTGATAAGCAAATCTGACTTAACAGACATTACCGATGTGAACGTTCGTTTAATCCACCCAAAGAGCTAACTATTCAACTAGATCTACAAAGAGAGCCCCAAATAACTGACTGAAACATTCACTACTCTCTTTCAAACGGCTGTCTTGACTTTTGTGGATAACTTCTTGAATATTTAGGCCACTGATGTTGGTTATGTTTTTGATATATGAGATTGGAGGTCTGCCTTTCTTCCTTTTTGCCTTCCTTGAAAAATGGTTGCCATGAGGTCTGTGTTCGTGCTATGAGACATGTGGCCAATGTTAATTTTAGTCTTTTGTTGATGTGTGCTGGTAATTTTCTGGTGGTATCAAGTTCTTCCAGGACTATCACAAAGGAATTAAAAACATACCTGAATACAAATTAAACAGAACTAAGGACACTAAAACATACATGAAAACATGCCTAAAATAGCTAAAATTGCTTCCGTATATCACATTTCCCGAAAGCCAAAAATGCACTTAATACATGTACCAATTATCAATCCTACGAGAAAATATGCAAGACTTTATTGAACACATACAGGTGAATGGACCAGCAAGACAGAAAATGACAGGAAGAAATGACAGAAAGCAAAGGAACAAGGCAGAAACAAAGAGAGTGACAGAAAAAAGGAAATTTCTAGCACAAAATTTCCAGAAGGTGGGGGATGTTATTTATAATGTAAGAGCCCCCAGCATCCCCGGGTGAAAAAAACCTAGACTATTTAAATATAACACAAGAAATTCCAAAATGGCTTTCACATCAACTGCCATGTTGCTATCACTGCCAGGTTATCTGGGGCCTCCTTTTTGTTCAAATTGAGGAAGCTTAATGCTTGGTTGTCAATCTATCTTCATTGCCATTGATTCAACGTTTTATGAGTTATATATATATATGTATTCTTGCCTCATTCAAATTTCAAAGTTTCAAAAGGTCACAGTGTCAACAGTAATGCTATAACCCTCCCAAATTAAACCATGTTATTGTTCTAATTTCCAAATCTGGATTAACGAAGAAGCATTGCATTGTATTGTAAACATTCATCTGGGCATGGAACTTTGAAACTTTTTCCTAGCTAAAAAAGTGTAACAAACATTTTGTTAACACATTTCCATTTACATGTAGGCTGCAGCATGAAATTACCACCCTCGATTTTCATGTGCACACCTACACATGCAAGCTAAATGAAAGTGTAGATTCTAAACATTACCTTGAAATGCATAACATAAAAGAGGAAGCTTGAAAGCGTGTATGCATGTACACAGTTCTAAATAAACGCACACAATGAAAAATATGTACAGAACACACATGTACACTACTCATAACAATTCAAAAACACATGTGAAGTGACAAATCTTTATTACAGAAATATGTGGACATATAGTGTAATAGTCTATAGGTAGACAGTTTTACCTTTGTCTATTTTTAAAACCCCCATCCTACAGGATCTCTGCAGACACTGAACATGAAAAAAAAAAACATTCTGTAGACATTCCAAACGTTTATTTACATTCATTTTACCATCCTTGTTATTTCCATCACACACACACACAAAAAAAAGAACATGCAAGCAATAAGCATGAACATACAATGAACACCTTTATACAAAGTTTTACTGAATCCATAGGAAAGCACACCTCAGTTTCACAGATTGATTATCCTGAATTATAATTTTTTCCAACAAAGTTCAGTTAATACATAAAACATTTGATCTTCTTGTACCCAAGTTTCAGTCTAGTTCCAATGCCAGTATTTGCCATACTTATGTTCCACTACATCAGTTCTATGACAAAGCCTGACAATGCCTTGTGATCTATGTGACAATTTCTGACCATTAATAATAATTTACAACAAACTTATGTTACAGTGATGTTTACTTGTAGTTTTATCTCCCACAATGGAGAGAGGAAAGAGATTACATTACAATACCGTAAACTTTTCACACTCAAATAAAGGACCTGGTGTCATGATGAAATGAACCTTTAAAAAGTTCTGAAAATGATTCAATCCACTTTAAACACAAAAGTTATGAATTGGTTTGCACATGAAACACAAAATCGTGAGCGTATTTCATACTTATCGGAGGGAGGCTGAACGTATGTTTATCAGTTTCACTACTAACAATTCCTTACAGAATATGAACGGTAACATGTCATAACATATTACTTGGTAAACTTGTGGATGGACTTGAGCACTGAATGACATTTTGTGAAGGCAGTTTACAAAAATACCTGTTTGACAAAATGTCATTTCTACATAAAGAACAGACTGTCTTAGTGAAACAGTTACATGAGTTCTCAATAAAGTGCTCTAGGAGCTATACATCATTTTTCTCGCCTCATATGCTCAAAAGAAAACCAATCTCCATTCAAAAAGGTGCAACAACTGCACAAGCATTCATCCTGCAACTAAAACCTATCAGTAGGCCTAATGTTGTAACTCAAACACTCACTTCAATTCAAGTAACATATCAGCCACCACATTTTAAAAACAAACAAACAAAAAAAAACTTCTAAGCCTGTAGGCCTACATAATGAAATACTTGATGCAAGAATTTATGTGTATTATAATCACATCTTAAAATCATAACATAGTATACATCCACACCGTGAAACATGGATAAATCTGATTTTGAATCTATGGATGAAAACCAAACTGTCCCTTCAGATGGAGACAAAGGCTTTAGCTGGAAACCAATTTATTATTAAAAATGAATAAGGAATGAAACAAAAGCCTTTGACAGATATGCCAACAATGACAAAAAGCATACACAACTACAGTTGGTCCCTTTCGGCTTTCAGCAAAAGGTTCCTATTCTCTTCTGACAAAGACTCTACCCTCGTCCCTTTCATAAACATGCTATATCTATACCAACACACAAATGCACAAACACATAAACACAAACTCACATAAAATAGTGCACACACACACACACATACAATCACTCATGTTACACAATGTACAGAAATAAAATGTATAATTCATGACTTGTTATCCCATCCCCATATTTAGTTTTTATCCTCCAACAGCAAATTGTAAATCTGTTCATAATGATAGAGATGTGCAATGGCTACAAACAAACATTTCCATTCATTATCATATAATAAGATTCATTATCACACAACGCATTTACAAGAAAAACAAAAACGAGACAGAGAAAGGAGAGAGGGACAGGTGGATATACAGAGGCAAAGAAACCAATCCATCCAGACAGCAACAATCTCAATAAACACTATCATGACAGTTGACAAACATTTTCAATCTTTGTTTCCCCCATAAGCTGCATCACTGTAAAACAATTCCATCTCAAAGAAAAACATCAGAATATACCATGGCAGTTGAGAACAGGTCTAGACCTACTTTTCACAAGTTCTGCGTCTCAGCTCACTGGATTTATTTTTATTTATTTATTTATCAATATAATCGTTCATTTTTATTTATTTATTTATTCATTTATCAACCTATCCATCCACTTGAACAATTTTGCTCTTTGTATTTTCTTTTCTGAGCTTGTTTTCCATGAATAATACCATTTCTAGAAGAGCAATATTGATTCAAGATGAAACAGCTTAAGTCTGCATCTAAATGTTCATGAAAATCTCAAATATGTATAATCCCTCTGGGCCAACATGACAAACAGCATCAGTATAGAGAGAATGTACATGTGTCTGTATGCTGCATTTTTAGAGAAAAAGTCCCCCCCATCAGTAAAGAGAGAATGTTAGTACCGCTTAATTATCTGTACGAGTACCTCTATGCAATACTTCTAGAAAAAAAAAGTCCCTGTCCTATCTGCATTTATACTCTGAAGGCCACACAAGTGCTTAACAGTCAGAATTCAGAAAACCACTCTACAAATTCTCTGTATGTTCAACATAAAGCATGAATGCGGAACAGTTACAATTCATCAAAAAACTGTCATCCTCTTTATTCCTCTCTGTCAGGCCCTAAAATCTCCTTCTCGGTACACAACAGAAAATAATGTCTACTGGGATCCATATCATGAGAATTCCATCTCTCTGAGGGATAACAGTTAGCTTATCTGATTTTTCACTGTCATAGATTACTGACAGTCTATACCTTTACACAAGCTTTTTATTACAGTCACACATGACAATCTTCTGAGAGAGAGAGATCACCCAAAACAAATGTATGCTCAGACCTTAGTTTAACCCTTACCACTGGTTGTGAAGTTTAAACTCAATCAGCTGCTTTACTATGTGCACAGAAATCAAGTCCTACGACACAGACTCAGACCAGTCTAAAACCAGAAATATGATCTGACTCTGTGCTCTCTTTTGACAGTGGACATTTCACCAGAGCACCTTTCGTTCTTTGAAAGCTACATGACAATTTACCATGCCAATCTCTGACTGACTTTTCAGAATTGATGGGCCAATGAGAAATCCAATCTGTTCAAGAAAGGAAAGACAAGAACAAAATGAAAAAATTCCAGTCTAGCATCATGAGAGATAAAGCTTATAGCCAAGTCCTAAAACAAAGATTGGTAAAGTAATTTAGTCTGACGTGATAAAGATTGTTTCTCTCTGCTTCAAGACGATCAGTTGATGATGCACTATCCTTTGTTCTGGGGATAGGAAGTCAGCAGTAATCAGGCAATTATAAGTCACTGATCATCAACCAACAGGCTATTATAGCCAGTCATCAGATCACTGTCTACCCACAAGACTTATCAAATGTGTTCTCATAATACAGGCCCCTGTTTTAACATTCGTACGGGCTAGTTTTTTCGCAAAATAAATCCCTCAGTCCATGCGCAAATGTACAGAAATATTGCAATTATATTAAAGAAAAACATCCTCCAGCTTCCCATCACAGTCTCTTTCTCTCTCTCTTTTCATCACTTTTCACCCTCCTGCCTCTGACTTGTTTCATCATCCACGACCATGCTTATCATGCAGCGTCTGCAATATTAAATGGCTGTCACTTCTGATGTCTTGGGTGATGACACATACTCTATACTATTTCATATTTTTCCACAAAGAAAACAACATCAGAGGAGTACTTTTCTGGTTGATCATCGTCCAGCTGTTTCACCTCCATTATCTGGAAAGAGAAAATTCAACATGATTTGTGTGAGTGAAAAAAAAAAATTTGTGTATCAAAAAAACCCCAAAAAACAATGTTTAATCTCTCTGAATTAATACATCTTTTTCCAATAATACTGCATTAACCCCATGGCTGCCACCAACATAAAAATTACAGAGCTCTCAAAGCCTTCTGTGATGCACACAAACATAAAATTAATGAAAGGTAGTTTGACACAAATGCCTAATGTAAATGGGACAAAAGCATTGACCAATGATGTCGGTCTCAGAGAGGGTTAACTCTCTTGCTACGAGCATCGGGATTTCCTGTACTTGCCTCAACAACGCTTGTCTACGAGTGTCGGAGAAATCCGACTTGGACTTTTGAAAATTCGCTGGGTTTTCATAATTTCCGTTATCAGAAACTAATGGCCAGAAACAGATTCTTCGGTCATCCCTAGCCACGCTTCAGGGTATTAGGTCACTGTACTGCACAGTTTGTGTGTCAGCAGTGCAAAGTTCACAACCTTAAAACTAGCTCTGCCACGATCAGACGACGTAAAGCAAAATGGCCGAACAACCCTCTACATCTCCGCGCTCTTCAAGATGATTCCGCCGTGAATTCACTGTTGAAGAGGTGGAGGAAATGGTCACTACAGCTCAATCAGATACTGAAGATTTCAGTGAGGAGGAGTCAGGTTCAGATTTTATGCTCTCAAACCTGGAGCAAGAAGAAAGTGAGAGCGACCGGTCGGGTGAGTCAGCACAATTTGCAGTTGGAGGCGTTGACCATGGCGATTCAAGTGTGAGTGAAGCACATAGTTCTGCTGGTGGTAGTGAGTCCGAGTCAGAGGGAGAACAATTTAGCGATGTTTTCCGCATTGATTGGGCTGATGATATGAGATTTTTTCCTCTCACCGCTCCATTCACTAATCGACCAGGCCTACGCATGCAAATGGCAAGCCACACCGACTTGAGATTTCTTTACGCTCTTTTTTGACTTGCAAATGTTGCAAGACATTGTTGTTCAAACAAACAAATACGCTGAAGAAAATCTTCGTTCTAGGGGTGAACTGAAACGACACAGTTTATTTAAAAAGTGGGAGAAGATCACACTAAATGATCTGCGTGGTTTTTTGGCTATCCTTTTGCACATGGGGCTGGTGCACAAACCAAAGATCTCTGACTACTGGTCGACTAACCCCCATCATGCAGGATGTGTTTGCACCACGAGTGATGACCAGACACAGGTTCCATCTCATTATGGCTATGCTCCATTTGACTGTTAATTCCACATTCATCCCACAATGTGAACCAGGACATGATCCTCTTCACAAACTGAGGCCTGTGTATGACAGACTAAGAAAAAAATTTAGAGACAGCTATGTGCTGGAGGAAAACATATATGTTGATGAAGCCGTATGTCCATGGAGGGGGAAGTCTCGCTTTAGAGTATACATGAAGGACAAGCCAGCCAAAGGGGGCTTTAAGCTGTAATAAGCTCTGCAAATCGTCTTCAGCGTATGTCTTTGATTTTGAAATTTTTGTGGCCATCCCTAAACTGAGCAACAGACCAGTTGATATGGTGATGAGGTTGGCAGAACCACTGCTGATAGAAGGCCACACAGTCTACTGGACAATTACTACTGCTGTCCAGAACTGGCAGAAAAACTTGTGGATCACAACACCAACTGCGTTGGGACTGTGCGCTTTAACCACAAGGGAATGCCACCTCAACTGCCAGGTCTGATGCCAGGTCGTGGTGAAGTGCTTGCTCTAGGGAAAGGTAAGTGACTACTTTTTGTCACACACACACACACACACACACACACACACACACATTGTATATATGACTGTGTATTTTTTAATGTATGTATGTGTGTGTACATTTTTATATATATATATATATTACACACACATATATACATATATATATATGTGTGTGTGTGTGTATGTGTGTGTGTGTGTGTATGAATACTAAGCTTTCATTGACACAATTATAGTCTTTCCCATGCATCATATTCATTTTATTAATGGAGTTATTCATTTGAAGTTCAGATGTTTTTTTCTCTCACCATTATCTAACAAATTTCCACCACATGCATACAAATAAGACATGCATACATGTCTGCACACACACACACACACACACACACACACACACAAAGAGTAATATCAGTTTCATTTGTATTGCAGCAAATGTGGGTCCATGCACACACACACACACACACACACACACACACACACACACACACACACACAAACACACAAGTATATTGAAAAATATATATGTACACACACACACACACATAAAAATATATATTCACACACACACACTCACTGAATATATGACTGTATTTTTTATGTATGCATGGGTGAAAGTAAAAAAATCTCTCAATCCTGAAAGCTTAAATTTCCATGTCCTCTAAACGTTCCTATTCCTGAAAACCTGCATACATTCCTGAAGCAATCGAAACGTTGGACATTGCTATCTGTCAAACATAGTTTTACTAGCAATACTATATTTGCATATGTGAAAAATGAATTATGAGGAACAAACCATGTTATCAACATCTTACCTTCGGCAAAATAGAACAGTTTGAGGTTTTTTGGTCTACACACACACAGTTCCAGCTGCAGATGGTAAGTCGCAGGCATTGTTTTGATAATTATAGTTCACTCTGAGTAGGTACCGGCAGCAGCGCTCATTTAGTGGAGGAAAGTTAGCAAACGGAGCAAAATTTGCCAATTTTCCACACGCTCTATTTTCTAAACTACTTAGATAATATATAAAAAGTCACACAATAATAAAGAATGATCTTTCTGCTTTTAAATGGTGTAGTTCTTTTATTTGTGGTTGCGACTGCAAAGGAGAGAATTAAGTTGAAAGTTGCACACTGGAAGCCGTGTCACGCCGCCGTGGTGAAGTCCGCGTGGCATTGTCTGCGATCTCGAATTTCGCATCACTTGGCAAATCGCTTGGCGCATCACGGCCACTGCATACATTAACCCAGTTTTGAGTTCTTTCGAAAGAGCTGAAGCTAATCTTTCGTTTGGACTAAGTTATAACGTGAAATATCCAGTATAAATCAGTCAAATTTCGTGTTGAAAATTACCCAAATGTTCTCGGTAAAAATTTTCATGTAAAATCTAAAATTGAGTTATATGTTTTTGATCGCCAGAAAAGTTGAAGATTCGCAGTTTACATTTCTATGCAAATTAGCTCGATCAGTGACGTGGCCATGACGCGAAACCTGTTTAAAATAAGGACCCTGATCAGTTGATCCGAGGAAAACCCTCACGTTTAACGACAATGGCGTCTGCTGTGCCGTGAACAAATTTGCTGTCATCTGCCATTTCGATGTAGGAAGAATAGATCTATATCGGTAAGTATTTTTGGCTGTTTCGATCATTACTTGATTAATCTATGCTTTAGATCTGAATTTGATTAAAGAAAGGATTGTAACTTCGAAGTTTGAATCAGTGACATAATCGAACATAGCAAGGTCTTTCAGTGTATCAGCGACACATTTCAAGCTCGAGAATTTATTAGATGTAGCCTAAATGTGCTTGTGCAGATCATGTAATGTAAGCATGATTTAGTCAGAAGAACTGTTGATGTTTTCTGGATCTGGATCTGGATCTAGCTGTATACGTCACTGAAACCAACTTGATTATATTGCGCAATGTGCAGTACTCAACAAAAGCATTTTATTCTTTTACCAGTTTATCAGTATCATTATCAGATTGCCCCTCCCAGCTCGTGTGTGTGTGTGTGTGTGTGTGTGTGTGTGTGTGTGTGTGTGTGTGTGTGTGTGTGTGTGTGTGTGTGTGTGTGTGTGTGTGTGTGAAACAGACATGTATTTATTTGATCTACTTCAGAGTTACAAAGAACAGTGTAAATTAAATCAATCTGCTGATTAGAAATCATGTTCATACAAGACAGAGGAGAGATGAAAGGCTTAATTAAATCTTTATTGTTGTCTGAATGATAATAAAGTGTGTATGTGTATTTGTTAATGTAACTAGTAGCCTAATTGTATTAAAAATGAAAATGTGTGTGTGTGTGTGTGTGTGTGTGTGTGAGAGAGAGAGAGAGAGAGAGAGAGAGAGAGAGAGAGAGAGAGAGAGAGAGAGAGAGAGAGAGAGAGAGAGAGTGAATGATAATAATTTACAGGCCTATGCCTATATTGTATCATGTATGTGTGCATGACAATATCTGTCTACCTCCACTCCTGTACCCCACTCTAAACCCCCATATCCACACAGAATTTCTTAATTTTTTGAGTGCATACTGTCACATTATTGTGATTGAAAAAAATTGGGGGTGCTTGCAGCAAGTACCTGTGCAGCATGCACCTGTGTCTCATGTTAAGTATGTATAAAATACATATATTATGCAAATGCCCCTGCTCCCCCTCTCTCTCACCACACACACACACACACACACACACACAACCTTCTTTTTAATTAATGGTAGAGTTAAAAAGACAAAAAACGTACACTTAAAATCTAAATCTTTCGTATTTTCAGTTGATAATGACTACAACACCATGAGGTCAGAGGGGAGAGGCAGGCGGAAGACCTTGACCAAATGTCCTACAACCAACAAACTTCTTCTCCAGCTTTATTAAGCCTTGAGGGAAGATTGAGACAGGACATGGGAAGAGATGGCAGCCCTTACTCCGACTGTTATTATTGACATGACCTCTTTTGAGAAGAATATCAAGTCCAAAGTGCATGCAGCTGTGAGGAAAGCTTTGAGTATTGCTGAATAGGAACGCTTATCATTTCTTGCTTTTAAGCTTGCAGATGCACTTGAAAAGAAGAATATGGGCAGCTTCCTCCTTGAGTGTATGCCACCTACAAGGCCAAGTTCTGCTGATGTGAAAGTCTCCCCCCCCCCCCTTCCCCCCTGATCATGATTGCTTGATAGAGACAGTGTTTTGGTAGAAAACAGGTTTTGTTTATTATTAACATTTTTATGTGGATTTCTATGACAGTAAGACTAGTAGAACAGTGTTACACAGCCATCTTTTTTATTTTAAAGTACAGTAGTGGAAACAAATATATATCTTGTGGTGTAAAATGAGGTAAATGAAAATTTTTTTTTAAATGATTGTGTGCAGACTTGTCATTTGCTATTTTTTATCGTGGACAGTGATGAAAAAAACCCTGATGTAAGCCAATATACATTTTGTAACATATTAAATATTTGTATGTATTGCTGTGAACATAGAGAATAAGTACACAAAATTTCATGAAAATCCCTTAAGTAGTTTCTGAGATATTGGTATTTAAATGCCCCTAAACCAACCCATTTTTCCGCCATGCAAATTAGCGATTTTAGCTAGTTTGGTGCTTTATTTCTCAGGAACCAATGAACTGAACAACTCGGAAAAAATTGACACAATAAAATATGATATATACTCTACAGAAAATAAGTTTGAAGCATATCTCTTGGTTTATGTTAGTACAAGGGCATGTTGAAAATGGACATTCTAGCAAATCCGCGATACTCAGATTTGGATTTTTGCCATGTTTGACATGTTATTACTCATTTCTCATTCCTACAGATGGTAATATTTCTGGTGGTTTTAACTGTCTGTTACACATAGATTTGGAAAATGCATCTTGACAGTTTTATGTCCATTAGAAAATGTTCTGTGAGTCTCCAATTTTGGAAAAAATCAATGCATGCATTTCTCGACGCAAAATTAAATATGTAAAAAGTCATATCTCGGGAACCAATAAAGCTAGACACTTGATTTTTGTTTTGTTTTCTTTTGTCTTGATATGCTCTTTTGATGTTGTCTTGTTTTAAAACTCTATTTCTGATTTGAAATTTTGGCTGCCGGTACCTACTCTGATCATTTTCAATTTTTCAAAACTAGTTACCAGTAAGCATTATGTACAGAAATGTTCTGATGTCATCAAGTTCTTGATCGAGTGTCACGGTTTTTTCATAGTGGGAATTAAAGTAAAGGAAGCCCTGCCATACAAATCTAAACTACACCACTTTAAGTCAATCATACATATCTAAATTTTATTGTACTTGTAAACATTTTCTCTTGAAGAAAGATCTGTCTTACAGCTCTTCTTCAGCTTTTTCTTTTTTTTTTCTGCCTGGCTTGACATTAGTCTGTCCTGTACTCCCACCACCAGGCCTCCCAATGGCAAATGAAAAAAATCTGTGAAAATGTAAAGGGGGGGGGGGGGGGGGTGTCTAGGGGTATGCTCCCCGAAATTAAAATTTTTTGTTTTGTTTTAACATAGATGCAAAATAGTGCAATCTGACATTATCTGGGACAATTTTGGGCTTGTTTGTGATCCTTTGTACTGATGCAAATAATTTATACACACTGGTTTCAGATTTCAAGAAAAAAAAGTTGATGTATATTTTTCTAACGTGTGCTCCAACAACATTAAGTAACAGACTGAACATCTTCGTGGTTCTTATCAGTTTTTATCTCATCTGCTACTCCTTTGGCTTGAAATGGTCTGGAAGTTTGTGGATGCCTGTTCGACTTTAGTTAGTGAATTGACTTTGCAGCAGCACAAGACACAGTAGACTATGCCAGCCTCTGCTATTAATTTTTTGAAAGCCATGTGCTCATTTCCACAACTTCAATTTCTTGTGAAACTCACTCCCAACACCACTTATTTTTACAGTCTTTCTCAAATGTTTTTGCTATGGCAGACCACCTCTCCAGAATATCGACTCGAGAAATGGTCACGCTCCTCAAATGTTATGCAATCGGCTCCAAGGACAAGCCGTACTTCACAGAAATTACTACCAGATTTATCCCCCTTCCCAATGTTTCGTCGTCTGCTACGAGAGATTGACAGGCTGACAAACAGCCTACTGTTCTTCTTCTGTTTTGCAGAAGAAAAAAATATCAGTCCATTTTTTCTGAGAAAGCACACGATATTTTTTGTCGAAAGCAGCTTGTGGATTTTCTCAGATTTCTGAGAAAAATCAGAAAAAAGGGAGCCCTGCACCACCGTTTCCAGCAGCTTTCTTTGCAGATATAAACACGAGTGCGGCGTTTCCAGTGTTAACCTGGTCATGTGTTAGTGTTCTCGCCTATACAAATCTTCAATTTCTTCTTCAATTTGGAAGGTCAGCCACCATCATTGACGATAGTTGACCTGTTGACCACAGGTTCACCAAGACGCAAGGGAATATCAATTGTTCCCGACACTTTCCGACGGAAAAAAAACTTTCAGTTTAGTTGTTATCTGCATTGTGCTGATTTACCCTTCCCGAAGGCATGTGCTGAGTTAAAGAAGTTACTTAGCTTACAGGTGAACTGATTTAGGTGATGGTTAATAGGATACGGTATGTGACTTCAAAACTTAAGTAAAAAGGTACATCATACAGCCACCAGAATGATGCCTTGAACCATTGCATAAATAAGACTTCATTTCAAATTGATAAAAAATTTCTTTTCAGATTAAATTCTAATTTAACTCTTCCTGTCCGACAAGCCATTGTGAGCGGCTCGGCTGACTTTCAAAATGGCCGGCGAGCCACTAACAGCGGTTCGGCACGGTTCATCACTTTCTACTTTTGGTTCTTCCCCATTTAACAACATACAACCGCATGATAGCAGATAATGACAGTTAGATACTTCCTTTTCAGCCATTTTTCCATGTGTTTTCTTTGTGCATGCACCTCGTTTGTTGATATGTTTTCAGTTTCCTAAGTTGAGTTGCCATGGCGTCAGGTAGTCGGCATCCAGTTAGGCTCACTACTGCTCAGGCTGTTGCACTTTTTCAGAATTTTTTTTAAAAAGTGATGATGAAATAGCTGCTAGTGACAGTGATGATAGCTTTGTTGAGAGTGTATAAGTGCAGAGTCAGAAGAAGCGAGTGTTGATGATCGTGAAGGGCCTTCTTGTTCTGCAAAGAGACCACGCCTCTTCCGTTCTGTTTCTTTTACATCATCTACAGACACATCGGGGCAGGAACAAGGCAGATCGGATGTGGGTTGTCGGGGGAAGAGTGACAAGGACAGAGGCAGGCCTGCTCCAAGTTGGCCTAACACCAGTGCAAGCCCAGGATGGACAGTGATGTAATTATAGTAGTTTTGTGTTATTTTAGGCACGTGACCTGACAATGATCAGTGTTGTGTAACTTCATATTATATGAAAAATGAACTTCTGTTTGTAGCTGTGTTCATTTAATGGATGTTGAGGAATGTTTTTTCTTCTTTGACTTTGGAGCTATATGGATTACTTGGTTGGCTGGAGCTTAATAAGTACTAACTGTATGCATGAAAAATTATCTGCATCAAATAGTATGCATGCAAAACTCACTGGTCAAGTTTTATATAATGACGATTATCATGATGTTATTACCTGTGAGTTGTTTAGAATTCAATTCTGCACAACCCAATACCAACCTTTCTGTTCTACGTTGAACACAAACATATCTACAAGTGCTTTATTGACCTTACCCCCTGTTCCAAAATAGGTCGCAGATGAACCCAGCGTCCAGCCTAAAAACCCTTAACATACAGGAAGAGTTAAAACTTCACGCCCCCTGCATTCTATTTCTGTTTCTATACATTCCAGATATACATTTTATCCCTCAAAGACTTGAAGGATGGTCTGTCTGTCGCAGCTGACAGTCCTTGATTCCATCAGAACTTGAAACATTCAAACTGGCCTGTTTGTTGTCTGTCTTAACTCATCATTCCTGCAGCCCGGTTTTACCGGGCTGCAGTTCTTCTCCTTTCCTTCCTGCAGCCCGGAAAACTGCTCCATTCCTTCCTGCAGCCCAGAAAACTGGGAGCTGCTTTGAACTTCGCGCGGATCGCGTCACAGCGCAACGTCATTAGTCTTGACCGATCACCAGGGCGGCACCGTTATTGCCCCAGAAAGATAAACACGGTCCATTAGCTGCGGGAAAGTGTCTGGAACTAACATTCCACCCTTTTTTCTGACTAAGCAGAAGAGATTTCCGCATGCCAGTATTTTCTACATGCGTGCACGATGGCAGAGGGTGGTGATAATTCAGATTCAGACCAGTTTTCTGATGAGTTTTATGCTGCTTTGTCAGATAATGGCTTCGATCTTATTCAGCTCACTGAAGAAGAAAGAGCCGAATTAGCAGGTGTAGTAAATGAAATGAGAGACAGTGATGAGAGTGGGGACGAAATTGATGATGAAAATCTTCCTCTGTTTTATAATCGGCCACGGTTTGACTGGACAAGTGGGGACTTTGTAGCATCTGACCCCAACACACGAACAGTGTTCAAATGGCGCTCTGGGCCCGTGCATGTTTTTTTATTGACTGACTCCAAAATGTGTGCTTGCTCTGTAATGAAATGTGTCAAGAACAAATGAACAGTAGATGTAAATTTTCTTCAATGCTTATACTGTGTGGCTGGCTGCACTGTAAATAATATATTTGACAATTGTGACATGTGACAATGGACAGTTTCCTCAAAGTTGCACGGATTACACTAAGAGTGCATCTCACTGTAATTGCACGTTTTCTGCATGTTACCTGCACGTCTTAGCTATACATGCCAAGATAACATCCTTATACTTGATTACAGGTAATTTTACCTATTGAACACCTGTGTGTCACCACACGTCACACACAGTGCTGAAACTGTCACAGACAACATCCCAAATCATTTCTGTACACAGCGGTATATAACATCGCAAGTAAATGATAACTAATGTCGGCAGGGGATCATTTTAGATAATGTAGTGTATTTTGTGTTTTCTTCTCTTCTAGAAATTCAGGAATCAAGGGAATATCAGTATTACAGAAACAAGGGGAAGTAATGGGCAGTAGAAATGTAGGGATGAAAGAGTTAATGCTCCCATCACTCTGGTGACATAAACTTTGCTCTTTGCTGGTCCTGTTTTCCCCTCCCATTGCAAATTCTCGCCAGCACATAGGATTTTGTGCAGGCTCACGGAGTCTGCCAAGTAACAGCTAACTAATCTGGGTGAAGGGTTTTACACAAAACCAAAAGATGATATCCCCAGATTCTACCCACACAATACTTTTTCTGCTCGCTCAGAAACCCATCTTTTGTTTTTTCTTTTCTTGTTGGACTTTCTCGTTAGAATACATGACTTCCCAGCCTCACGAATTTTTAAGATAATTAGTTATGTAGCGATGCAGGTTACTGTTTGCTGTAAGAGTCTCTTTGAGGACTGACAAAAATATTCTACCTTTTCTTATGGTGTTGCTACTGGCTGTTTTACATGACAAGTAAAACTGTTCATTTTTCAAAATGTATTCCCATCAATGGAGTGGGAGCCTCAAGTGAAATGGTAAATTCTAAATATTGAACGAAGGGGGTATTAATGAGCCCAATAGTTCACAGAACAATAATTTCTTTTATTAAAAAATGTCTGATACTTTTTAATATAATCACAATCTGTAAAGAAATTCTTCCTTACAACATGGAACTCTATCCCTGAGTTTTTAAGATGACACAGTTGTGTGTTTACTTATAAACAATACCTTGATACATCTTTTTCAGAAATAGCTACAAACCTGCAGAGACTATTGCTTATAACTTTTCTAGGTCCAATCATGCTGCAATAATCTTTGTGTATGTGTTCATTTGCGTATGCAGAGGTATAAAGGACATATATAAAATAATTTACACATTTTTCTTCCTTATATATTCTTTATGGACTGGTGGTATTATTACTTATTTCTGATTTCATGCAGTTACTTGCTGTTATTCTTGATGGACTATAGTTATACTGCATTAATGTACAGACATAGAAACACACTAACCTGAATATCACAATAGGGCTTCCTGGAGGTGAAGGAGACATTGACAGGGAAAAAGTCATCTGGATGACCCCCATTCATGGTGAACTCCAGGCTGCCTGACTTGTTGCTTGCGTCAATGAAGGGCAGACTCCACTGCAGCTGTCTCTTGTGAGTGTCATAGTGGTAGTCCCCATCACAGTCCCCTACAACCGGTGATCCCACACCAGACCTGGTACACAAAGGTAGTTCTTTTAAAAATTGGGTTTGGGTCTTACAGATCCAGGCCATCCCAGAACCAAAACCCAGATCTTGGTGGATTACAGATCTAACCCAGTAAGATGAAAAGTTCTCAGGACTGTGGATCCAGTAAGATGAGACAGGGTTTGGAGAGGGATAAAGTGCAGTTAATTAACAAAACTGTAAACAGAATTGGGATAACAAATCTAGCAGGTGGCACACACTACATGCAACAGCATCTTATTGGACAGAGGTTTCTGATGCACAGTTTTTGCTTGAGAGTGCAAAAGTCTCATTCTTTAAAGTATTTTTCATGTGCATATTGAAATCAAAGGGTATTAAACCTGTTCTTGTGACACTCAGTTGTATAGCAGTTCTGTCTTTATTACCATTATCCAATCATTTAACAGCATCTTTCCATAAGCTTCAACTGATGCACCACAACCAAGCTTCCAGACACAGGCATTTCTAACATAGCCAAACACACCCAAACAATTCACACTGTACTGTTGATATGTAACTAGCCAAACACACCCAAACAATTCACACTGTAGTGTTGATTTGTAACTAGCCAAACAAGGGCAAACAATTCACACTGTTATGTTGATTTGTAACTAGCCAAACAAGGGCAAACAATTCACACTGTTATGTTGATTTGTAACTAGCCAAACAAGGGCAAACAATTCACACTGTAGTGTTGATTTGTAACTAGCCAAACAATTCACACATGTTGATTTGTAACTAGGCAAACACACCCAAACAATTCACACTGTAGTGTTGATTTGTAACTAGCTAAACACACCCAAACAATTCACACTGTAGTGTTGATTTGTAACTAGCTAAACACACCCAAACAATTCACACTGTCATGTTGATTTGTAACTAGCCAAACACACCCAAACAATTCACACTGTCGTGCTGATTTGTAACTAGCCAAAACACCCAAACAATTCACACTGTCGTGCTGATTTGTAACTAGCTAAACACACCCAAACAATTCACACTGTAGTGTTGATTTGTAACTAGCCAAACACACCCAAACAATTCACACTGCCATGTTGATTTGTAACTAGCCAAACACACCCAAACAATTCACACTGTAGTGTTGATTTGTAACTAGCTAAACACACCCAAACAATTCACACTGTCGTGTTGATTTGTAACTAGCCAAACACAGGCAAACAATTCACACTGTAGTGTTGATTTGTAACTAGCCAAACACAGGCAAACAATTCACACTGTAGTGTTGATTTGTAACTAGCAAAACACAGGCAAACAATTCACACTGTCATGTTGATTTGTAACTAGCCAAACACACCAAACAATTCACACTGTCATATTGATTTGTAACTAGCCAAACACACCCAAACAATTCACACTGTCATGTTGATTTGTAACTAGCCAAACACACCCAAACAATTCACACTGTCATGTTGATTTGTAACTAGCCAAACACACCCAAACAATTCACACTGTCGTGTTGATTTCTAACTAGCCAAACACAGGCAAACAATTCACACTGTAGTGTTATTTGTAACTAGCTAATCACAGGCAAACAATTCACACTGTAGTGTTGATTTGTAACTAGCTAAACACACCCAAACAATTCACACTGTAGTGTTGATTTGTAACTAGCCAAACACACCCAAACAATTCACACTGTAGTGTTGATTTCTAACTAGCCAAACACAGGCAAACAATTCACACTGTCGTGTTGATTTCTAACTAACCAAACACAGGCAAACAATTCACACTGTAGTGTTGATTTGTAACAGTTCTTGTGTTTTCCCCATAATCAGTATTCCCAGTGGAGCAGAAAATTGAATACATGTGATGCAGAACCTATGTCAAAGGATGCAGTATGTTATAGAAGTAAATTAGTATGGCAGGAAAGTTTTTATTTTTAGGATTATGAAAAACTCTTTGGATCATTTACATAAGAAAGCTGTCAGGATAATTCGCTTCAAGTAGAATTCATTTGAAAGTTCATTTCTATTATTTTCCAGTGGTGTGTGTTTATTTGGACAGTAAAGTCAAAACTGGAGTAAATGGAGGAGAGTTGTTCTGACGTCTGCTGTGATAACTATCATCGAACTCAACGATGCTGATGGAGGATGGGGGTTTGTTTCATGTCAAAATGAAACAATTTCTCTTTTAACCCTCTTAGCTTCATTACGACCGCAGCTGACAGTTCCGCCTGCACTGCCTAGCGCATCGTTACGGCCGTACACGACCGTAAAAGTCTGCCACGAGCATGGGCTATTTTGATCACCTACTGATCACATGTTTCTGGCCCTGGGAGACTGACAACTGGTCAAACATTCTTGGCATCATCCAATGAGATGATCCTGGGAAAATCAGCACTATACGCACATCCATTCACTTATGCTTGGGCGCGAAATGTGGTTGGGGTATTTTCATTCATGCCTTGTAGCGTGTGAAAAAATGGCGATGCCCTTTGTAGCTGGTGGTTTTCAGGATACAGATTATTCTCCAGATTATTCAGAGGAATTACATACTACTATTCGTGAATAAGGAAAACACGAAGATGTAGCCGAGTCATATATTGAGGTTGGTGAGGGGGAAGATGATGAAAACTGTGATTTAGGAGAGCAGACCAACACAGAAGATAGCGCGCCGCTGGCCGCATTCCAGCTAACGTGGACACTCAGCACTGGTTCTGCTGACAGTAAAGAAATTTGATCTCCCGGTCGGACCAAATTGTACACTACCAGCTGATGCCAAACCTTTAGATTATTTCTTTTTGTTTTTGTACTGACAATTAGTACACTGTATTATGGACACTGAATGTAGTTTTGTAGTGGAAAGAAAAATAGTGATAAAAACTTCCTGAACACACTGTGTAAATACCTGAGGAGCACTTGGTGACATTTGGTGACCACTGTGAGTACTATCACATGGAAATGCTGTTAGACACTAAAGCTAAGCCATACTCTCTCTAATTCATTACTCATCTGTATGTGTTGTGGTCACATATAGGTGTGCTTCTCTTGTTTTCATATATATATCACTTATTTATTCATATTTGGTGACAATGACACGACAAGCAGTGGTTAGAAAGACATACTCACTTGGATATGCAAGTAAAGCATGTTTACCAACACTTGACAAATTTCTAGCTTTATATCTAATCAGACATGCTCACAGTGTACTCATGAACAGAGTAACCCTACTTTGGGGGGAAAAGCTTCAGAAAATTCGAAATCTAGGAGCAGTTCAGCTCTCTAGAATACAAATACAAGAGGGTTAAAAAGTATTTGAGAAAGTGTCAGAAACTGGACAAAGAATAGTTCTCTCCTGCTCAAAGCCACCCTAAGGGAAGTTCTTTTTTCCTAAGTGTATAGGATGCTGACGTATGTGCGCATGTTAAACACGGTATTTTGTATCGGTTTGCTACCCTCTGTTGTCTAATGACTAGAGTGTTTGTGTCGATTTTGTAATGCAATACTATTTTGTATGTTATTGCTCATGTCATGTTTCTTTTTGTCTACAATGCCATGTCTATGTCCACGTAATGTGCTACAATTGTGTATAGATCTAGCATCGATTTGTGAAGCACCTTGAGCAGTTTGTCTGGATAGTGTGCTCAAAAAGTACCCATTATTATTATTATTATTAAGTATTATGCATTTATTCTTTGTTGTCTTTTGTATGTGCTTGACAATGGCCGGTTGTCCTGTTTTATCACATGAAATGCTTTCTATTTTTTGCCTTTTTCTTTTTCCTATTTACCATTTTAGTCAACATTAAGAATTCATCAAATAAACTGAACCCCCCCCCCCTCCCCCTCAAAACACACACACACACACACTAAAAAGATTCTAGGGAAGTGAAACTTACGGACAAGGTATGGAGATGAGCACATCTTCCAGCTGCATGTCGGCCTGTTCCAGTTCATACTCTATGTTTACCTCACATCCACTGCTGCTCTCGGAAGGCCAACAGTTGACTGAAATATAATGCAATGACGTTTGAGAGTGCTTATACTCCTCAGTGTACAGCCGATTAAAAAATGCAAACATAAAACATGCAAACACTCAAACCCAATTCTGCTGCATGTACACACATACACTTGCACACAAATAAAAAACAGCTGACAGTGTTAACATAAATTAAAAGTATTCAGCTGATTTTTGGAGTGAAAATGTAAAATACCTAAATTTCAATCACACCTTACGCTTGGATATGTGCACAAACATATACACACATAGTAAATGCTATCACCTTTCTGGAAGAGATACATGTTATATTGTGTTTGTATTGGACTGGTCTGGATAAGGTTGTTTTTTTTGTCACAACAATTTCCCTCCAAGAAAAACACAAGTGGCTTTCCCTATGCAAAGCGTGTCACCACTGCAAGATGTCCCATTTCTCTCTCTTCCTCCCACCCTCCCTCTCAGGAGGCAACTGAAAAATTGTGGCCATCAGACAAAAAGGACTTTAGGAGATTTTTTTAAAATGTACAGGGTAATGTGGGGAAAAAAGTCTTCAAGCTGTGACATAAAGCCTGGTTCACTGACAATACATGCGCTTACAATATAGAAGAGACCTACAGGGTAAAGGTATATCAATACCACACACACACACACTCTATCTCTCTCACACTGAGAGGAGACCTATTGGAGACTGGTATATTAACACAATACCTTAGCCCCACATTAAATACACACACAGAAAACCAACTGGAGAGAGGTATGTTAACACAACACACACACACACGACACAACTAGAGACAGATAGATTAACACACTAAACACACACATACAACAAAGGAACCTACTGGAGAGAGGTATAAGAGCCTCATCCTGTGTCTGCAGTCTCCATTTCAAGACACCCACATCTTGGTTCAGGGGGAAGGGTTTGTCTGGGTTCTTTAGTCCGATTTGTGAGGTTGCCAGGAACATCTTCTTGTCAATGTTTGGATGAGTCTGCACACACATACATAACTCACAGTGGAAAAAGCTTACAACTGTACTATCCAGTATGCCTATCACACTGTGTTTGTTGTGATGGTATACATCAAACTGTTTGGAACATCTAATTCTAACTTACTTTAATTTCTAATTTTTTTTTGCTTGTTCCAGATGTCATGATAAGGTGAAGCTGAGGTTCTACAGCTGGATGGAAAACCTGGTGTAGACTTGTTCTACATGTGGAGTCTGTCACTCCAATTATCCAGCGCCTCTGTGGTCTTTCCTCTAGCTCTATAGCTTGAGCATCTGATGTTGCAGACTTCAGGGCTGGCTGGCTGGCACCCTGATCAGGTGGCCAAACCATCTGATGCACCACTGTGTGATGCAATGGTTGACAGGTGTTGTTCGAACCATCTCTCACATCTCTATTATTAATCTTGTCTTGCCTGCTGCTCTTCTGGGACATCCATCTCACAGATAGTGATCTTTTTCTCTAGTGTTTTGTCTGAAGTCCGCATGTGGCACTCACAGATTGTGATATTTTTCTCTAGTGTTTTGTCTGAAGTCCGCATGTGGCACTCACAGATTGTGATCTTTTTCTCTAGTGTTTTGTCTTAAGTCTACATGTGGCACTCACAGATTGTGATCTTTTTCTCTAGTGTTTTGTCTTAAGTCTACATGTGGCACTCACAGATTGTGATCTTTTTCTCTAGTGTTTTGTCTTAAGTCTACATGTGGCACTCACAGATTGTGATCTTTTTCTCTAGTGTTTTGTCTGAAGTCCACATGTGGCACTCACAGATTGTGATCTTTTTCTCTAATGTTTTGCTTTAAGTCCACATGTGGCACTCACAGAGTGATCTTTTTCTCTAGGGTTTTGCCTGAAGTCCAGGTGTGGCACTGATCAGTCAGTGTAGGTACAAGCCTGGCATTCCACAAGGTTGTTTCAGAAGGGGTAAAAGTTGGTAGCTCACAGCAATGGCCTTTTGGACACATCTTGTTCCGACAAACCAAACGTATCCACTTTACTACAGTTTTTCATTTTTCAAATGCTCATGTACAAAATAAAAGGTACCAACTGGGAAGTCATGGTTTTGAACCCCCATTAGTCCAAAAATTAAAAATTTTACTCTGACCCACTCCAACCACAGCTGAGCATGCTACTGACTCACTGGGAAGAGGGACCACACAGTCAAATCTTATCCACCGTACGGATGCCCCACTGAGGGAGTTGCTCAAATTTCCTGACCAACACTGCATGTGCATGTATCTCTCAGGCCTGATTGTGGCTGGGATATATCATACAAACACATGTAAAGTACAGCCTTGTCAAGCAGACTCAATCCTAAATGAAACTCTACAGCATCATCTTCATTAATCATGAAATCATCAATCAACATAGCATTGTGAAAACTGTCCCAAAGTCCATGGCCCTTCATGTCTTAATCTCGCAGTGACCACATGTATAAGTGAATCATGATGAGTAAATTATAACTGAAATCTGTGATAGCATGGTGGTGGGTTGAAGTGAAGTTTTTGGCTTTTTTATTTTTATTCTAATTTGTGGATATCTGATTATTTGAAGAGTCGACTGCATTAGCATTCTTATTGTGGTGTGTTTAGTTCATGTTTGGTCAATTGCCTGAGTAAACAGAGTTTATCAAAACCTGACCATGTCTTTACTTCCTCACTGCCATTTTTGTGACACTGTTAAAAGAGCACAGTCCTATGTGTCTGGTTTGCTTCCCCTACCACCCCCTCCCCCCCAAAAAAAAATCTTACACACTCCAGTGAGATAAGACCGCAGCTACACTGGATCTTTCCACTACAGACAACATCTTGACAGACATGGAAACCCCAGTAACCTACCCCTACAAACTGGATTTCATGATGGTAAGTGTGGTGGCCCCAAAAAATCTTTATTTCCCAGACAAATGAATCCTTTGATAATGACCCTTGCATTGAAAGTATGGCAACCCTAGAGAACTTGCATCTACCAGAGAAATGAATCTTTTAATGTCCTTTGACGGCAACCCTTGAAGTGAAACAGCAAGGTATCATAATGTAAAAGTGTGTGTGTGTGTGTGTGTGTGTGTGTGTGTGCGCGCGCGTGTGCGTGCATGTGTGTGCGCGCGTGCATGTGTGTGTGTGAATGAGGAAAGAAACTTTGTAGAATGACTGTGTGTGAAGATTTGAAACTTCATTTATTGTTTTCGAATTCTGAACTGTTAGCCAAAATTGTGTCCCCCATATTAAGTATAGCTGTACTGACACCTGTTTCCTATTCATCTAGATATTTTTTGATTACAACATTGTTTTGTTAATCGTCAGACTGTTTATTTTACTGAATTAGAGAAAGGATCATAAAGAGTTATTTTTCTTGTGTATACTTGAACACTGTGAAAGTGAGCAATGCAAAACTGTTAGTAAAAAAGTTTTTGAAACCTCAGTCTTGGTTTCCTCTCACGCTTCCATGTTTAAAGTAAATTTATGTCAGTGGTTCATAGAGAGTTGTCATTGGAGGGATGTAGTGGTGGTGGTGATGTGCTTACTAAAAGGTTGGTCACTCAGTCTGGCTCCATGGCCATGTGATGATGTCATCAGTAAAGGGCTAGGAAGGCACTGCCCTTAGTCAGTGGGATCAGACCAAGTACTACTGAGTTCCACTGATGTGACCTGCTAGCAAAGCAGACTTTCAGAACTTGCTCCATAGTAGCAGCTTACATCACTAGCTTCTGTGGGCTTTCAGGGACTGCAACGTCGACTGAGTAAACTAGGGGCTGGTAATAGGATGAAGAGCCGAAATGAGCAGTTTGAGATCAGTCTCACTAAAACAGTGCAGAAGATGGGGCAGAAAATAATCATCACAGAAACAAAAATAGTTGTAGAAACAAAAGGCTCTGGGACAAATATCACAGTCCTTCACAAAGTCACCAGACCAACCTGAATCTGGATGCCTTTGTTGTCATTGTTGACAGTGCAGACTTTGATGAGGCCCACCCGCTCCTCTGACACTTTGAGTTTCATAATGCCATGCACCTCCATGTTCTGAAGACCTCCATCTCTTCCAGCTGTCAGCACCATCTTCTCCTCTATCGTCAGGTGAATACTGCACACATGATGATCTACGTATATGATGCTTTCCCATGATAGACCGAGTTTGGAAAATTTGAACAGGGCACAAAAATCAGCAGCACGCTATACTCTTAAAAACAAGAGATTGTATTTTCAACAACAAAAAATATAACAGCAAAATACATATGAAGAAGGCAAACTCCACTCAAGGAGAAGATGAAAGGAATGTACAGTTTTAAACATTTGTTTCACCATACAAACAGTAAAAGAACAAAGGACAAAAGCAATCAAATATGAGAACGAAAGTGAAGACAGGAGCATACAATCATTTGATTCAAAGTGATGACACTGAAGAGCATAATCTGCTGTTTTACAAAGTCTTTCATTTTTGACTTTGTACCACATTTTACTGTCCTTATTCATGTTTTGTTTTTTTAAAACCTTAAAACTACAACTGCGTATTCTGAATAGGTTTCGTTCTCAAGAGAATGAAACACTAATCAAAAACCAAAACCTTAACAATCCTCTCCGGGAGGTAACCATTTCATTTTGATATGGCATCCAAAATGAATAAAATGTAACGCAGCTTAGGAAAACTTGGCTAAAGATGCAACCAGCCAGTTTTATTGCTGAAATGCCTTAACCCTTTCGCTGCTATCATGTTTTGCTAAGACACATGCTAAGATTTTTTTCAGAAACAGACAAAAATCACGCTTATTATTTTCAATTGCTTATAATTAGCAATGCCGTGCGAACCGAAACGCGACGTCAAATTTGTGGTACCAAAAACTGGGGAAAACCGGGGCCGGCCGCAAAACTGGGGGGGTCTTCGGTTCAATCAAGTATTACTGCCTCTTTAATCGGTGTTTCATTCTTATTTTTTGTCTTATGTGAATAAGAAATGAATAAAGATTTGAATGATTGCCTTTTTATATACTTAGAGCGAAAATGGAATTAGTTATTTGATGAGAAAGTCGAAAATCCGCGCTTCGGGCGCAATCGCGGATATGGTATGCGTTTAGAATCGAAGTTTGTTCGGGATGCTTCACTATTTCGGTCGGTACGGCTATATTTGTGAACCAATCACATTGTAATTTTGCAGCCAATGAGAATTAATGTAACAGAATGATATATCCCGACGACACCTGTGTGTGCCAGTTTCGAACAGAGATCGATGCTTCCAAAGTTTTGCTTTTTTTCATCGGAAAAGTTTGCAGGCAAGTCGCCATTTTTGGAACTTGTCGGCGGCGGGATTCGATTTTACATGCTTTTTTCTATATGCATGTGTAATATGAAATCAATTTGATTTAAAATACGGCCGTACGCCAACTTTTTACATGAGGATCTGTACCAGATCAACGTCGGAATGTGCCGACGCCAGTAGCCTGAGTAGGCGTACAACGCGAAACAGAACGCTGTGCAAGTTTCAGCTCGGCAAGTTTTGCGCTGTCAAAGACTAGATCTAGATCTAGCAATCAACAGATCAAGTTCTGTTTTATCTGTAACATTGTATTTTTCAAGAAAAAGACTACTGCGTTTGAACTCGATTCGGAGTTGTTAGCCGAAGCTTGATTTGTCAACCATTTCCTTCCCGAGGTCATGCTAATTCGCATGTCGCTGTGTAGACTTGCTCACCCCATGACGGGCGAGCTTACTACTAAAAATACTATGTGATCGACGGGCTTCCCGGGGCCGTGGAAAATGGGTTTGCCCAAACAGAGGGGTAACCCGCGTCCTCCAACTCTCTCTCTCTCTCTCTCACTCAAATTTTAAATGAATGAATAAACAGATCTAAATAATTTTTTTTTCAAATCAACAAACAATTCTGTGCAAGTCAATGTACTTTCCTTGACATGAATCTCTCTGTCTCTCTCTGTCTCTCTCAGAGAACAAAAAATGAATAAATAATAAAAAATGAATAAATAAGTAAATAGGCCCCAGTACATTCATATCCAAGTCATTGTTAACAGGCATGATCCTCTCTCTTTCTCTCTCTCTCTCTGACAACACACACACACACACTAATACACATAGAGATTTAGAATGTCACAAAACAAAATCTTCTGTTCATTGTTTATTGTTATAATATTCTTTATTTAGGTTTTGAAACTGAATAGAAGGCTGTGAGTTGTATTATTTGTAAAATAGGCCATCCATTAGCTTACGTAGTTGTTTCAATTTGTAGTCAGTATCTGGAAAGGATATGCCTATTGTCATTAATTTGTTTTAACGGGAAGATTGCATCTTATTTAGTAGTAGCCTATTATTGATTCGTATTAAAGGGCAAGAGTACACTGGAAACACTTAGCAGGATTGCTCTGCTTTGATGGATTTTTACCAGTAATATGCTAAAAATCAAAGTCGAGAGTTTGGGCTTAATGTTAAAGTAATACATGTATTGATGTGGAGACTATGCATTATGGTTTCCTTTCCTTTCCAATCTCTCAATGAATAGTATATATTATGCAGAAATTCATATATTTCTCTATTGTAGGACTAGGAGTTAAGTGACCTGTTCCTGAATGGCGAGTGGTCCCATATCCTCCCAGAAGTTTTCTTTGAACGCTGGCTGTGCTAAGTGTTCGGGGACTTGACTCATCCACAGTCAGTCAGTCAGTTTTCTAAACACTGATGAATAAAATAAAAATCAAATGTACTGTGCAAAAATCTTGTCTGATAAGTGATATGTTTTCCTCTGTGTGTGTGTGTGTATGTGTATGTGTATGTGTGTGTGTTTACTTTTTAGTAGAATATTGATCAGATGATACTTTTGGATAGCCTGCAGCATAAAAGCATGCAGTAATTTTTAATATTTCAACTATTTAAGTGATTCCAGAAGTCATTGATTCTCAGATTTCCTTTTATATGTACAGAAACTGATGAAATATTACAAATTATTCGTAAGACTACTGAAGTAGCGAGTCGTGACTTTTTTTAGTTTAATTTGCAGTAATAAGACACTTGAACGATGAGCAAAATGATTTTATATCTATCTCATGAAATGATTATATATCCTTGTTTTGTTTCTAGCTTCATTTTTGTCTGTTATTAATACAATATGGGCAATTACTAATGAAAAACAGATAAAACATGCCAAATATCACATGTTTCCTGTAATAAGACAAAAATGGCTCGTCGCAGAGTTACGATAATGGTTTCATTCAATTCGGCATACAAAAATACATCAACGATCAAAATTTTATGACATTTGGTCCTGTCTGTCTCTCACAATTACAAAATGAATGTCATTTCCAGCAAAATCAGCATACCATGCCATTTGATGGGTTTGTTCAGTGACAGCTGGTCCTTCTTTGTCCCACTAAGACGTGGTACCAAAATTTTTTACGCTTCAAATTCGAATATCTCGTGAACTAATAGTCCGATCTGAAAAATTTAAACTGCTTTTTACTCAGAACAACAATATCTTCAAAACCATATAAATCTTTTAACTCAAAACCCAATTTCAATTTTTCATGCGGCATTGCTATTATAATTCAGAAGGCATTGAAGATAGATACATAAAAGTATATATCAAATGAAAGGAAATTGAATGAAGCTTGTGTTTATGACAATTTCAAAATGAAATAATGTACCAGAGTGTCACATGTACTCTTTGAAATGCAATAAAAAACATGTTAAAGTCAATGATGATGTAATCAAGTGATGCAGGAGCTCACAAGCAGTTTATAGCACACTTTGATTTGAAGATATAGACTGTACAAAGGTCAGAAAGCAGTGTCCAGCCACAATATAAGCACAGCCTAGCCACACATAAAATGAAAGGGTTTTATCTCCCAGTGTCTATCCCCAGTAAAAACGCTTCTGAGTGTGGTAGTTCTGGAAGCAGTCTTCTAAACACAGTCCTCTCCTTCCCCCTCTTGCTCCCCGTCCCCTTCTAGCAGGCCCAGCAACAGCAGGTCCAGCAACAGCAGGCCCAGGCCGAACATCATCATCATGCTGCATTACCATACCTGTAGCACAGTGAAAGCAAGGATTCAAATTTCCACATTTTATGAAATAAAAAAAAGTCTCACACACACACACACACATACATACACACACACACTGACATAGGTAGCATGCTACTCCCCCATGCCACGCCCCCTTTCATTTTCCTCAAGCAAACACTGCAAAGAAACCCAGTGAGTACTGCTTCTACCAAAGTGACTTCATTACAACATTGTTTCTGTCAGTATTATCACTGAATGCTTTCAATTTCCTATAAAAAGTCACACCAACAGTCTCTCTCTCTCTCTGTGTCTCTCTTTCTCTCTCCCACACACACACACACACACGCACACCCCTCTGCTCCCACCCTACTCCTCACATAAACACACACAGGCCATGGAGATAGTAGCCTACTCCTCACACAAACACACAAAGGCCAGGGAGATAGCACAGGGCAGAGGCCGACCAGAAAAACAAATCATCAACAAGACACACACAGCGTGGCTGACAACGAGCGAGCGACGAGTGACACGCCCACAGATCGAACACACTGCCCACTTGGTCACTGGCTCGCTCGCTGACCAGGCCCAAACAAAGGGCTCAGCCATACAGTACACACACTTAGCTGTTCTATTTATAAATATACTGAGAAGAAAGCAATACAACCATGTTATAAAATGAATAAAGCTCTCAAATACACCTACCTGCATCTGGAACAATCGGATCTCCATAGGCCTACTCTGATTCAGACGATCAGTCACCAAAAGCTTCTTGAGTTCTTCCACATCAAAATCTGGGTCATTGGCATCAACTTCACGAAGTTCGAAACCAGCTGGCTTGAAGTCTTCATCTCCACTGTCTTGATCTCGAAAAATCGCATCAATAACTTCTGCAACTGTGTAGGTTCGTTGTGGGGCAGCCATAGCGCTTCAAAAACTGAAAGCTCAACTTCGTAGCACCTTGCCAATCGATCGTGATAAATTATGCAAATGATCTAAATAACTTGAACAAACGGCACTCAAAGAGCGAAGATTGTCAAGGGACCTAATCAAATCATAAATAGAAGGATTCTGTGATATGCTAGACGAAAAGAGAAAGAGTGTTTGATACGGGACGATCCACGATCGTCAACAGAGCATTGCAGACGACGGTTTCTATGACGAGCGTCACTCGTCAACAGCGCAGTGAAGAGGTTAAAAAGCAAATTCTATTAAAAACTCAAAATAAAATTTAAAAAACTTTAAACATAACGAAAAAGAAAAATAGACAAACCATTTCTGTTTTCCTTGCATGCTAATTGCTAAACTCTGAAATGTCAAGATGAGTTAAAAACTCAAGTATCCTTATCATCTTGCTCACGGAGCTTTATCTTCCAAACTTATGTTTTTGAAGTCTCAACAGTCTAAAGTTTTTACCAAAATTTGGTAGAGATCCACTTATAAACACCTGAGAAAATCTGTACACATATTTGTCACAGACACACACCTCTATGCTGTCTACCAAAAACAAATTATGGAAGTGGCAGTTAAGCGGGTAAATGTCAAACTTCCAATTGGAAGATCCCGAGTTTGATCTAACCAGACATCACCAGGTTGGCAAAAGGAGAGATTTTTCCTATCTCCCAGATCAGAAAATATTTAACCTTACCAGTGCCTAAATCACCTTTGTGTGTACATACAGGCAGCATATCAAATACACACATTAACCTCTTAAGTGCCACCAACGTAAAACTTACAGAGCTCTCGGAGCATTCTGTAGTGCCTACATACGTAAAATTTCCAAAAAATATTACAAATACTGCATAAATCATCTCGAATTACATTTAGTCATGCCTAATGCAAAATTCTGTGTAATTTCATGTATAGATTTCCATAAATAATTTATGGAAGCAACAGTTGTTTTAATGTACATGGTAGTAAAGCAAAGTTTTTCCCTGGCGCATGGAAAACACTTTAAGTCAAAAAACGTCGGTACTCAAGGGGTTAAAGATACTTTTAAGTCATGTCATTGACTGGCTTATGGAAACCATCAAAACATCAACATGCATGCCCACCATAGATATACATGCAGACTGTGCAACAAGAACATGCATACATGCATGTGAAAAAAAAATCAGAACATTAAAAAACATTCTCCCTTTAACTTATTCAAACCGCAACATTTTGCACCGCGAAAACCCCCCAAATCGCAGTATTTTGGGTGATTTTCAAAAAAATATTAAAAATTAACAACAAATGTCACACACAAAAGGAAAACAGTTTTGGAAACATTAAAGTGTTCACATACCGACATTACACATCTCAAAACTGGTTCTCTGTTCATCTTGAGTGAAGGAAACAGGTGACCATAAGGGGGTAAATATCCTCTTGCTGAATCCATATATTTACACAATACGTTTTTTTTTTTCCACCAAATAAACAATTATCAACAGGAATATTTACACAAGAATGTATAGTTTATGTACAAAAACACAAACACCACCTCCCATTTACTTGGTGTAATCAAGAACAGTGTGGAAGACCTCAAAACATGGGTCCACACTTGATGCCATCTTGACAGACAAAAACAAAGAACCGCATATAGCATCTACAGCTCGCAACACAGTCTAAGGGAATGGACTGTGAAATAAAAGACCCAAGATCACTCTAGTGCATGATTTACTTCCCTTATTCCTTTATTACGGCCACCAAAAAAGTTGAAACTCTGACATATACAGCACACCTCCAAACAGTGTGAAAGGTGATGTAAAGCTGTATACGGCACAGCTCCATTGAGTTAAAAAAACAACAACAGTAAATTAAATTAAACTGTAGAAAGAGAGTAAGATCCTACTACAAACTACCATTTCTAACCCACTTTGTCATGATGGCAGTTTCAGTTAACCCTTTTCATAACACCTTGATGATCACCATGTTTTTATGCTACACTGTAAAACAAAACAAAACCAAAACAAAACAAACAAAAACCCCGGAGAGAAGCTGCTTTGCTGAGGGCTTAATTCATCAATTACCATCATAATACTTTTTCTACAATGGTAAAGTACTTCACTACAGAAACCAAACGTATTATACAAACCACATCTGATGACCATAATCTCCCCTCCCTACCTGCACTAACATACAAACCACATCTGATGACCATAATCTCCCCTCCCTACCTGCACTAACATACAAACCACATCTGATGACCATAATCTCCCCTCCCTACCTGCACTAACATACAAACCACATCTGATGACCATAATCTCCCCTCCCTACCTGCACTAACATACAAACCACACCTGATGACCATAATCTCCCCTCCCTACCTGCACGAACAATCGTGTCTTGATTTTGCGCAATATAAACACTATCAAACCAATACACACACACACACACACTGTAACACTGACCTCTCCTGATTAACAGCAGGTGTGGAAGATTTACTGATGGCTGAAGATCCTGACCTCCCGGCATCCACCACTTCTGTAATGCACACAAAACATGAGAATTAACTGTATATTTCATGATGATCCACGATGTTGCACACAGACCTATAAAAGTGAATATGTAAGCACACTATTCTGACTCTTATTCCAAAGTTCATGTATATCAATTTCCCTTCTATTTAGCATATGACATGATACTGACAATTTGCACATCATATGCAGTTGAATTTACAAGTTTTGACATAACAAGGCTTGTGAAATCCACTTGCACAGTCGCCCGAGGTGAGTAAAACAATCCGGTAGGTGAGTCAAAATGCAAAACTTCTAGTCTGTTGGGCGAGTGACAATTCTGCCTCCTTCAATTACAATTTATTTTGATTTTTCAAACTGTCCAATAAGTAGAATAATTTCGTCTGCAATGGTTGGTTCATGTGAAAAATGTGGCTATCAAGGGAAAGGCTGCTCTTGCTTCTTGTAGGCCTGTCATTGGAGGGAGTGAGTGAGATGTTTTACAATTGTGTGTTTACAGATCAGCAACTGTTTACCCAATCTGTTAAATTTGGTCGAACCCTTCGAAGCTTCTAAGTAAATATGGAAAACAGAGAAAATAATACAACATATATCTTATCGAGATTAAGGCATGAGGAAGGGAAGAGAACATGTGTGCTATTGGCAAGAAAATTTCAGACACGAGCAAATTTGACGCATCAGTTGATAAATTGATACATCAAAGAAATTAGTTTGGAAGGCACAGACGTTACTTGACAACTTTTCTCGCATCGTTTTCACTTCTTGTCTCGCAGGATATAAATTTCAGTCAGGGTGTATTCAATATTTTCGAAGTGTTTTCCCTTCACACTGAACTGCTTAAGTAAAGAAAATGCACACACACACACACGCGCGTGTGCATGTGCACATACACATGGGTATGCACACACACACATACTAAAGAGACCTAATATATATAGAACAAACAGAACATTTCCAAAAGAACAAAAACCAGGTAAAACACTCACACAAACACACACGCGTGCGCACCAACTAATCAACAAAAGCCAACAGGTAAGTACGAGTAGTTCAGTACCACTACAGACCTAGCGAACACATAAGGTGAGACTGGTAATCCAATAGAAAAAATGATTTTCTTTAAAAAGCTGCAAGCCATCCAGCTTTGTGTATAAAATTGCCAATTGTTTCTGTTAGTGTTAGACTTGCTTTTAACGAACATACTTAACGTGTCTCATCATGCCAAGATTTCTCACAGTTTGTGTCACACACACACACACACACACACACACACCACACACACACACACACACACACACACAAACACACATATATACACATTCTTTCTCTCTCTCTCTCCGTCTCTGTGTGTCTCTCCTCTCTCTCTCAATGGTTTCATACTCTGTCCCACCCTCTCCCTCACACAAACTCACACTTTAAAAGTTTGTGATTAAAATTATGAAAGGGAAAAAATTTGAGGATGACAATGAAGTAATTTGCAAAACATACAAATGACCAGTGCGACTAAACTTCAGCTACGCACGCAAAAAGGTAATGATTATAAATATTTATCAAACTAAAGAAATCTCTCTTACTTACACATAGAATCCATGTGAACTTTGAGATCAATCATCTGCTTTTTACATCTTTGTGTTATCACTAAATCTCCCACTGTTCACCTCTCCCCACCCTGATAAAAGTTTCCAGCAGAAAGTTTGAACACCTTTGTTGTAACAATGGTCTTTTCTGCTGGATATTTTTGGTCATCATCATAAAAAGAATTTTACTATTTTTAGTGGCAATACGAGGGTACTTTCCAGTAGAATGAGACCACATCTGTATCGCTTGAAAATTCATTTACAGAAAATGGAAAATTATGTCACAGAAAACGTCAGTCTATGATGTAATTCTGTGCCAAATTTCGTTATTCATCTTTGATCTGTCTAATGGTTCTGACAGTGTATGTCAAGGCCCTGTCAGACACTTATTTGAAAAATGGCAAAGAAAATGTTATTTTCAACAGCAGATTATCGCAGCTACATCAAGGACGTGTCGCCCTTGGAAAAATGCATCCGAAATACTTGCGGACATAAGAGCTTTGGGACAACCTTCTGCTCCTTCGAAAGCAACTGTGTTCAGATGGGTAAAACATTTTGCAAGTGGCCAGGCCAGCACTACAGACAACAGGGGGAAAATGCGAAAAAGCAAAAAGTGCGATGAAAAGTTAGTGGCTAGTGTGAAGGCAATGGTTGATGCTGATTCAAGAGTCAGCCTTGAACAGATCGCTGATTGTCTCGACATTCATTCGTCGACTGCATTGAGGATCCTAAGAAATCAGCTTGGGTACAGGAAGGTGTCATCAAGGTGAATCCCTCATATTTTGATGCCAGAAAATAAGGGGGGAAGGTTACATTTCTGCCAAGATATGCTGAAAATTTACAAGAACTGCGACCCTAAGCAGCTGGATGAAATTGTGACAGGTAGCAAAACCTGGGTGTACATGTATGAACCTCGGAGAAAGTCACAGAACAAGGCCTGGATTCCTAAAGGTGGGATTCCTCTTCAAATCACTCGTCATCAACATTTGCAAAAGAAAGTGTTATACACCATCTTTTCCAACACAAAGGGGATCGTGCTACAGAAACCATGTAAACAAAAAGAGACCATCACCGGAAAGTTCTACAGAGACTCAGTACTGTCTGACATCAAGAAGTTTTATGCAACTTCCCGACCAACCGCAGGCATGAGAGGAATCAAGATTCTTCATGATAACGCACCTCCTCACAAGTCAAGGCTCGTGTGAGAATACCTTGCAACCGAGAACATCCATACTTTGCCACACCCTGCTTACTCCCCAGACCTTGCACCCTGTGACATTTTCCTGTTTCCACATCTGAAGAAATCACTGGCAGGAAGAAGTTTCAAGAGCTGAGCAGCCTTGGGAACGGCGGTTTTCCAGTGTCTTCACATATACCCAAAGAAGTCTACAGAGCAGCATTTCTACAGTGGATTAAGCGAATGGAGAAGTGTGTGGCAGCAGGAGGTGAATACTTCGAACTGATGAAATGAATCTTTTTTTTGCCGGTGAGTCTTTGACGTATAAGTTCGTTGGTCTCATTCTACTGGAAAGTAGCCTCGTATGTCGGACTAGTGAAATATCTGCAGGCTATAGATCTTACAATCCACTAGCCCAGCTGGCTGATAGAAAATTTTAATCTTCTTTGGGCCTGCACAGTATTCATGTATTTACAGACACACACAAACTGCATGCTTACCTAGATGCATTACAAGCATACTTTAGTCAACAGTGGCAAGTTCTCTTCAGTGTTATGTTTAACAAATATTTCACATGAAGTCAACATCTTTCCACTCCATTATTAAGATCTTGGTTTTGCCCAAAATTGTGATAAAAATTTCTTTTTGTCAATCTGATTTGATACACATTTTACAGCTTTTGTCTGTTGTTGTTGTTGTTGTTGTTGTCATTTTTAATAACTTTTTTTTATCTTGATCTAAAAATGGGGTATCAGCAGTCAAATCTGCAATCTGAAGTGACTGACTTCTCAAAATATTCACCTCTATATGTTTTCCAACGAAATGTCAAAAACTACTATATCATTCTGAAATTTTGTACTTATTTTTCGATAATCATTTTATGAATAATCAGATGGGCTTAAAGAATCAAGTTTTGAACAAAACAACTATGGGTCTGGTCTGGCATCTAGACTATTGAGTTATAAATGCATGGCTAACAGTAACACTTCCACCACATACTTTAGTGGGAATGTATAAAAAAACAAACATGATTCTGAAACTGGCTGTACTAAATTATTCAATGATTTTTGTTTGTTTGTGTGTGGGTATATCCTTATCATTCTACCATCAGACTGTTTTGAGAAGTCCAGTCTCTCAGCAAAGTACAGAAAAAGTCACTGAAATATATTAATGATTAAATAATATACCACCAACACAAAAAAATATACTGTCTGTTAGGTAGTACACTCTCCTTAAGGACTTTTGAAACAAACTGGACAGGTGTATGCATATATTTACAGGAAATAATAAAACATGCTTTTTGATTGTCAAGCCATTTCAACAATCTCATTTTTTATTAAAAAAAATTACAGAAAATCCAGACTTTGTACTTCCTTGGGATCACCTTGACACTGAAGAAGGTTCAGTTGAAACAAAACTTAACCTAAAGACAATGATACAGACCTTAACCTGAAGACAATGATAGACAAAACACATAATCTACTAATCTACTTACTCTCTCCCTCCAGTTGTATCTGCCCAACAAAAGTGTCCACATCCTTCTTCTTTGAGCCAAGCTTGAGAGCTTTGCTGGGACCCGATGGTTTTGCACTGTGAAGGAAAAAGTTTAACATTCATTTCAATGTCAGATTCAACACAGACATTTCAATATGTCAGATTCAACACAGAGATTTTTGTGGGTATTCATAACTGTATATATCTTTTTGCAGAAACTTGACAATTTTTCACACTCTCCAAAGGCCTAACAACAGAAGAAGAACAATACAAATAAACAGGACACTGGTCTCATGGGAACACACCATGATTCTGATCACAGCTGAAAGCTGTAAACAAAACCTCCATCTCTTTATCACTCTCCCCCATCCCCCTCCCCTGTTACCCAGTCTGAGGTGCGGGTCGGTCGAGTTCACTATAAGCAGGTCTAAATATGTGCTGTGATGAAATAACTAAAACCTTTGGAAACACGCCGTCTTTCTCACAGCAGTTGGCCCAGTCAAAGCATCGTTGTCAGCCATTATGGAAGAAAGGTCAACATCTCTGAGGGGGTAGGTACAAACGCTGTAGTGCAGTGACCACAGAAAAGTGTGATTGGCTGCTGTCCTCAAGCATAATTCATGTAGATTCATGTAAATTAGGATTTGCCAGCTTAAAAATGGAGGATGGGCATTTATGTCGTTGGCAAATGATACACATTATCGCAACGTATATAATACGTCCACGGCACTGAAGAGGTTAATGTGAGAACTTTTTTTTTTTTCAACTGATGGTAGAAAGTGACTTTCATGCTCCAGACAGCAATCACAATTGTACCCTTCACCATGGAATAAATTTACATGTGCCTGGCCCAGTTTTGACACTTGTTTTTCTGTTGTGCTTGCAATTTATTCTAAGATCGTTCATTTGCACACTGATGATGTGATAATAAGAAATCTGACCTCTTTCAGCTAAACATGTGTGTATCAAGACACTTAACCTATCAGCTTTGGTGGCAAAATCGCACCAAAACCCCCCATTTGTAATTCTATCCTGTTCTTCCCCCAGCGGGAGTTAACCCAGCTTATTGCACACCACTGGAAAACGTGGGATTCCAGCTTTTTAAAAATACTGATCTTGTTTGGCTATGCTAATAACAGAAAACAAATGAACATGCAGCAAATAATAGGTTAGTTAGAATTTCTGAGAAGTTTATCTGTTTTTCTCAAAACATGGGTTTGACCCTAACCTTCAAAACCCTAAAGATTCACTAGCCATTCGTCTGATCTGAAAATGGTTTTCATTATTGGAAAAAGCCTACTTTCCCTTTAAGAATAGTGTAAAATGTCAAAATCATTAAATGGCACAATTAGACAAATTCCATGATGGAGGGTCACAATTGGTAAATGACAAAACAATGTTAAATCAAAGAACGAACAAACAAACGAACAAAACAAACACAAACAAACAAAAACTAAAAACAAAAATCAAACAAAAATCACCTGGGTTTGGTATAGGATGGCTTGGGAGGTTCCATTGATGAGGAGTCAATGATGGGGGCATCTGAACGGAATGAGCTGGATCCGAAGCCTCCACCTGCACTTCCCATGCCCGGCATGCGCCCACCTTTGGCCATTTCACGGTTACGTTGCTGAATTTCCTTAGCCTTGCGCCTCATGTGGTCCAGCGCCTCTTTTTCTTGTGTCTTGACAAATAGAGGATAAAGTGTCATACATTATATATTATCCCCATCAATATTAACTCAATGACGCCATGCCACTTCCGAGGAAGCGGCCGTCTGTGACGTCATAAATGACGTGCCGCTTCCAGCGAAGCGGCAGACGTTATTAATTTTTCACTGTGTGAATCAGCCTTGCTATTCAAGGGAAATCAACCAGTCATCAAGTTGAAACCTTCCACTACACAGTTCCTTCTCTTAGACTGTCTGCCAACACTTTTCTTTGAAACGGGCTTGTTTTCGCCCTACCATAAGTGACTGTGACTGATAATCTTTTTTTATTTTGTGGCATGACTGACTGTGAAAAGGATCCAACTGACTGAAATTTTGCTGTTCAAAGCTTCTCCTGCCATCATTTGACCCAAAACGACACTAAAGGTAGGAAAATATTTGACAATGAACTGATTTTATAATGTTGCATGTGTGTAAATATGACTTCAGAACTTTTATATTTTTTGCATTTACATGACATTTTGACCTGATATTTTGGAAATTTTACCATTTACATGGCATTTTGACCTGACATTTTGGAAATTTTACCTGCATTACTCATACAAGTTGGTTTCATTTTTTAAAAAAAGACGTGAGCTTTCTAAAAATGTGTAACTTTATGTCTTTATTGCAAATAGAAGGGGCTCAGAATTTTTATAAAACTGCTAAACATAGTGCCTCACAGGAAATTTCCGGGGTCCATTTAGCCATGTCTTCATTGAGTTAATACCCCTTTACTTCTAATTTTCAATGATATGCATGAAAATTAAGGACATATAGTAGCAATGCCGTGCGAACCGAAACGCGACGTCAAATTTGTGGTACAAAAAACTGGGGCCGGCCGCAAAATTGGGGGGGTATTCAGTTCAATCAAGTATTACTGCCTCTTTAATCGGTGTTTCATTCTTATTTTTTGTCTTATGTGAATTAGAAATGAATAAAGATTTGAATGATTGCCTTTTTATATACTTAGAGCGAAAATAGAATTAGTTATTTGATGAGAAAGTCGAAAATCCGCGTTTCAAGCGCACTCGCGGCGACGGTATGCGTTTTGAATCGAAGTTTGTTCGAGGTGCTTCACTATTTCGGTCGGTACGGCTATATTTGTGAACCAATCACATTGTAATTTTGCAGCCAATGAGAATTAATGTAACAGAATGATATATCCCGACGAGAGCTATGTGTGCTAGTTTCGAACCGAGATCGACGCTTCCAAAGTTTTGCTTTTTTTCATCGGAAAAGTTTGCAAGTAAGTCGCCATTTTTGGAACTTCTCGTCGGCGGGATTCGATTTTACATGCTTTTTTCTATATGCATGTGTAATATGAAATCAATTTGATGTAAAATATGGCCGTACGGCAACTTTTTACACGAGGATCTATACCAGATCAGTAGCAAAACAACGTCGCAATGTGCCGACGCCATAGGCCTACTGCGCGGAACAGAACAGTGTGCAAGTTTCAGCTCAGCAAGTTTCGCGTTGTCAGACAAAGACTAGCAACCAACAGATCAAGTTCTGTTTTATCTGTAACACTGTATTTTTCAAGAAAAGGACAACTGCGTTTGAACTCGATTCGGAGTTGTCAGCCGAAGCTAGGTTCGTCAACCATTTCCTCCCCGAGGTCATGCTAATTTGCATGTCGCTGTGTAGACCTGCTCACCCCACGACGGGCGAGCTTACTACTAAAAATACTATGTGCTCGACGGGCTTCGCCGAGCTGTGGAAAATGGGTTTGCCCAAACAGAGGGGTGCGCATACCTGCCTCCCCAACTCTCTCTCTCTCTCTCTCTAATAAATAAATGAATGAATAAATAGGTCTAAATAATTTTTTTTCAAATCAACAAACAATTCTGTGCAAGTCATTGTACTTTCCTTGATATGAATCTCTCTCTCTCTCTCTCTCTTCTCTCTCTCAGAGATCAAGAAATGAATAAATAAATAAATAGGCCCCAATACATTCATATCTAAGTCATTGTTAACAGGCATGATCCTCTCTCTCTCTCTCTCTGAGACAACACACACACACACTAACACACACAGAGATTTAGAATGTCACAAAACAAAATATTCTGTCATTGTTATAATATTTTTTATTTAGGTTTTGCAACTGAATAGAAGGCTATGAGTTGTATTATTTGTAAAGTAGGCCATCCATTAGCTTACATAGTTGTTTCAATTTGTTGTCAGTATCTGAAAAGGATAGGCCTATTGTAATCAGTTTGTTTTAAAGGGAAGATTGCATCTTATTTAGTAGTAGCCTATTGTTATTGATTTGTATTAAAGGGCAAGATTACACTGGAAATACTTAGCAGGATTGCTCAGCTTTGGTAGATTTTTACAAGGAATATGCTGAAAATTAAAGTCGCGAGTTTGGGCTTAATGTTAAAGTAATATTGATGTTTAGACTATGCATCATGGTTTCCTTTCCTTTCCAATCTCTCAGTGAATAGCATATATTATGCAGAGATTCATATATTTCTCTACCTATTCCTGAATGGCGAGTGGTCTCATATCCTTCCTGAAGTTTTCTTTGGACTCAGGCTGTGCTAAATATTCGGGGACTTGACTCATCCACAGTCTACTGAATTTTTTTTTCTAAACACATGTATAAAATCAAAATCAAATGTAATGTACAAAAATCTTGTCTGTAATGTTTTCCTTTGTGTGTATGTATGTGTGTTATGTGTGTTTAGTTTTTAGAAGAATTTTGATCTGATGATATTTTTGGATAGACTGCAGCTTAAATTTAAAAGCATGCAGTAATTTTTAATATTTCAATTATTGAAGTGATTCCAGAAGTCATTGATTCTCAGATTTCCTTTTATATGTACAGAAACTGATGAAATATTACAAATTATTCATAAGATACTGAAGTAGCGAGTCATGACTTTTTTGGTTTGATTTGCAATAATAAGACACTTGAACGATGAGCAAAATGATTTTATATCTATCTCATGAAATGATTATATATCCTTGTTTTGTTACTAGCTTCATTTTTGTCTGTTATAAATACAATATGGGCAATTATTAATGAAAAACTGATAAAACATGCCAAATATCACATGTTTCCTGTAATAAGACAAAAATGGCTCGTCGCAGAGTTACGATAATGGTTTCATTCAATTCGGCATACAAAAATACATCAACGATCAAAATTTCATGACATTTGATCCTGTCTGTCTCTCACAATTACAAAATGAATGTCATTTCCAGCAAAATCAGCATACCATGCCATTTGATGGGTTTGTTCTGTGACAGCTGTCCCACACATCTCTTCTTTGTCCCACTAAAACGTGGTACCAAAATTTAAGAATTTTTTTACGCTTCAAATTCGAATATCTCGTGAACTATTGGTCCGATCTGAAAAATTTAAACTGCTTTTTACTCAGAACAACAATATCTTCAAAACCATATACATCTTTTAGCTCAAAACCCAATTTCAATTTTTCATGCGGCATTGCTACATATGGGAAGTTGCCAATTACAGCTGTTAAAACAAAGGTACTGTAGTTTGCTCCTTTTGGCAGCTCACAGCAATACTTTGGCACTAACAGCATATGTGTCAGTCTACACAAAGCCCCACAGGCCCTAAGCTGCTGGTACTTTATTACCTCAGAAGCTTAGTGGATGATTTTGAATTAAAGAGTCAAAACGTGCGAAAGAGTTAGAAAAAAGTTTAGGAAACAAAGAGTTTGCATGGTCAGTTCTCCTTCCATTTTTTATGAATTTTACTGAGTGAAGATTTTTCTCGTGTCCAAGTTTCACCTTTAAGTATGCAGTTCACTTAAAAACAGCACAGCTGCACCCACCGAACAACACATCTCACCTTGTGTCATTATTATATTTCTGAGTGGTAACCCTACTGGATTATTCCTGGACTGAAATACAAATGTATAAAACGGTGCAGCATGAATTTTGCTTTCTCTTGCAAGTGCCGATGCATGTTATCTGTATTGGAAAAACCTTTTTGGCAGTGCCATAATCAACCTCCTACAAGATTACAAATTCTTTTTTATTTACTGAATTCAACTTAAACATCAAACTAAGACAGCAAGCATAGACAGTTTATTGAAAGTAAAGATAGACAATGAGATGCTAAAATCAAATTTGTCTACAAGCATCTGTCAAGGAAATGAAAAACTCCAAAACAAAAACAAAAAACAAGCAAGCCAAAAAAGACAGTAATATTAAATAAAAAACAATGGAACCTTAACATTTTTTCATCAGCCATTTTCTTAACTTTTTCCTAATTTCAAGAAAATGTTTAATTTTTGTCATCTTTACAGATCGTGTATTACCTGTCTGACGGCCTGAAACACTTTCTCTTCATGCGAGTCCATTTCTGTGAAAGTGCGTATCTGTGCCAAGTTGACATTTTCCCTGTATCCCAGAGCGACAATTTCGTCAAATGCAAAGATGAGAGAGAATGCCTGATCTGCAATCTCTGATTCATCAAAACTTCTGCAGTACTCTGGAATCTGAAAAGAACAACACAAAATAATTGTAAAAAAAAACAACAAAAAAACATGACCACCGCACTTATCACTGCACTTCAATCTAATGATTAATTTCCTTGAATATAGCAAAATCAGAACAACCAATCAGCAATATGCTCTACATAAACTGTACTGAATCTAGGAACGTGTGTATATTCTAACACACAAAAGTAAAACAAGATATATCAACAAATGTCACAGTAAAACCAACAAAACAAAAAATGCAAAAAAAAAAGTTCAACATTGCCCCCCCCCTAGATCCTGACAAATAAAGACAGACACAAGACAAACAAAACAGGCAGAAACTGACAACTAGGGACTAGTGACAAACTTACTTAATTTCAGGAAAAACTCGAATATATTACACATATTATTGTATACTTGCCTGATGTCAACATGACTGCCCCCTTCATCTCACTTCTCCTAGTCCTAAAACCACTCTGCCTGTCCAAATCTCCAAGCAACCAATGGAGAAGGCAGACTGTGACGGGACAGCACCTATTTGGCTGGGGACTGCCCAGCTCAGGCGGGCGGTAGCTCTCCAGTGAGATCCAAGAATCTCTCCCACAGTCAGAATCAGCCCCTGGCGCTACACTCAACGCCAACTGAGCTGTAGCTTACAACCAGTAAACTGCTACTTCCCGTGCTGTTTCGACACCATGAGGTGAAGCTGGAATGACATCTCCAGGGCAGCAGGTCCACCCTATTTGTTTTATCAGTGTAGCATGCATGACACGGTCTGTCCCTTGATGCTGAGATCAACAAGCGCAGTGGCATGGCTGCAGCAACCTCAGGCTGACTTACTGCTCACATCATGAAGAACCAAAGCTGACAACTCCGACCAAGATGGCAGTGTGTAACGCATGCATCATCAGCACTCTACTATATGACAATGAAACATGGACAACATACACCAAACAAGAGCGAAAGCTGAACAGCTTTCACTTGAGCTGCCTTTGCTGTGTCCTCAGCATCAAGTGGAACGACAAAATACCAAACATCCAGGTCCTAGCAAGCGCTGGTCTCCCCACTGCGCACGCACTGCTCAGACAAAATAGGCTGCATTGGCTGGCTTGGCTATGTGCACTGGATGGAAGATGGACATATCCTAAAGGATATCCTTTACGGTGAAGTAGTCTCTGGCAAGAGATCTGTTCGCTGCCCCCAGCATGAGATTTATGAAAAATCAACACAGAGAACTGGAAAACACAGCAGCAGACTGCAACAAATGATGTAGTGTGCTCCAGAAACAACTCGGGTTGAGGGAAAAGAAGATCCAAATCTTAGCTGAGGAGAACCAGGTGGAATGCATGGCCAGAATCCATACGTGCATTCAACGTCACAGAGACTAGCTTTACCGCACTGGCCTTATCAGTCACAGCTGATGCTTCTCTAGAGGTGTCAACTCGACATAACACTAGGGCGCATCATCCATAGTAGTCGCTGACTGATGGAGGCCCACCACTACTACTACCCTGCCTATAAATCTTATCTCCTCTCCACTTATAGTTATACTCTTAGACGATTGCTTTTCATCATCAGATGATCATATTCCATGTGCTCCTAATGTGCTTTACACTAAGATTTGTGGCCATCATTTATTCTTTCTGTGCACTATAACAATGAACATACTTTCCTCAGATATTCATTATTTGCAATCTTTGCATTCTTTTAAGAGAGCTCTAAAACATTTACTAAAAAAGCCTCTTCAACCAATACTAAGATTACCAATCTCACCTCTTCTCCCTCTACACACTACCACCCATACTGCACTTTGTATTCATATGACTGGTTATGTGATGCAATTTATGCATGTTTTCCCCGATTTGTTTGCAAACCTGCATCAGAATGCATTCACCTGTGTAAATGCCAATTTTACTAAGCATACACATCCCAGTTTCCATCTCTGAGGTCAATTTGCATGAGGCCTTAGTGAATATATACCCAACTATCTCAAACATGTTATGCACTAAACACTCTTGTAAAAGATTACTAGACCATGTATACATGTATGTGTACATATTAACTTGAAGATAACAAAACAAAATATCCTGAGAGAGAGAGAGAGAGAGAGAGAGAGAGAGAGAGAGAGAGAGAGAGAGAGAGAGAGAGAGAGAGAGAGAGAGAGAGAGAGAGAGTCCTCACCACTTTTGCGAAAAGCCTAAGTGTTTCCAAGTCCTCCAGAATATTGCTGGCTTTGGTGGTGATGAGCAGAACAAAGAGTTTCTCCAGAGGCTGATACACATAGCGCACACTCTCGGTCTCCACAAAAGTGTGCTGTTTTCCTGATCCCATCAGCTTGGGGAATGCAGCCAACAAACCCTCGATACGAGATCGGTTCATTTCTACAAACTGGCGTGACACCAAGGCTGTTTGAGACAGTAAATGTCATTTGAGTCAGACATGTGTATTGATCAGTTAATTAACCCTTCAACTTATCAACCAGTTTCCTGGACAAAAAGTTAAATAGTAAGCCCAAGTAATAAAATCAGTACATGACTGCCATTATATACTCCTAATCATAATTTAAGGGCCACTTCTTCCTTCCTCTCTAATTTTAAGTTGAAATAATTGACAATGTTTAGAATTGATTCTATGTTTTATTTCATCATTTCCACACCTGTTTTGGAAAAAGAAATTAGCACAATGACCCATTAGTGAACAGCACATGCATTTAAAGGAACATCCCCCCCTTTTCAAAAAACAGAAAGTGTCAGATTTGGCCAATCTGTTTTCAATATCGCGTGTGTCCGCCCCGAGCCTGGATGCATGCTTCACAGCGCCGATGCATCGACCCCACAAGGGTACGGAGTGTGTCCTGAGGGATGGCCGCCCACTCGATCTGCAGGATGTCGACCAGCCTGGCCAGGGTGCCCGGTGGGGGGTGGTTGTCCCTGATGCGCCTCCCGAGCACATCCCAGAGGTGTTCAATTGGCTTCAGGTCAGGTGAGCACGCTGGCCAGGCCATACGGACGACTTCATGCTGCTCCAGGAAGTCGGTCACAAGGCGTGCTCGATGCGCAGGTGCATTGTCGTCCTGGAAGATGGCGCCTTGACCAAGGTCCACAAGCGCAGGCAGTGCCACGGCCGTCAGAACCTCGTCCCGGTACCGGACCCCGTTCAGGATGCCGTCAATGGGGAGCAGGGGGGTCCGGGTACCACGGCTCATGCCACCCCACACCATCACCGACCCGCCGCCGTACCGGTTATGCTCTTGGACAGTGGCGTCAGCGAACCTCTCCCCTTGACGTCGCCACACCCGAGCCCGGCCATCGTTAAAGGTCAGGGTGAACCTGGACTCATCCGGAAACAAGACCCGGGTCCACTGTTGCCTTGTCCAGGTCACGTGCTCCCTGGCCCAGGTCATGCGGCGCACTCTGTTGACCGGTGACAGCACGGGTCGGACGGCCGGTCTCCGTGACCTCAAGTTTGCCTCATGTAGCCGTCTTCTCACCGTGCTGCAGCTGATGTTAGCACCTGTTGCGTCCCTCAGCTGACCCCTCAAGGTCACCGCAGTGGATGCCCTTTCCCTCAGGACGGAGAGGGCAAGGTAGCGGTCTTGCTGTCTTGTCGTTACTCTGGGTCGACCCGTGTGACTCCTTTCCTGGACTGCTCCAGTCTCATTGAAGCGCTCCAGCAGTCACTGGATTGTGGAATGCGACACTTCAAGTCGTCTAGCAACTTCCCGCTGCGCTAGGCCTTCATCAAGCAGAGCGAGGGCTCTCCCCCGCTGCTCATCCGTCATCCGTCGTCTTGCAAGCATGGTTAAAACGAACCAAGAACGGGTCCTTTTTATCCTCGTCTGCGGGCAACTTTGGCTGGAGTAGTGTTCAAAAAGGGCTTGCCTTGCACGTGCAAAGCGAATTTTGTCGCTACCTTGCCTGCGTCGTCAGAGAGACCCTGCTGAAGATTCGACAATTTCGTGTGGAAATTGTCTTCCTTGGGCCGCCCATTGCAAATCGGCAAATCCCCAAACACGTGCCAAAAGGAAACTGCAATGTTGTCTGAGCTCTTATCCATTCAGTTACGGCAACGAATTGGAGAAAAGAGTAAGAGAAAATAGGTTATTTCTCCTTTCAAAAATTGACTCAAAAACGTTCCTGGCCCTTCAATAATGACGTGTAGTATATCATTATACAAAATTAATTAATAAAGAAAATGTATTCCACAAAGGTGATAACGAATATTACAATATCCTTTCTTCATGGTTTCTTTTCTATGCTTTATAAATTCATCTAGATATAAAGGTAATCTTTTTCATTTCCTCTGGCTCTATCCACCATTGTTGCTAACTTCATGAAATCCAAATCAAGCATTCTGCAACAAAACTGAACAAAATCAGGCTATGTTTTTTCAATGGAAGTCACTTTCAGAGTCTATATAGGCCCTATGGATTTTGTCAAAAACTTGCTAATGCTAGTATTAGTAGTAAGCCTCAGACGAAAATGAAAAGAAAACCAAAAATAATTATATCATCAGAATTAACAGCACAATTAATGTCTGTCAATGCAGATAAAAATTTAGCAAGATATGGAGCCAGTTCCACTTGGCCTAGAAATAAGTGATGAACAAAGTTCGACACCCATGCAGTTGGTTGTTAAAACTGTTAAGCAGTGCTTGTTAAACCATTATTTCCAGATGATCCCTCTATTATTGTCTTCCCCTCGAATTAATGCGGTTTTGTTCATTCTATTATTATCAATGGCACAAGATCTGTCCACAAGAATGAGGATTCCCGATGACAGCAGGGAAGTGAACCTTGTATGCTGTACTTTTGGTTTACACAGTATTTTTGACAAATTTATTTACAGGCATACAACATGAATGTTTAGCCTACTTATCTGTTGTCAGTTATGCAAGACATGGTACAAACTGAAATTTAAACTGACTTCATAATCATATGCTTACACACACACGCGCGCGCGCGCGCACACACACACACACACGTATGCACACTTTGAACTCTCCACCCATCCATACCACTATTACTATTAGGCAATATTGAACATGTATACTTGGCCCTATATATCCCACCCATCCATACCACTATAGTATTATTGTACTACTATTAGGAAATACTGAACATACATACTAACATAGGCCTACTTGGACCTATATATTATATCAGCATGTCTAAGAAAGTATAATGAATGACATCATTATATATACTATATAGCCTTTTAAATGAACTTGATTTGACAATATTTGATGATTTATTACTATTTTGCTGTCAACCTATTTCAAAGTATCATGATCATGATGATGATCTAGATCTAGGCCTATGATTAAAAACATTACCGGTACCAACCTTTGCCTGTGCGGTTGCATACTGCAGCAGCAAGCAGTACCTGAAACAACCAAAACAAAACATAATTAAGTAAAAGTAAAAGCAAGATTTGCAGTAAGTAACTCGGCAGAAATGCTGGTTAATCAACATGTACATGGTGTCAGTATCAAGATCTGTCCACATCAGTTTATCATTCAGTCGAATGCCTGACCGCCGATGCTGTCAGCAGCAACAAACTAGCAGACAACACTACTTAACTGCCTACAGCATCTAGAAAAGGACGATAAACCGATTAATGTGAACAACATAAAAATGATTTACCATTTTGCTTGTCTGCGGCTGCAAAGTATAATCTTGGGAAACACAGTAAGTATTGCACTCCGTATTAGTTGATCAGACGACGTAAATACTTCCAGGTGTCAAGAAATATGGTGGTTGGACACGTCGCTCACATACGATTAATACGCCTTTCCAAAAATCTCCTGTTTTATAAAACAAAAACACTGAACGATATTAGTTTGTTGTGGTATAAAGAAATGTATAATAAATGATCAGATTTAGCTTATATGCTCCTTTTATGCATAATATATAGCTGAACAACAGGATTGGCACGCACTTTATTTTGTCAGTAGAACTTTTTTTACAGAAGAGCAGAAACTACAATATTCTATCAGGATTGCATAAAAATTCAAAGTGATTTATCATGGAAAATCAGAATCCAAAAGTTACGCATTAAAAATGTTTTTCATATAGCACGAATATATTACGGAGAACGATATTAATTCATACGTAACATCGTATCTTTAATCAAGAGATAAGCTTCCACTTTCTATTGCCCTGTCAGTATTTATATGTAAACTGCTGGGCAAGAAGAAGCATGTTCGCACGTGGTTATTGACACAACTTCAGCTCATTTTCTAGAATGCACAGCATTTCTATCAAACAGTTTTGTTCGTATGTGAAGTTTATTTTTAACAGATATTTTTGGACACACTCTCTCTCTCTCTGTTTAAAATCTTTTTATCTCCACATAGAGTAGTAGGCCTCCCTCGGTCATGGCTGACCATGGTCAAAGTACATCCGTTCTAATGTCTAGATGGTTGTCTGCTTGGTCCAAGCAGCGTCACCTGTGACTGTAGAGACCAATGCGAGAGAGGCAGTCTATGTCGCAGCGGTCGCATGTGTATGCTGATGCTGGTCTGTTGGCTGTCATCCCTTTTCTGCGAACTCGCTTTTCTGCTGCAGCAGCTGACAGTTTGTCCTCACCAATCCGCAGTTGCTTCTTGAGAGTGGTTCTCCAGCTGTTGCGGTCATCTGCGAGGTCCTCCCAGGACTCAGTGTTGATCTCAAGCGCCTTCATGTCACGCTTGCAAACGTCTTTATATATCAGCTGTGGGCGGCCAATGTTTCTCTGCCCTGTGGCAAGCTCACCATAAAGGATGTCTTTTGGGATGCGACCATCTTCCATGCGGCGAACGTGGCCCAACCAGCGCAGCCGACGCTGTCTCAGCATGGTATGCATGGTTGGGAGGCCAGCGCGGGTCAGGACTTCGGTGTTGGTCACCTTGTCTTGCCAGGAAATGCCGAGTATGCGCCGTAGACTTCTCAGGTGGAAGGTATTGAGCCTTTTCTCCTGATGAGCATGCGTGGTCCACGCCTCGCTGCCATACAGCAAGGTGCTGAGGACACAGGCGTTGTATACAGCCATCTTTGTCTTCGTGGTCAGCTTGGGATTTGTCCACACCCTTTGTGTGAGGCGGGCTAGTGTTGTGGCTGCCTTCCCGATCCTCTTGTCGATCTCTGTGTCAAGGGAGAAGTTATCGGTGATGGTGGACCCAAGATATGTGAATTCATGGATGGCTTCAAGCTCGTAGTCATCAATGGTGATGGCTGGTGGAGATGGCGTGTCTTGGCCCAGGACGTTTGTCTTCTTAAGACTGATGGTCAGACCAAAATCTTTGCAGGCCTGGGAGAAGCGGTCCATTAGTGACTGCAAGTCCCGTTGAGTATGGGTCACAACTGCGGCATCGTCGGCAAATAGCATGTCTCTGATGAGGGCTTCACGGACTTTTGTCCTTGCTCTGAGGCGGGCGAGGTTGAAAAGCCTGCCATCTGATCTGGTCCGCAGGTGGATCCCTTCTTGCGTTGTGCTGAACGCATGCCTCAGGAGGAGAGCGAAGAAGATTCCAAAGAGGGTTGGGGCCAGGACGCAGCCTTGTTTCACACCGCTGCGTACGTCGAAGGGCTTGGAGAGGTTTCCGTTGAACTGCACCGTCCCTTTCATGTTGGAGTGGAAGGACTCTATTAAGCTGTGCAGTTTGGGATTTTTCGGAGAGCCCTGAAAAGGCCATCTCTGCTGACTAGGTCAAAGGCCTTGGTGAGGTCAATGAATGAATGCCACATACAGGGGCATCCGCTGCTCTCTACACTTCTCCTGGATTTGGCGAAGGGAAAAGACCATGCCCACCGTGGATTTCTCTGCTCGAAAACCACACTGTGTTTCCGGGTAGACGCGTTCACCCAGTTTCTGCAGGCGGATTAGGAGGACCCAAGCGTAGACTTTGCCAACAATGCTGAGGAGCGAGATACCTCTGTAGTTGTTGCAGTCGCTCCTTTCGCCCTTGTTTTTGTACAGGGTGACGATCTTGGCGTCCCTCATGTCCTGCGGTACAGCTCCCTCATTCCAACACTGACAGAGGACTGCGTGCAAAGGGTGCAGAAGAGAAGTCTTGCAGTGCTTGATGAGGTCTGGGGGAATTCCGTCGTTGCCAGGTGCCTTGCCTGATGCCAGGCTATCAATGGCCTTGCTGAGTTCGTCCGCAGTTGGCTCTGCGTCAAGTTCTTCCATTACCGGCATGCACTTGATGGCATCAGGGCTGAGGGGGACACCATGTTCTGTGTGGAGTAGAGGTCGGAGTAGTGTTCCGCCCATCTTTCCATCTGTTGGCTAGGATTGCTGATTACTTCCCCAGTGGAGGATTTGAGGGGGGCGATCTTGCTCTGTGTTGGACCCAGTGCCTTCTTGATGCCATCATACATTCCTTGGATGTTGCCTCTTTCAGCAGCACTCTGTATCTCTTCGCTGAGCTCTGTCCAGTACTCGTTTGCGCAGCGCCTGGCGTTAAGCTGAACCTTACTCCTGGCAGCCCTGAGGATTTGCAGGTTCTTCTCACTGGGTGACCGCTTATACTTGGTGAGCGCGGCGCGCTTGGCCTCAACAGTGGGAGTCATCTCTGATGATTTGGCCTCAAACCAGTCGTGGGACTTCACAGTTTTCTTCCCAAATGTGGCCATAGCAATGCGGTGCATGGTATCTCGTAGTGTTTCCCATCTCTCTGTGGCAGAGTCTCTGGGCAATGTATCGTATTCTCTCTCAAAGGCCTCTGCGAACTGCTCTACAAGATCTGGCTGAGACATCTTGCTGACGTCAATGCGAGGGTTCCCTTGTTTCTTTGAGCAGTGGAACTTCTTTGGTTGCTGCCTGGTCTTGCAACATACCAGAGAGTGGTCTGTGTCGCAGTCTGCGCTGTGATAAGAGCGAGTGTGGAGAACGTTTTTGATAGCGGCACGTCTTCCTAGGATCAAATCCAGTTGGTGCCAATGTTTTGAGCGGGGGTGCCTCCAGGAGACTTTGTGTTGAGGCTTCGTCTTGAAGAAGGAGTTGGCGATGCACAGTTCGTGGCAGGCGCAAAACTCAAGCAGTCACTGTCCATTCTCATTCATTTTCCCCACTCCAAAGGAACCGAGGCAGGAGGGCCATGAGTCATTGTCTGCACCCACTCTGGCGTTGAAGTCGCCCAGGAGAACAAGTTGTTCTGTTCTGGGGATGTTCATTATGGTTGATGCAAGATTTTCGTAGAACTCATCCTTGGAGTCTGGAGAGGCGGACAGAGTTGGGGCATAAACGCTGATGAGAGTGACATAGCCTTCGGTGGTGTTGAGGCGGAGAGTCAAGAGTCGCTCTGAACCGCCGCTGCCTGGTTCAGTCATGTTCAGGAGGCTGTTCCTTACTGCGAAGCCTACTCCGTACTCTCTTGGGCATCAGAACTCTTTCCTTGCCAGAAGAAGGTGTAGTCCCTTTCCTTTAGTGTTCCTGAGTCAGCCAGCCGTGTTTCCTGCAGAGTGGCAATGTCCACATTGAGCCTCTTTAGCTCGCTGTTTATGACGGCGGTCTTTCTGGCGTCGCTGATGTCTTGCAGATCTTGGGAGAGCCCAGGCATCATTGTTCGGACATTCCAACAGCCCAGTTTCACTGCTGATCCTTTTCCTGGTCCGTTTCTTGAATTTGAATTTTTCTTTTTGCCTGGTGTGGTAATTAACGACCTGCTTGTCAGATTTTCTCCTAATCTTCATGCACCCAATGAAGAAGGCAGGTCGTGGCGGGACAGCACCTAATTGGCTGGGGGCTGCCCAGCTTAGGCGGGCGGTAGCTGTCCAGTAAGACACGAAGGTCTCTCCCACCGTCAAAAGCAACCCCTGGCGTCAGCTCTACGCCAGTTGAGCAATGACTTATCACCGGTATCTGTTGCTTCCCGTGTTGTGCCGACACTACTGTTAGTAGCGAGGTTGGAGTGTCCTCTCCAGGTCATAGGTGCAGAGTGTTTGTGGATGAATAGACGGATGTAAGCCTGGGCAGTGTAATATGGAAGACAGGCTGTTGCCCATGCAACTTGTCCCCCCTCTCCACCTCGCTGACAGATCCAAAGAAACAGCAGGGCTGTTACGTTTTGGTGTCAACGCGGCCGCAGGAGCTGCCGGAAAGTGACAAAGTTTGCCATCCAACCGCCTTAGGGGCCCCACACCGGATTTACTGTCAGGGTTTGCTCCCTTAGCTAGATGGCCACGGGTAGCTCTCCAGAGCTGGCGCCCTTTGATGGATCTGATTTATTTCCACCAGGGTTTCTAGCCACCCTCCTCACCATCCTCCTGAGAGGACTGGTGGGGGTGCTGGTTTAGTCGCCAGCAATTCGACCCTGTGACAGGTAGTACTGGGTTCCAGGTTACCAGTAGCAGATACATCTATCCGACCTGACGAGTTATCTCCACAAAAGACTTAATAAAGCTTTGGCAAGACTGTAAAGCGCCTTGTGCCCGAGATGTCAGCTTCAATAACCTCAGTTTGTTGAGTGTCAAGTTCACATGCTAACGGTTTGTGGGTTCAAATCCCGGGCTGCGCTACATTAAAACTGACGTTCTCACTGTCCCACCTTATAGACCCGTCATCCGATCCGGCGAATCAGGTGAGGAGGGCTAGTTCACAGATTTTCATCCCCACGTGCGCGCTGTGCTGGTGTTATTGCAGAGAAGGACTCTCTAAGGGTTCCACTCGTATTTACACATGTACATGGGTAGGCCGTACATTTATATAGTATGGTCAAGCTGAAACTGACAATGATATGCCTGCAGCCTTTTTGCGACCCCCAAAAAGTGCCCCAGACATAACACTTATTTTTAAGTCCGTAGTGCCAGGCAGGACGCGCGCGCCAGACACTAGCTCCAGCCATCATAGTTCAAATCTGCCCTGATCTGAAATGTTTCTATCGATTTGCCATAACATTTTCCGTTAATGCCACGTTACATTCTACCAAATATGAAGTTGTGATGTTGCTTCTACATCGAATTACTTGAGAAAACGTTGGAGAGATGTGATGCCTGCTGTTTCAAGGGCCAGAAATGCCATGGCATGACTATATAGCCTAAAGCGCCGTGTGCCGAATTGTCCACTTCATTTCTAACTCTTCAGAGAGAGAGAGAGACAGACAGAGACAGAGAAAGAGATAGATGTATTTATTGCTTTGTGTTTTTAAAGGCTTTATAATTTTATGTACTTTTTTCAGTTGTTCATCATCATCGTTGCGGCAGTGACTGACGTGTGGTGGTAGATAGTCATTTCTTGTTCATCATGCCAAGTGTACATCTAAACATTTATTGTTCACCGTGACAAGTGCACATCTATACATTTATTGTTCATCATGCCAAGTGCACATCTAAACATCTATTGTTCATCGTGCCAAGTGCACATCTAAACGTTTATTGTTGATCATGACAAGTGCATATCTGAAGATCTTATTGTTCATCGTGACTTGTGCACATCTGAACATTTATTGTTCATCGTGACTAGTGCACACCTAAACATTTATTGTTCATCGCGTGACAAGTGCACTTCTAACATTTATTGTTCATCATGACAAGTGCACATATGAACATTTATTGTTCATCGTGACAAGTGCAACCTAAACATTTATTGTTCATCGTACCAAGTACACATCTAAAAATGTATTGTTTATCGTGACAAGTGCATATCTACTATTTATTGTTCATGGTACAATTGCACATCTAACATTTATTGTTCATCGTGACAAGTGCACATCTAAACATTTATTGATCATCGTGACAAACGCACATCTAAAATTTATTGTTCATCATGACAAGTGCACATCTAAAAAGTTATTGCTCATCGTGACAAGTGCACATCCAAATATTTGTTGTTCATCGTGACAACTGCACATCTAAAAAGTTATTGTTCATCGTGACAAGTGCACATCTAAACATTAATTGTTCATCATGAAAAGTCAATATCTAAACATTTATTGTTCATCGTGACAAGTGTACATCTAGAATTTACTGTTCATCATGACTAGTGCATATCGGAACATTTATTGTTCATCGTGACAAATGCACATCTAAACATTTATTGTTCATCGTGACAAATGCACATCTAAACATTTATTGTTCATCGTGACAAATGCACATCTAAACATTTATTGTTCATCGTGACAAATGCACATCTAAACATTTATCGTTCATCGTGACAAGTGCAGCCTAAACATTTATTGTTCATCGTAACAATTGTCTATCTAACATTTATTGTTCATCGTGCCAAGTGCAACCTAAACATTTATTGTTCATCGTGCCAAGTGCAACCTAAACATTTATTGTTCATCGTGCCAAGTGCAACCTAAACATTTATTGTTCATCGTAACAATTGTCTATCTAACATTTATTGTTCATCGTGCCAAGTTCAACCTAAACATTCATTGTTCATCGTGACAACTGCACATCTAAAAAGTTATTGTTCATCGTGACAAGTGCACATCAAAAAAGTTATTGTTCATCGTTACAAGTGCACATCTAAACATTTTGCACCTAAACATTTATTGTTCATCGTGGCAAATGCACATCTAATATTTATTGTTTGTCATGACAAGTGCACATCTAAACATTTATTGTTCATTGTGACAAGTACACATCTAACATTTATTGTTCATCGTGCCAAATGTACATCTACACATTTATTGTTCATCGTTGACTAGTTCATATCTAAACATTTATTGTTCATTGTGACAAATGCACATGTAAACATTTATTGTTGATCGTGACAAGTATACATCTAACATTTATTGTTCATCGTGCCAAATGTTTATCTACACATCTATTGTTCGTCGTGGCTAGTGCACATCTAACATTTATTGTTCATTGTACCAAGTGCGCATCTGAACATTTATTGTTCATCATACCAAATGCACATCTAATTGATTGTTCATTGTACCAAGTGCGCATCTGAACATTTATTGTTCATCATACCAAATGCACATCTAATTGATTGTTCATTGTACCAAGTGCGCATCTGAACATTTATTGTTCATCATACCAAGTGCAAATCTAACATTTATTGTTCATTATACCAAGTGCACATCTAACATTTATTGTTCATCATACCAAGTGCACATCCAACATTTATTGTTCATCGTGCCAAATGCACACCTCAACGTTTATTGTTCATCATGACTAGTGCACACCTAAACACTTTTTATTCATTGTGCCAAATGTGGGACTAAACTTTGATAATTTTAAAAGCAACGCCTCGACGGTTCCAAGCTCTAATTGATTTTGTCCATTCACCTGCACCGGCAGGTGTCACAGGGAGACGAAGTTGCCAGTCTGCAGGTAGACAGGAAGCCTGTCACATAGTCATGTTGTAGATATGGATGGATCTGCTTCTCCATGTGTCCAGTGTCGCTGTTATCTTCCTCTGAGCACCTGGTGCTGTAGGCTTGAAGGGCTGGCTGGTTGACTGGCATCCTAATCAGGTGGATCAGCTATTTAGTCCGCTGTTATGTGATGTAATGCTTGACGTGAATCATTCCAATCATCTCGCGGATCTCTTCGTTTTTAATCATCTCTTTTGGTCTTAGAAAACACGTAGAAACCTGTCAACTACATCTGTACCAAAATATGAATAAGTAAATAATTGTAAGTAAACAAAAAACATATTTCTTAAAATGAGTGCATGTTCATTGATGTTAATTTTGTGAGTAAATAAATCAATGAATAAATGAAAACATAACAAAGTAAGGCACAAAACATTTCTATCAAAGGAAGGGAGATAAAAGAGAGATGAATTGAGAGACCAGTTATTTGAATATTTAGATAGACAATTAAATAAATATCAGACAGATAAATACATGAATAAACAGATAAAACAAATTCGTCGTCATACTGTCGTCGTTATCATCATAATCATATAATCATTATCATCATTATCATCCCAATTCATAAGTACCATTATTATTGTCATCACTTTGTCTGTTCGCTATTTCTTTTTCTCTCTCTTTTTTTTCTTTTTTCTTTATTAATATTTTTTTAACCAGGAACAAAGAATGGATTCATCACCGAGGGTACTGCTCAAATCTTATGACCAAGATGGCATATGTCTGTATCAGGCCTGGTTGACACCAGGATATCAGTGTAGAGCTCTGTCACCATGTTCAGTTTTACAACTCCATAACATCATGATCATCATCCTAATTACCATGAATATCATCGTAGCACCGGGGCAGTTGACTACGCCATTGATTTATCTTATCTTCTCTTATTATGGTATTTCGTTTGTGTTTGGGTAAATCATGGGGCGACCGTCCCCGACCCAACGCGTCCCCAGGTGGCAGATAGGGGAATGACCCCAGGATATGGGGGCCAGCTGTGAATACCCAATAAGCAGCCGTGGACCAAACGGTGTCAGTATTCTAGGGGAGGCTGGGGTATAGGGTGGTAGAAATGAGAAAGCTTCATCTCCTCTTGCCGGAGTTGGAAGAACAGGTATGAACATCACGGGATTATGTGAGACCAGATGGGGCGGTGAGGGAAAGTTCACCATTGGCGAGCATACCATTATTTACAGTGGGAGAAAAATGGGGTTGCTATCATACTAGACAAACGACATGCTGCAGCACTGAAAAGCTAAAGCACAATCAATGACCGATTGATAGCCATTAAACTGAACACAACACCAGTTGCCTTAAATAAAACATCATCCAGGCATATGCCCCCACATCCACCAGCTCAGACGAAGAGAACAATTCTACAATGACCTACAAACTGGCAAGGATAAAATACCGACATGAGAAGTTTGCATAATAATGGGAGACATGAACTCCGAAGTGGGCGAAGGTGAGGACAGAGAATGTGGAATAGGACCTTCTGGGCTGGGAAAACGCAATGAAAGAAGAGATATATTAGCTTCACTGGGAGACAGGTTCAGCCAGGTAGCCAATATGTTAGCTTCTTTCTGCCGGCCAACAAATTGGACATCACTAACACCCTCTAGTACCATCGGAGACGATATACCTGGAAACTCGAAAAAACAGACAACGACAACAAGAAAATAAAAATCAGAAATCAGATAGATTACATCATGATAGACAGGACATGGAGAACTACTGTCCTAAGCTCGAAAACAAAACCAGGAGCTGATTGTGATAGCAATCACCACTTAGTCGACTAAAAGCTTACAAACAAAACACAGTCAAGCAGGCCCCTAAGTTTGATCTAGAGAAATTGAAAAATCATGACATTGCATCTGATTTTGAAATCAAAGTCAACAATTGCTTCGATTCATATTCTTCTTTCGTGTTTTTTTCTGATTCCTAAAATACTATAAATTGAAAAATCATGACATTGCATCTGATTTTGAAATCAAAGTCAACAATCGCTTCGATTCATATTCTTCTTTCGTGTTTTTTTCTGGTTCCTAAAATACTAATGTTAAGCCTTTCCATCTCCATTATGATGTTGTCTAATTTTCCCTTCTGCAACAGTGTCCTGATGTTCCATGTTGCTATTTTGGTGTTTTTGAGTTTGAGTTTGGGTTTGGGTTTGGTCGCAGTAGCTGGCTGACGGTCTGGTGTCACCTGCGCCGCATGCTCCACAGGAGCACCTATTTACGTCGTTATCTTCAATTTCCTTTTGTTTGTCCATCCATAAATGTCCTGGGGAAAATACGATGGTGGTTTCCCGTTGCCTTCCATCGTTTTTTTTTTTTTTTTCAGGATAAACTCCCTTAGCCTTATTCTGTCCCGAGATGTCCACAAGGCAGTGGAGCTATTTACCCATACCTTGGGGATCTGGTTCGTGGGCACCAGGGCATATCCACACGCCGGTGGGCCTGCATGCCGCACGTCTGGGGGCCAGACCTCCTCCGAGTCCCTCGAGATTTATCCTGAGTCCGTGAGGTGCTCAGTTACCACATGTCGCCAATGAGGAGGCGTAACGTAGGGTTTGCTGATGGAGAGGCTATGTACTGACAGGAAGAGACTTAGCCTACGCATTCTGCTCCTCTTTTCGCATAGCTGCAAGCAGCAGTGCTAGCCAGCAGTGCAGGCTGATAGTGAGAGGTGATAAGCACGCAGTCACTAGCCGACACACTAGACGCATCACATCCACCAGTCCTGATGTATGGCTGCCAGTCATGATGTATGGCTGCAAAGCCTGGACTCCGAGAAAAACTGATTGCAGAAGAATCGAGGCAGCAGAGATGATGGCCATGTGTCACGCAGCAATAACACGGACCTCACGGCAACCATCTTTCAAGGAAAAACAATGGCAAAAAGGAAGAAAGGCAGACCTCCAGTCTCATACATCGAGAACATAACCTTGATCTAAATATTCAAGAAATTGTCTACAAAAGTCAGGACAGAGCGGCCTGGAGGGAGATGGTGGCATCCAGATGTGCAGCGGCCAACACCTAACCCGGTGACGCCGACAGGTGAGGTAGATAACTCATTAGCTCCGCTTGACGGCTACAAACTGTCGAAATGTGCAGTTGTGTCCCTTGACACTGTGCCACAATGGCGAAAAGGTAGAGCTTCCAAATTTGTGTCTGCTGTACCGGTTGGAAACTGGCTCGAGAAGAAAAAAAATATAACTAAAAGGAGTGGGGGGGGGGGGGGGAGAAAGCAAAAGAAAGAAAACAGAAAGGAAAGAAAAAGAAAGAAAGAAAGAAAGAAAGAAAGAACAAGAAAAAAATCTTGATGCGTGCAGTATTTACTTTAGTCTACCCAGCCGCCAATGGCCACCTGACCCATATTTCACCAGACGGCAGATGCACATCAGAAATAGCCAGCAGAATCGGCCAGGCCAAAACAACATTCAAGAAGATGACAAGCATTCTAGCCAACAAATGCCTATCACTTAACTTCAGGAAGAGAGTAGTTGAATGTTATATAGGACCAGTACTGTTGTACGGTTGTGAGGCGTGGACAGTCAACAAGCAAAGCCAGAACAAGATTGAGGCAGCCGAGATGTGGTTTCTAAGAAGAATGTTGAGAGTTCCATGGACAGCAAAGAAAACAAACGAGATAGTCTTGATGGAGGCAGACACAAGTAGATCATTGATAATGAAGATTAGGAAAAGACAGGCAACATTTATAGGCCATTTTATGAGGAAAGGGGATTTGGAGCACCTGGTCACTACGGGAAAGCTGGAGGGAAAGAGACCACCAGGTAGACCCAGGGAGAAAATACTAGACGGACTTGCAGAGTGGCTGAAGACAAAGACGGTGGAGGAGATGCTTGAGGCAACAAGAGATAGAGACAGATGGAAGTCGATGATCGCCAACGCCATGCGGCAGGGCACCTGATAATGATGATGATGAAAGTAGGGCAGAGAGGGAGAGGAGATGGAAGAGTTGGGATTGCTACCACCTCACTCACCCACGACATCAGAGTTATGGGACAGCTTATACTTGTTAGTGTTGAGGCAACAGACGACCAATCAACATTACAATGTTATGCTAAGACAGGTTTGAAAGACAATACGGCAAAAGATGGCAACATTGAGCCGTGTATGTGTGTGTAACAAGCCGTTATGCATTGCTCTTTGTTGTGTTGTTGTTGTTATTGTTGTTTTTGTCGTTCTCGTTTGAAGCTGTTATCGTTGTTTGTTGTTGCTGTTGTTGTTGTTGTTGTAATTGTTGTTGTTGTCGTTTGAAGCTGTTGTCGTTGTTTGTGACTGTTGTTGTTGTTGCTGCTACTGTTGTTGCTGTTGATTATGATGATGATGATGATGACTGATGATGATGATGATGACGATCGACGACGACGACGACGACGACGACGACGACGACGACTGATGATAACTGATGATGATGACATAGGTGTTTTTTATTTGTGGTGTGATGTGTTGTTTTTGTTCATGATGATGATGATGACGATGATGATGACGACGACGACGATGATGATGACATTGATATGTCTTATTTGTGAGTGTGATATGTTGTTGTTGTTGCTACTGCTGCTACTGTTGCTGCTGGTGCTGCCGTTGCTGGTGCTGCTTCTGCCGTTGTTGTTAATGTTGTTGTTGATGATGATGATGGTGATGATGATGATGACGACGATGACGATGACGACGACAACGATAATGATGACGACCACGACGATGATGATGACTCTGTTCTTCGTTAGCACCCACCTCATTATATAGCCAACTGGGATAACCAGTCATGGAAGTGATGGAAAAGGAGGCTTATCTAATCCTATACTGACACCACCACAACAACAATTAAGATGGACAGTCAGAAACCAGTTTAGTGTAGTGCTGCTGGCCCCGGGAAAAGTTGAGGTTTGTGCCACCTCACTCCCCTGTGACTCCAAGTTTATGGAACTATCTAGGTAGGACCACAGGACCTGGTCAGCTCATGGGTTTGTGCGCAGGCTTAAAGGCTTGTGCTGTGATCATTCTGGATCTTCTCCATCACATGGATGGTTAGTGCATACGGAATTCATTCCGAACACGGAGACGTCATCTTGACAAAGCGAAACTGAAACTCAAGTGCAGACTGGGCTTGAACTCACAACCACTGGCTTCTGAATCCGACACTCAACTAACTGAGGTATAGTGAGCTGCTGCTGCTGGTGGTGATGATGGTGATGATGGTGATGGTGATGGTGACTGGAGAAGAAGAAGATGATGATGATGATGACATTGGTTTGATGATGCCGCTCCTGCTGCTGGTGATAATTAGAATGGTGTAGTGGTGATGATAGTGATGAAGATGATGGATATGCTGTTGTTGTGTTGTTGTTGTGCTGTTGTTGTTGTTGTTGTTGTTGGTAGTGGTGGTAATGATAATGATGGTGGTGATGATGATGATGGCGCAGATGATAGTGATGGTGGTGATGATGATGTGGTGGTGGTGTAATGATGGTGGTAATGGTGGTTGTTGTTGGTGGTTTGATGATGATGATGGTGGTGATGATGATGATGATGATAATGAATGATGATGGTGGTGGTGATAATGATGGCGTCAATGGTGATGATGATGATGATGATGATGGGGATGATGACGACGAGACGACGACGACGAACGAGACTATGTTATGATGACGGTGCTGAGCAGCATGTGGTGGTGCTGATGGTGCTATAGTTAATGTGTGTGCATGCATATGTGTTTGTGCATGTGTGCGTGCGTGTGTGTGTGTGTGTGTGTGTGTGCATGCGTGTGCACGCGCGCGCGCGCGCGCGTGTGTGTGTGTGTGCATGTGTGTGTGTGTGTGTGTGCGCGCGTGTGTGCTCAGTTATTCTGCATGGTGTTCTTGGTCCTGATGACTGTCTTTGTGGTCGTCCTTCAAAATATTGGAAGGCCTGGTCCACACGTGGATGATAGCTCTGATCATTGAAGACGTTGGACAGGTAACATATCAGTCCTCCCCCCCATCTCTCTCTCTCTCTCTTAACC
>JAPXFY010000029.1:11739204-11766704 GCA_030674185.1 Monoplex corrugatus
AGGATGGTGCATGGTGTTTGCTCAGGCTCACACATGTGCCTACATACAGTATATGCATGCATGAACACGCGTTACACACACACACACACACACACACACTCACACACACACACACACACACACGCACATGCACACGCACACGCACACGCAGAAAGAGAGCAGGTATCACAGGTTTGTTTTTGTAACTTTATTTTATGTTAAATGGAATGCATTTGATTTTTCTTTCATTAAAATTAGGCAAGACCAATGTGAGATTGATGTGCAACAGTTTCTGAAAGCAGTTGTTATTACTGTGAACTATTCCCACTCTTGGTAGCCTGCATTTGAAATATCTTGAAACGTATTTTAAAGAATTATAAAACATATCAGATAAATAAGACATTGAACAACCTTTGAAGAGGGTGGATCTTTTTGGGTAACACTAGGAATGTGTAAGATTTGTTTTGGATTTGTTTTCTGCTGTGGAATCAGTGGATGGTTGTTGCATCAGCCACCCAGAGGTTCTGAAATTCTGAAATTCTTTCGCTGCTTTTCTTTTCTAAAACGTGATGGTTACAAGATTATTCTTGTCTTTGTTCCTGGCCCTGTTGGTATGTAAAGCAGTGAAATAGCTGACTGCCTTGACAAAAATGCCACAACAGAAAGCTACAGATGTGTAAATCTTCTATCCCTTTTTTTTGTTTGGTTCAGTTAAACAGATCTTAAAAAACCTTGGCAGGAGGATCGTAACAACCTTTTTCAAATCCGGTGTGAACTTTTTCCAGTTTTAGCTTGGGTTTGCATCTGTTCTTGGGAACTGCAGAAAAAAGACAATGTTATGCCGGTATCACACATTCTACATGCATTCATGTATTTTGAAAAATGAAGAAGCACCAAAGTGCATACCATCTGATGAGCCACTTGGCATCAAAATCTTTTTATTGAATGCTGGGACTTTCACATTGTAAAACATAAGCACGATACAGCACTGTCCAACTTACAGGAGACACAGCTTTGTGGTGGTTGCAATACCATGAAACTTGGAAAGTTAGCCTTTAAAAAATCGTAAGAAAAGTGTTTTACTTTTAGTAAGGACATCCAACTTGAATTCATTGAAAAGTTCATTACCTGAGCTATTTAGTATTATGTACATCTATTAGCAGCCAGAATATGAGAAGTTAGTGTTTTCTTGTCCTTTTTTGTTTTTGTTTTGATCTTGTCTTAAATTTGATCACTAATTGGAAGAAAACCAACCTTTTATTGTGAATGATACCATACTGCACATACTGTCAGTCTCGTATCTTTTCATATCCAAAGCCAGAATCTATCAATTCTACTTTTTGAAAATATTTTATTGATTGGTAAAACACGGGATGAAAAAAACACATGCTGTGTATGTTTTATTCTGTACAAGGTTTGCTTAAATGTTAGTCGTCTTCACTTTGTCATTTTTGAGTCTTGTGCCAGTTGTGGACACACATAATAAATATGCTTAAAGACCATTTTGATGGTCAAAGGGAGGCTGCAACTTAAAATTGGTTGTACTTACGTGGAATGAGTTAGTTCCCTTCCAGTATTCACCTATCTTTTTGACAGGAAATGTTCATAATGATGAAATCTATTGCATCGTATGATAATATGGTTCATGTTCTACACAGTATGTTGTGAGTACTTCATCATAAGATGCAGTCCGATGCCATTCTGTTAAAGAACCTTCTTAGAGGTGTTTCTCCAAATGTAATTTTTCAAGATATCAATTAAATTTCATCTTATGTAATCATGTGTACACAAAAGATTTGTAAATATATCTTACACTAGAAAGAGTGTTTTTTTAAAGCTTGAATTTATTTTTAATGTGTTAACTCAGACAATGGCTGTTGCGGTGTAAACTGAACTGAATATGGTAGCTGAAAAACATTGGCTTCATCCTGAAATGTTGGATCTGAGATAAAAGTTTATCCGACCTTTTTGACTTCAGCGAAGCCAATGGCAGATGATGATCTGTCTGAAAGACAAAGGCTGGAAGGCTGGTTAGGAAGTCTTCAAACTTGGGCATGCCCACATGTATACATGACCACTCCTCTTTCTGCTTGATCGTAGAGTTGGTCTGTCACCATCAATGACCTTGATGTGTAGAACATAGACTGCCTTTCTTCTTCCTTCTGTTGCTGCAGCAGCACAACACCCAGACTGTAAGAAGAAAAACTGGACACTCTTGTTGGCTTGTCCAGGCTGTAATGTGCCAAACAGACCTATGCCCTGAACATGCACATCATTCTGCTTGCTGATTTCAATGCTAGAGTAGGATTAGACCACAACTCATGACTAGACTATCTCAGACTCTTTGGTGTTGGCAAAATGAATGACAGTGGCCAGTGACTGCTGGAGCTCAGCTTCTACTACAAGCTTTGCACCATCAACTCGTTCTTGCCAGAAAGTCTAGACACTCAGAGTCTGGACATTGATATCAGCTTGACATGATCATCACCGGAAGGGCTGCCTTCAGTGGTGTGCTTCTCACATGTAGATTTCCACAGTGCTGAGTATGACACAGACCATTCCATGGTGTACAGCACAGTCCAGCTGAAACTGAAGGGGATCCACCACATCAAGCAGAGTGGATGCGCACATATCAACACGGCTAGGGCAGTCAACCCAGAGCTTCGTGCAGAACTGAAAGACCATATGGAACTGTTTTCAAATAAATGCAGCCACAACAATGGAAAAGAAGGAATTTATTTATGACATCATCTACAACAGTTCATGTCATCCTTTGTAAGAAAAACCAAGACTGGTTCAAGGGTCACCCATCTGAGATGGAATCTATTAGTATTATTTATACCAGGTGAAAGATCTGGTCAACATACAAAAGAGACCAATCAGAAGAAAAAGCTTTCTGCACTGAGAACAGAAAGAAACATTGCTCAATGAATGGGTAGGCGCTGCACAAATGACTATTAGCAGATCCTGAGTCAGAACATCTAATCGTGCACCAAAGTGGCAATGTACAGGATATCTATGAGGGCATGAACAAAGCTCTTAGGCCCACAACTGGTAAGATTGCTTTGCAGAAATCCAAGAATAATGATGTCATCAAAGACCATGCCAAGCACATAGAGAGGTGTTTTGGAATCACCAGCCAGCCTATTTCACTTGATACCTGTGCTGACTTGGCTAAATTCACATCATTCAGGATCGCTACATCTCAAACACTATCCAGTATCCTCTATGGAAAGCTTACTGCGAGATCCAGGCCCACAGAGCTCCCACTGCTGCAATGTTTGCAAACATGACATGAGGTCTGCTGATGTCCATGTGGACATCTGGGAAGAGACAGCTACAAATCGCTGTGCCTGGTGACAGGCTGTACATAATGGGCATCACTATTGGAGAAGAGAAACAAACTCAACTGTGGTTGAACAGGAGAGAGAAAGAAAGCTGTATGTGGCGATGACCTCCCAGCCACAACCATCAGCTTTCATCAAATTCGTGTGCATCAGCTGTGCCAAGGATGGCCACTCAAGAATCAACCTCTGCAGCCTCAGCTGAAGCTGTTTCTTGACCAACTGAGTCTTTAGCAGGTCATATCCTTTGTCTGATCAGATTGACGGCACCATCATCAGTGTGTTTACGCAAGAGGACTGCTCATCATCTTCGTTAGTTCAGGCAGTGCACTCTCTTGGGCATTTTCCTATATCCAGTGTACGATAGATATTTCCACAGCAGCTCTCTCACTGGTCTTGTCAGATCAGTAAGATCTAGTGCAAACTTTTGAACAAAATTAATCATGCCTAGAAGTCGGCGCAACTCGGGAAAGTTATGAGTTACCTCCCCTTCACAGGATCCAGGTTGATACCCTCCTTAGTGACCACATGTCCGAGGAATCACACTGCTCTGGCTGAACTTGAACTTGTCGTTCAAGGTCACTCCTGCTTTCTCCAGTCTCTGTTCATGCTCATCCTGACAACCCTTACATCAGAATGTTGTCATTGTCACAGATCAACCCTGTTTGTCCTTCAACAGCTGTGACAGACAACAATGAAACACCTCTGGACCTGACAAAATTCCAACATGCAGTCTGGTATAACAGTGTCTGACGATCTGGTGTAACAATAGTGTCTGAACAGCATTATTGATATCATCAGTTCATGTGACACCATGTCTAATGGCACTTGATGAAAACCACTTATGCAGTCTAGTTTGATGAAAATACCTTGAGTCTGCCAGCTGAGCCAAAACTGGTCTGGACAGACGAGGGTGGCTCTCCCATGTACGCTTTCATTCAGCTTTGTGAGATCTATGTACAGTCTGATTTCGTCACTGTTTATTGACTGTTTCAAAACAGTTGGGGCACACCAGTCAGTCAATTTGGTGACTGGCTGGATTGTTTACAGCATTGCCCCAGACCTTCCAGTTGTTCTTCTACTTTCTTTTGTAGGGGTAGTGGAACCCTCCTGAGGTCTGCCATGGTGTAGGGCAGTCTGATCGTTAGAACATCAGTTATTGTCCCTAGGCCTGTGAAAAAAATGGGATGCTTCTTTTGGTAGTATGCTGCTTTGTTTTCATCATTCAGGTGTCCTCCAACTGGATGGTGTTCATCTCTTCAGTCACTGATCTCCCTTATCAGTGGCTGTTGAAAATTGTCTGTCAGGAAGACTCTTGGATCATTGACTCATCCTTTCACTCCATCATTGTGAAAAACATGCCCTTCACTTGCAGCGGACTATTCAGTTTTTTGTAGCCTTCTGCAATACATCTGGTTACTTGCACAGTGACGTCTTTCCAAGTATCTAGCTTGACTTCTACCAGGCTACTATTCACCTGCACTCTTGTATACCAGGCTTTATTCCATCTTGGGAAAACAGCTCCAAGAAACTAATCCTGTTACACACAACACAGGACAGGTGGACAAACACAGTCTTTTTGTGTACCATTGGCTGCTGCCATTGGTTCACTTGAGACAGACCTGTTCTGCACCACACAGATGGGACTTATGCGAGCGGTGATCTTCCTCATGATCAAAGAAGAGATCCTGTGGGACATAGGCAGATCTTTCTCTTGATCTGAGCACAAACCTTGTTCTTCACCATACAGGTAGGATGTATGCGGAGATTCATGCAGATTTTATTTTTCTGTGGAACCAAATTCCAAGGACCAAATCCTGTGTCAAACTCACTTTTCTCACTTTCTTCCTATAGTCGGACGTATGTGGGTATCATTTCTCTGGTAGCACACAGCTGCTTAAATGTCCCATCATGTGGCCAATGTGACTCTCAGCATTCTTCGCTGAGCAGTTCTCTTTTCATTTAAGCATATGCCCATGCTTTTTCATTTGTTCTGCATGGTTCCTTGTGTTTGGCGTGATAGCTTTTGCTTGGTGATGAGATGATTCATGTGTTCTACATACTTTTCATGGCTTTGGCTAGTATCAGTTGTCTGTCTTTCAACAGTTTTCTGCAGACTGCCTCATCTCTAACTCCAAGCATGATTCTGTCATGAATCATTTAGTCTTCATTGGTGGCAAATTGCAAGCCTTTTCTGACTTTTTCAAGGACATGACGTAAGTCTCAGTTGTTACCTCTTCGTCTTGGTTTCTCTTGTTACTTTCTTCAATACAAAAAGTTTTTTTTTAACTTCTTAAGAACAACGTCTTCTTATCTTCCACTTCCTTGTAGGTAAAGCCATCATAAATATCCAAGGCATTCTCATTATTGCCTCCAAGAATATAGACTTGAGGTAAGCTTTGTCCTTTTGATTCAGATGAGAAGCTGTTTTATAGTTTTGCCACTGTCTCTTGATTTTTCTTCATGTAACTTCCAGCTTCCTAAACTGGCTTAGAAAGAATGTAATGTTTGGCCTAATCTTCATGCTGACTTCAGCTGCTGCTGCTTCCTTTTCCCCCATGTAGTACCCATGCGCTATTCGAAAGATAGATACAACTTCGCTGAGAACAGAGAGATCACTTCTAGCTTCCAACTTCGCTACAGTCAAACTTAAAAAAAAATGTCGCTTTTATTCATCAGACTTTGAAATCACCTTTTGTTATGCACGCACAAGTAAACAACCACTGGAGATATAACACAGTAGGAACATTCCAAAGAAAGTTGTGAACATTTATTGAGTGTGTATATTTCCATGAGGGTAGGGGACCAAGATCTGGATGTCACAAGAACTCAGATGTTGCACATATAGGAATTGTCCTATATGTTGAATCCCACATGAACAAACTAACGACTTCAAACTCCAAGGTCAAGACTGTTTGTATGGTTTTATTGTGTCTGTTAAGATTGTTACAGTGGCCAACTGTTGGTGTTGACGTTAGTATGTATTGTTGTTGTTGTTGTTCATCATCATCATCATCATCAGATGCCTTGCTGCATGGCGTTGGCGATCATGGACTTCCATCTGTCTCTATCTCTTGTTGCCTCAAGCATCTCTTCCACCCTCTTTGTCTTCAGCCACTCTGCAAGTCCGTGTAGTGTCTTCTCCTTTGGTCTGCGTGGTGCTCTTTCCCTCCAGCTTTCCCCTTGTGACCAGGTGCTCCAATTCCCCTTTCCTCATAAAATGGCCTATAAATGTTGCCTGTCTTTTCCTAATCTTCTTTATGAATGATCTTCTTGTGTCTGCCTCCATCAAGACTGCCTCGTTTGTTTTCTTTGCTGTCCATGGAACTCTCAACGTTCTTCTTAGAAACCACATCTCGGCTGCCTCAATCTTGCTCTGGCTTTGCTTGTTGACTGTCCACGCCTCACAACTGTATAACAGTATTGGTTCTATATAACATTCAAGAACTCTTTCCTGATGTTAATTGATAGGCATTTGTTGCTAAGAATGCTTTTCATCTTCTTGAATGCTGTTTTGGCTTTTGTCTGTCCATGATTTTGCTTGGGAGAATATGATGGTGGTTTCCCATTTCCTTCCATCTTTTTGTTTACGGTCTCTCCCCTAGCCTTTGTCATTCCCACCACAACCTACAAGGCAGTTGTTGCTGCTGTATTGTCATTGCTGTTGTGAGTGTTTGTGTTATTGGTGTTGTTGCTGCTGCTGTCCTACTGCTGCTGTTGTTAAAGTTTATAGTTTGAGAGAGAGAGAGAGAGAGTGTGTGTGTGTGTGTGAGAGAGAGAGAGAGAGAGAGAGTGGGTTAGAAATGGGGGGGGGGGGGGGGGATTGTTATTGCTGTTTAATTCCTTTATGTAATATTTTTGGCCATGATAATATTACTGTGTTTATAATTTGGTAATTGTGTTGTGAATGTGAATGTGTGTGTGTGTGTGTTGTGTGTGTGTGTGTGTGTGTGTGTGTGTGTGTGAGAGAGAGAGAGAGAGAGAAGAGAGAGAGGTTTCTCTGATTGTTGTATTAAGTTTTATTGGAAGTTTTGAATTACATTCAGTTGTTATAAAGACCTTTTAAAAATCTTTGCAAAATCTGATTAGATGTTTGCATCTTGAGATTTTGTTGATATGTATTTGGTTTAATTGTTTTAGTATACATACTATGAATATAGTATATTTTATTATAGCATGATATGCCAGTACAGTGTTTATATTAACCCGACAATAAAGGGTTGGTGATGATACACACACATTCGCGCACGCACGCACTCTCGCATGCACGCACACGCATGCACGCACACACACGCACAACACACACACACCCACACCCATACCCACACATACCCCCCCCCCCCACACCCCCTCCCACACACACACACACACTCCCTCTCTCTCTTCTTTCTCACACACATTCAGATTCTCTTTCAGACTGTAATTTAATTTTAACAACAGTAGCAGCATCATAGCAACAACAAGAACAACAACAGACAACAGCAACAACAAGCAACAGCAACAACAGCATCAACAGCGTCAACATAAGTGTAAAAATGTAAAAATCTTAGCAGACACACAAGCTATGCAGGCAGTATCAGCCTTTGAGTTTGGAGTCTGTAGTTTGTTCAAAAGTATTCACCACACTTGGACAATTCCATATATACAAAAAAATATGTGCTCCACCCAAATCTGCCAGCAATTCTCTATCTATGGGCTAGCAAGGTCTTGAAATGGAAGAAGGAGAGTGAGAAGGACAGGTTTATGAAAACAATGCTGACACCACCAGAATGATGGAAACATTAAGATGGGCGGCAAGCAGGCCGGTTCTCAGTATTGTGGACTGGAATTGAACTCTGGTATCAGATGTTGAGCCGACTGTCTGAAAAATGTCTGAACCTGAGGGTTGAATTCACAACCCCTGCACTGTGAACATGGCTCTATAACATTTGAGCTAATTGATCACTGAAGACCTTTTTTACTTGTAACGACTCCACATATTGTCCATTGAGTTATTTGTTTTTATTGTTGTTCTGTTTCAGGTTACTGTATAAAAAGCTGTAGCCTTGGTACACCTGTGCTTGTGTGATGATCTTGTAGTAAAGGTGGTAAGCCAGGTATGCTACCAAGGAGCATACTGGCCTACCTGTGCTGCCCAGAGTGACATGCTGAGAAGGCAGAGGTAGGATTCTGTCGTGATAATCTTTTGCCTAATTGCCTAACGTCAAATCCATACGATAATGAAGATTTGTAGGTTACGTTGAAGGGAGTTGTTCATGTATTCATGTTGTGCGAGTGGATAAGTTTACATAAAAGTGAGGTTATGAAAGCAATATTGAATGGGAAATGTTCGGAAGACTCAGTATTATCAAGTCATGTGTATTGTGTATAAATTATTGGCTTTGTTTGTTGTGTGTGTTCATGTTTAGTATAAAGCATGTTTGAGCATGTAAACTTGTGCTTATCCTAAAGTCTCTTTCTCATGTATCTGTCTTTGTACACCCTCTTTTCCTGTTTTTTTTCACGTTCTGTCTTTTCTCTCATTGTATCTCTCTTCTGACCACTCCCTGTTTCTCTCACTCTCTGTTTCTCTCTTATGACTCCAGTTTCATACTCTTGCACTTGTTCATATTTGTTATGCGGTAAACTATCATTTGTTGCAGAAGCCAATTACCCACAAGTAACATTTTGTATGTTTCATGTATATGATATGTATCTACCTGTAATGTCTTAAGTTTCACATATATATATATCACTTATTATCAGTACCAATGTATTATTTTGGAAACTAAAAAGTTACCTCGCAGACTTGTTGGTTTGATGTGTTCCCTCTTAGTTTTGGCCTCATATGCACCTTAATTGCATGAATATTATGTTGTGATGATTTGAACCGAAGGTTTGTACAGTGCTTGAATTAAGACGAACTGAGCATTACTGATGTTGTTGCCACACAGAGTCAGTCTGGAGTTTTTTGTTTGTTTGTTTGTTTGTTATTAAATCAAAAAGTTTTATACAAAATTGAAATAGATGTTCCTTTAAAAATCTAGTTGAAGCCGGAAATGAAACTTTCATACAACAGCCAGCATCACTGTCCTGAATTTGATAGAAAGCATTTTCCCAGTGTATTGGATTAATACTATGAATTCCTTTCATGGATATTTATATATTGTTTATATCATTAATTAACAATTTGACATGATATACTGTTAATTTAGTGATTTATACACCCCAGGTGTCTTAAAAATGTCATCACTGTTTAGTATATTAATTTAAACATAATCTTTCTAATTTCATCTCAGAGTTGTTGCATTATCTCTCCTTGGTAGCCAGAATAAGTTGGGGCCAACTGTATATACTGTGATGCCAAATGATTGCTAGAGGGCTTGGTTTTTCTGTGAGAAAAGTCACCCATGGGACAGGCTTGACTATTGGCATACATGCAGGGACTGAGGGAGGCATGTGTGTGCTCATACAGACAAGTAATTCAGCAGTAATTACTACCATTAGGAGGGCAGATGGGCAGGCTTATGATATATATGTGCACATAATAATTTCATTAATGTATGTGTGTTGCACACACACATACATGAAAACATTCAGATGCATACACACACACACAACTATTGTGTTAAGATAGTAATTTAGAGAACAGTGAAAATGGGGTAGGATTGCTACAACTTGAGGAAACTAGTACCAATCTGCCATTACCTTTCCACTGATGCCACTGAATACCTGTTTATTCATTCGTTCTTGACTTGACTATTGCAATGCCCTGTATTCTTTTTCGGTTGGTCTTCCAAAATATCTTCCTGAAAGTTCAGAATAATGCTGCTTGACTAATTTTCTGATTTTCCAAATACGAACATGTCTCTGCCCTTATCAAATCATTCATTGCATAGGCTTCCTGTTCAATATAGAATCTATTTTGCTTCCCAGAAATCTGTCAATAATCTAGATCATGTGAGAGTTTGTTATTCATGCAAGAGCCCTTTGTTGGAGGCGGAGGTGTGGAGCCTATCTGTCTTTCTTTCCCACTGTATTATTTTTAGGCAGTTGTCTTGTGTTTATTGACTATGATTTGTGATTGTATGTGTCATGGCTGTCTGGACTTTCCGGTAAGCTAGATGATTTGACATGTTATGTGTTGCATCTATCTCTGGAACAGGTCCTCAGTAACTTTGACATTTCTAACATCTACACCCAACAAGGATAGTGTTGCTTGTGTTTGGTTCTGGAATCTTTTGTGTTCCCTCTTTCAGAACAAAAGCTTTGGGAGTGCTGATTTAGTCCAGTAGCATGAAATGTACTCTGTGTCCACAGTAGACATTCAGCCACAGTCACTTTCAAATCTGCTCTGAAGACGTCTCTTTTTCAAATGTAATCTGTATGTACATGAATGTGTGGTGTGTGTGTGTGGTGTGTGTGTGTGTGTGTGTGTGTGTGTGTGTGTGTGTGTGTGTGTGTGTGTGTGTGGTGTGTGTGTGTGTGATTTTACATGTTTGTACATGTTTAAGTGAGTGTGTCTGCGTGTACCCATATATTTATATGTGTTCATGCATGCACTTATGCACTTCTTTGGTGTGTGTACAGAGGTGTGTGTGTGAGAAAAGAGAGAGAAAGAGAGAGAGAGAGAGAGAGGAGGGGGGATGGAATTTATCCAGTTTAGGCCAGAACGGCTTCTGAAGGGAAGACATAATACAACACCAGATACATGATATAGTAAAGCAGTACATAAGTAGCACTACACATGTACATAGAAACAAAGAAAAGCTTGATTAATATCAAACATTTGTGCAATCAGCCGAGCATACATGTGCACAATTGGAAAGCTTTGTAAATACAAATACATACAAAAATTTGTCATTGTTTTTTCATTCTGATATGCCTAAACTAGTATACTAACATGAAAAAGAATTTTCATAAAAATTACAATAACCTTGTGGAGATGCTGGGGGCTCTTTCAGTACAAATAGTATCCCCACCTTCTGGAAATTCTGTGCTAGAAATTTCTTCTTTTCTGTCACTGTCTTTGCTTCTTTCTTCCTCCTTTGCCTTCTATCATTTCTTCCTATTATTGTCTGCCTTGCTGGTCTGTTCGCCTGTATGTGTTCGATAAAGTCTTATCTACTTTCTCTTATGATTGATATTGGGTACATGTATTAAGTGCGTTTTTGGCTCGAAGAAAGTGAGATGTGTAGAAGCAATTTTAGGTAATTTAGGCCCATTTTTATATGTTTTAGTGTCCCTAGTTATGTTTGAATTTGTATTCAGGTATGTTTTTTTTATTATGTACCCTGTGCGATAAATTGGACAGAGTGGTCAATGCCAGGGGCGTCCCCTTAGATTATGTGCACGAATGCATTGATATTTGTAATTTTCTTTTCCTTTTTTTTTATGTTGAAGTATTGTGTATGTTTGAAATAGTTATTGCCCTGATATGGCTCTGTGCAGTCAGCTGGGCTTTAAACACAAATAACAATTACAAGAAATAACATAAAACTTACTAGGTATGTACTCTGTGTGTGTGTGTGTGTGTGTGTGTGTGTGTGTGTGTGTGTGTGTGTGTGTGTGTGTGTGTGTGTGTGTGTGTGTGTGTGTGTTTGAGAGAGAGAGAGAGAGAGAGAGAGAGGGTGTTCATTACTCATGTACTATTAAAGTCACTGTTAGCAAGTTTATAATTGTTGCTGTTGCATGACTGATCGACATGTTGAAGTAGATATTTTATTAATTATTATTAATTTTTATTGTTGCTTTAACATTGTATGTTTGAAAGTTGTCTGTTTCATCATAGCAACTAAGTTTGATATAATTATGTTTGCTTTTACATATATGCCTCTGGCACTCATGTTTTTGTGAAGTGCTTAGGATTTTTCTAAGGTGAGGCACTGTACAGATGGTCACTACTATTGTTATGAAATTAATTTAGATTTTTAAAAAAATGAATAAAAGACAGTTCATTAATTGTATTTTGATCTTGAGTTTTAATATTCAGGTGTACAGTTTTCGATGTATTTTCAAACTAAATGTAAGACTATTTTGGAAAAGTGTGCTAGGCATCTTCAAAAGAGAGATCCTTACCAGGGTTTTGAAAATGAAATACCTGAGTTTATGCTATTCTAGATGTCTTATGGAGTGTTTGTTTTGACACTAAAAACTAGTAAAAGAAAAAAACTAGTGGTTAAGAGTTTCCACTGGAGTGTCAGAAGTTCGGAATTCAGTTCCTAAATTGAATAGGAACTTTTCCTTGCTTCCCCTCCTCCCATCCTGTAGGCCTTGGTTGGTGAGTATCTTTTAGATGAAACAAAAGTTTGAGTTTGTGTAGTATTTGTATGCAGCATACGTTCAGTACATGTAAAAGAACACGTTGCAACAGAAGAAATGCACTTGACAAAAATTGCATTGAAAAACCTGTTTTGATATGTATAGGAAAACCAAAAAAACAGAGTAAAGGGTGGAACTGTGCTGTGACAACACAGAGTGGCCAGAATATAGCAGAGTAGACAGTTACAATAAGCAAAAATAGTGGTCACTCCTGTTTTAAATCCCACCTTATTTGGTGGGCATTTTATGCTTTTGAAAAACTTGAAAGAGAAGAAAACTGGAAAGTTTCAGGGGGATAATGATTTAGGATATTGATTTGTTGTTGCTCAGCCTTAGCTGTCTGCAGGAATGAGTCAGTCACTTAGCTGGGCCCACATGCGATAGCACATGATTGGGCATTTGGCCTCAAGCCTGGTTGAATGTTGTGGGTTTGAACTTGTTTCTCTTTGTGTTTGGTGATCGATGTTTGTGAACTTAAGTCGTAGTCCATGCCTAGGTTTTTTTTACTGGATGTGTGGAAGATGTTAACAGGGAAGGAGTAGCTTGTGTATGTATGTGTATGACTGATTTCATTCAGTTTTATGTTAACACTCACGTCAGATGAGGCCAGCAGGGATAAACGTCTAGAAATGTGGGGCAAGGGGGGGGGGGGGGGGGGCATATGTAATTCTACACTGACTCTACCAGAATAATAGTTACGTGAAGATGGGTTGTAAGAAGGTAAGTTTATATGAAGTAGTGCACCCAAGGTTTGAGCCCCCTCTACTGTCTTCTGAATCCAGTGCTCAGCCGAGCTGTTGAGATCTGCCTGTGTACTGTGTGTGTGGTGTGTGTGTGTGTGTGTGTGTGTGTGTGGTGTGTTGTTTTGTTTTTTGTGTGTGTGTGAAGTCTAAGAGAAAGAGAAGACCTTTTCATACCAATAATATTAATAATAATGATAATTTAATTTTTCACTTCTGTAGCGCAGTCCTTGTCAAAAGCATGCTCGTTGCGCTTTATAAAATAGAACACACACACACACACACACACACACACACACACACACACACACACACACACACACACACAGACCCACCAAACAACAAATTACACACACACACACACACACCCACCAAAACAATGTACACACACACACACACACACACACACACACACACACACACACACATTTGTGATCCCACCAAAGTATGACCAGAATGTGGACGATGGAAAGAAATCACGGAACTATGCAGGAAATATTTAACTTCCTTTGTCCCCCTTGTCAATTCCCCTCTCCCGACAGCAACCCCCAACCCCTCCCAGCTTTTCCTGTACTGAATAAGTAGAGAGGAGGGGGTGGGTGGGGTGGGCAGCTCCAGCCTATCAGGTACACGTTCCTTCCCCACCCCTCTTCTTCTGCGGTTTTGTGATATCACTGACACAGGGCACCAGTGAATCGGAAAAACAGTCTGGTTGCATTTTAGCAACAAAATGGAAGTGTGTAAGCTATTATTTAAAATTAATGAGTCTGAATTTTTTTTAATGGAGTTTTTATGTCTACCTCCATCCGAGCAGATGGTTATAGAACATCCCAATGTTCAGCTGTTATATTGGTTTACACAATTTGATTTAGTACGCTTGAATTGTCATTGTCATATAAAGTCAAATTTACCTGTGAAATTGTAAACTTTGCCCTTTTTAAAATTGTGAACTTTACCCTTTTTAAAATTTAACTGTTTGTCTGTACAGGAGAACCCTAACCTCTTTTTTGCAGTCGTACTTCTGTTTTCTTTTTTAGCTCCAAGTTGAAAAGCATGACAGGCACACAGCTTGTAGTTAAAGCTGTTGCTGGCAGGAGGAGGGAAGGGAGACTTTTCTGTTTTTCTTTATTCATCGTCTTGATCTGCACCTGTGCGCATGTGTGTGTGTGTGTGTATGTTGGTGTGTGTGTGTGTGTGTGTGTGTGTGTGGTGTGTGTGTGTGTGTGTGTGTGTGTGTGAAGGGCGGAGTGAGAGTGCATGCAAGTTTGAGCGTGTGTGTAAGTGCGTATGCACACAAGTGTTTGCATGGTGATGGACCCTCCCGTCAAGCTGATGTGGATTTTCATGTGGGATACGAGACCGATCCAGAAGGCACATGTTCTTCCACAGGCGCTGATTGGGTAGGAGTCGTGTGGCCTTGCGTTTTGTTACTGCTGGTCACTCCTGTTCAAATGTGATTGTGCCTTGCGTTCACCACTGTTGCCAGCTGACTGTTATGGGAAATATCGTCCTAGTTGTTAGTGTTTATACCATAGTTAACGAGGTTGGCCTTCAGATTATCCTTATATCACTTCAGTGGTCTTCCTTGGTCAAAGTATCTATGCATTAGCTTTCCAAAACAGAAATCTCTTTTGAGATGTGGTTGCCTTCCATAAGGACAACATTTCCTGTTTCTTGAAGCTGGCATACGACGAGTAGAAACTTTATACCTGGCAAGCCACACGTCTTCAGATTTTACAGTTGGACACTTCTTGATCTTGCTTGCTTGTGCAAACATCTTAGGTGGTGATGGTGGTGGTGGTGAGGGGTTTCCAGCCATTGACTGTGCCATCAGTTGGCAGTCTAGGTCTTGCAGCAGTATAGCAGGGCACTCAAGACTGCCACTCTGTACGCAAGTCTGATGCCACTGTTTGCCATAATCTTTTGGTCAAACTTCCAAAGGCAGAGCTGGTCTCGGGAGATGTGCAGCACCACCTCAGCATCCATTACTGCTCACTGTAGCATATGCCTAAGTAGCTGAATTTGTGTTATCTTAGTCTCCTGGTTGTTGATGATATTCGTGTTGGTTAAATGCCTTAAGCCAGAGATGATGGTGGCATGAATCAGTGCAAAGAAGTTGAGGACGATTCTGGTGTGGATCTTCCCTGAGTTGTACAAGAAGGATATCCCATGATGATCAGCAGATAAGGTCTAATCACCCTTCTTGTAAATGTGAATGATCATAAGCTATAAATCTTTGGTGCATGGTTGTCAGCTTCTTCAGAGGAGCATCATCCCTTTTCTTTAGATATCAGCAGGAATACCATCGGGTCCTGTTCTGTCCTGTTCTTTCCCAGGTGTGATTTGCTTCAGGTACTTTGTTTATCTCAGCATTTGAGGGTTATTGACCGTTGGGGGGAGTGCTGCAGTGGCACCTCAGTGGTAATGACTCCCAGTTCAACAGCACGTAACAACTAATAGAGTATCAACCATGGCCAGAAACAACAACAGGTGCTTCGTGGTTGAACGCTCAAACACCACCACCTTTAGGAATTCTTTCTTCCCTCAAACGACAACAGAGTGGAATGGTCTGCCAGACGATATCATCACCTTATCGTCGGCACACCAGTTCAGGATGGCTGTGTCTGGCCTCAGATGCAGCCCAAAACCAGCCTGCTGAACGAGGAGGGGGCCACAGCGACCATACTAAATGGTGCTGGGGGTCGGCTAGGCCAGCTGATTATACCAACTTTCAGCTGAAGTGAAGCCTGCCGACGGTCAGTCCCCCCAAAAAAAATTCTTTTTTTTTTTTTTTAAAGTTAGGAATCCTGTGTGCTCTCCCCCAGTTTTTCCCCCGTTGGCGCGTATATCCAGAATTGGATTCTGCCGACGTCTACACATCAAGATCAAGATCAAGAGCATGTCAGTAGAATGGAGTGGTCAGTGGTATGGATTGGTGTTGAGCGGGAAGCCTCTAGTCTTTACACTGCGCCAAGGCTATGTTACAGTGTACGTATGAACGAAATGACGCAGTGATTTCTGGCTGTTTGATTTCATATTGTTTCTTGGCTAAGTTGTATGATGAAACAACCAGAACAAAAAGGTAAACAAAACAAGCGCAACAAAAATGAAACTGGCCTTGTCAAAGACTTGAAACAAATACTGGCAGGGATATGAATATGATTGGTCATGGCCTTTTCAAGGTTACAGCATGCATTCCCCACTCCCCCATCATCTCCTACCACCATATACCTACCCACTCCACAAAGAAGTGTCTAACGGTGCCAAAAACAGTTAACCTTGTGCTAAAGAAAACTCTTGTAAGTGCCAGAAATGAATATGAATATTATTGATGATTTTCTGGAAACTTTTTTTGGCTAAGTATTAGTGGAAGGATAAAACCTTGCAGTCTGACTGCATGAGTTCAGCTTGAAGTCTGGCTTTAAAAAACTTAGTGTGTGCATCATCCAGTTTATCCAGCTGTTCATAGATACCCGACTGTGTTAAGAGTCAGCGGAAGTCAAATCTGATTGGACAGTAGTGAGGTTTCTGACAATACCATATCTTTTGCAGGTTGCTTGGGTTATGGGACAGCTTTTTACTAGTATTAGTGTTCACTTTTTTGAAAGTTCAGCATCATGACCGCTTTTCTTTTGCCTCTAGCTGTATTATTTTTGATTTTTTTATGGCCTGTTATGAAGGGTATACAGTATATTCTGAATAATTACAACAAAATTTCAGTATTGTAGACGATCTTGTGAAAGAGGTGTGTGAACAGTATACAAGGACATTCTGATTTTCAGTGATTGCAACAAAAGTATTGAATTTACGAGTCCGGTACCATAGCTATACTGATAAGGTTTGAGTCTGCTTATAATGATGATGATGGTGGTGATGGTGGTGGTGATGATGATGATGATTATTATAAATTGTTCCTGTTTAGCCGCTTTTCCAAAATTTGGACTCACTGCAAATTACAGATAATCAGCTTTTTTAGTGGAACATGGAGAACTCTAGCTGTAAGGTTAGCTGACCACACTCCACTGTGTTGCTGCCTAGTGTGCATTGTTGGTGGACGTGCATGCTGAGTGTGGTCATGTTTCCATAAGCCAGCCCTGACATGACTTATATGATCTTTAACATGCATATTTAATATTGTGTTTGCAATACACATGAAGGGGGGGGGGGGGTTGGCATGGCAGATATGCACACATCTTATTGACCTGGAAGATCAAAACAATCTCCACCCTTTATCCACCAGGTAGAGGTGTCTAGGCAGATTGAACCCAGGACCATCCATTTGGAAGGCCACTGTTAAACCTTTTGACTAAGGTGCCCATCATAATTGTGATGACATCAGTAAACTCACCAAGTTGAAAATACTATGTTGCCTGTGTAAACTTTTATCCAGTGTCACAGAATGCTTGACATTTAAGAATGATTGATTATTTTCTAAAAATTGCATAGTGGACATATTCTTGTGTCTGATGGTGCTAATATATTTCAGTCTCTTTGGATTTTTGCATAGTAGATGTATTTTTCGTCTGGCGTAACTGAAAGCCGCAGTTGGTAGGGGGCAAGCCCAGCTATGAGGAGGATTGGTTAATGACCCATTAAGTGAGTCCCATCACCAGTCTATCTCCCGTGCCAGGAAGAAAGAAACTAGCAGGAATTCTACAAGTCATTTGCCAGGAAACCAGAAAGATGGTTGATCTTTTGCTCCAGATTTTTGTGAATTAGAGTGATTGGCAGGATGCCTGAGTAAAGACCTTTGAACGCCTTTGAAATTAAGAAATTATCTTACATGATTCGAATACATTTTACAAATTTTTTTTTGTATTCAGAGTATGGTGGTTTTTTTGTTTTGAAGAACTGTTGTTAAATGCACACATATATGTTATGAAAGTTGTGATAGGTTTTTTTTTTTTAGTTTTTTTTTTTGCACATTAGTTAAAATAATGTCTAGTGAACTAAGAATGGTAAAAATGTGCTTTTTTCTTAAAAGATGTCTTGTCAGGATGCTTCCTGATTTTTCTGAAATAAAATCATGAGTCGGCATTACATAACAGTAACTTGGATGGATTTCATTTCCTATTTCAGTACTAGATTGCCAAATTCTGTGTTGCGTACTAAGCTATTTCACTTATTATTTTAAGGAACTGACAGACACAACATTTGCAACTATCACCTCCATCGTATAAGCCTGATCAGGAAGTATCTCTCTGTCGAAACAACTGCAAAACTTGTTCTCTCCTTCATAATGTCTCGCATTGACTATTGCAATTCACTCCTGTCTGGTCTTCCTGCCTCCACCATTCACATCCTGCAGCGCATTCAAAACAATGCTGCACGCCTTGTACTAAAAAAGAAAAAAGCTGACCACATATCTCCTCTCCTGGCACAACTTCACTGGCTCCCTGTATCAAAGCGCATACAGTACAAACTAGACACCATGTGCTACAAAAGCCTCAATAACGCAGCCCCCGATTACCTGTCAAGCCTACTTGAGATCTATGTTCCCTCACGTACCCTCCACTCTGCCTCCGATCCTCTGACTTTTCGCTTTCCATGCACTAAGCTCAATACCTATGGTCCACGAGCCTTCTCTGTTTCTGGTCCACTTTCCTGGAACAAACTTCCTCTCTCTGTCCGTCAGCAACCTACTTTTGTCTCCTTCATGTCCGCTCTCAAAACTCACCTTTTCTCCTCTGCATAAAATCCTGACCTCACTCAATTCCCTCTGCAGCCTGTCTCCACTCGGAAGGGAATCACATTGTAATATATAATTGTATATAATATGCTCTCTATAATTTTTCCATTGCTTTTATTCTTTCTCCCCATTTTAGCCGTGTGCGTGTGCGCGCGCGCGCGTGTGTGTGTGTGTGTGTGTGTGTGTGTGTGTGTGTGTGTGTGTGTGTGTGTGTGTGTGTGTGTGTGTGTATGTGCGTGCGTGCGTGCGTGCGTGCGTGCGTGTGTGTCTGTTTTAGCACTTAGATTTGATTTTATCAAGATTTTGCGCTATACAAATAAAGTATTGTATTGTATTGTATTGATCTTAGCTGAAAAATATAGACAGAACAAATGAGCCAACCAATCAAGCAAAAACAACCACCAAAACACGTATACACACAGAGAAACATAAATATGTGCGTGACTGATTATTGCTAACAGGAAGAGAAGGCTTTTGCCATCAGTTTTTTCCCCAGGAAATTAAGTTAAAAAGACTGCACTGACAGAAAACTTTGTGAATACAGCAATGTGTACTAAAATACTGTATGACTACAGCACTGACTTGCAAACAGTAATATGTGCGTGTGTATGCATATGTGTTCATGTGTGTGTGTGTGTGTGTGTGTGTGTGTGTGTGTGTGTGTGTGTGTGTGTGTGTGTGTGTGTGTATGCGCGCGCGCATCTGTTTAACATTGTATTTATGCAAGTCCACATGTATTGTCTTTATATCTCCCATTAAGAGGATCTCAGTATGCAGAGATGCATTAGTTTCCTGTTCACTGTATATGTACCTTAAGAATATGCACTTCTTGGGGCCCCCCACGAAGATGCCGGGGGCTCTTCAATATAAATTGTATCCCCACCTTATGGAAATAGAAATGTCTTCTTTTCTGGCTTTCTCTTTGTTTCGGTCTTGTTCCTTTGCTTTCTGTCATTTCTTCCTATCATTTTCTGCATTGCTGGTCCATTCACCTGTGTAAGTGTGTTCAGTGAAGTCCTGTGTACTTTCTCTTAGGATTGATAATTGGGTACATGTATTATGTGCATTTTTGGCTCTAGTAAAATGAGATATGCAGAAGCAATTTGAGGTAATTTAAGCCTGTTTTTATATGTTTTAATATCTTTATTGATTTTTAATTTTTATTCAGGTATGTCTTTTAGATCCCTTGTGTGATAAATTGTACGGACTGATCAATGCCAGGGGCATCTCCTTAGATTATGTGCGTGAATGCATTGATATGTGTACTTAATTTTCTTTTCTTTTTTTCCTGTTGAAGTATTGTGTATGTTTTGAAACAGGTTATAACCCTGATATGGCTCTATGCAGTCGACTGGGCTTTAAACAAAAATAACAGTAACAGTAACATTTCTTGGGGCTGTTGTATGGAGGGCCATGATTGCCAGCGCCATGTGGCAAGGCACATGATAATAATGATGATGAAGGGGTTTTGCATGTATGGCAACTTTGTTTTATTTTATCCTAAAAGCCAACACCTTGTAAAATAAAAGACTTGAATTTTGGAAAATATCAACCAGTTCAGTTTTAAACTACTGTGAAAGATTCTAGGTTTATTAAAGATGTTTGCTTCTAAATGCTACAACACACTGGTCATTATAATGTATGAATAAACATTGTAGCATGAAAAATTATAAAGTTATTGCTAGTGGAAAAATGACTCAGAATCAATGTTTTAGGGAGCATGCAAAATTTCTGAATTAGTTGGTTATGAAGCACAGCTGCATACTTTCATTATTATTCTGATTCTGAGGTCCCCCCCCCCCCCCCCCCGAAAAAACATCGACGCGTGGGAGAGGCTGCCCGCCAGCCCGTGGGCCCTGCGGGTGATCAGGTCGGGGTTCCGCCTTCCTTGGGGCCCAAGGAAGGCTCCTCTCACGCTCTCTCCCCCTGCTTTCGCACTTCCTCAAGATCGCTCGGCCTCGCAGGCCCTGGATCAGGAGGTTCTTTCGATGTTAGCCAAGGGGGCTACGGAGGAAGTTTCCTTCGCTGCGTCCCCGGGATTCTATGGACGCATCTTTGTGGTCCCCAAAACTTCGGGGGGCTGGAGGCCCGTCCTGGACCTCTCCTCCCTAAACCGGTTCCTCCGCGTCCTCCATTTCCGTATGGAGACCCCTATGTCCATCCGCGAGGCCTTGCACCCGGGCGACTGGGGGATATCCATCGACCTCAAGGATGCATACTTCCATCTCCTCATTCACCCCAGGGACAGGAAGTACCTCAGATTCGTCTGGAGGAACCGGATCTTCCAATTCAGGGCACTGCCCTTCGGTCTGGCACCCGCCCCTTGGCTCTTCACGAAGGTGGCGAGGGAACTCTGCATGCATGTTCGGGAGAAGGGCATCCGCCTCAAGGCCTATCTAGACGATTGGCTTCTACTCGCCTCCTCCAAAGAACAGTGTGCGCAACAAGCATCCCAGGTCCTGCAACTCTGTCACAACCTGGGCTTTGTCTGCAACGAGGAGAAGTCGGACCTAACTCCCTCCAAACAATTCCAGTTCCTGGGCATGTCCTTCGACACCTCCAAGTGGAGGGTCACCCCGTCTCCCCAGCGCTTACTGCGCCTTCAGGGCCTCTTAGCCCAACTGCTCCCCCAACTCCAAGCGCCAGCAAGGAAGCTGGCCTCCCTACTGGGCCTTATGGAGTCGCTGGCACCCCTAGTGCCACTGGGTCGTCTTCTCAAGCGGCAATTCCAACGCGGCTTCAGGAAGCGTTGGTCACAGTCGCTTCAGCCATGGGACCTCCCGGTCCACCTGGGCCCTTGGTTCATATCAGCAGTGACCAAATGGCGCTCCCAGTCACGCCTGGCCCAGGGAGTCCCCATCACACTGCCCCCTCCTCAGGAGCACTTGTTCACGGACGCGTCCACCTCCGGGTGGGGAGCCCATGTCGGCACGCTGACAGCCGCAGGTCGGTGGTCGACCGACCTCATGCCCTGCCACATAAACATGTTGGAACTGGAGGCAGTTTGCCTGGCACTCGGGGAATTTCTCCCCTTTCTGAAGGGAAAACATGTCCGCATCAACACGGACAACACCACAGTAGCTTGTTACATCAACAAGCAAGGGGGCGCCCGCTCCCACTCCTTGTCTCGGAGAGCGGAACAGCTCCTCATCTGGTGCGAGGAACACTCGATTCAGCTCTCAGCAAAGCATGTCCCGGGGAAGATCAACATACTTGCGGACTCTCTCAGCAGATCCCACATGATTCTTCCATCGGAATGGACACTGGTCCATGCAGTCCTGGAGCCAGTATGGGCAGCATGGTTCAAACCACACGTGGACCTCTTTGCCACCAGGTTCAATCACCGCCTCCCTTTGTACGTCTCTCCAGTTCCGGACCCAGCGGCCTGGGCTGTAGATGCCCTATCCATTCCATGGTCGAACCTCATCGGCTATGCCTTTCCCCCGTTCCCCATTATGGGGAAAGTGCTGAGGAAAGCCAGGGAGGACGCAGCGACATTAATCCTTGTCGCACCCAAATGGCCAGCACAGGCATGGTACCCAGAACTTCTGCACCTGTCCCATGTGCCGCCGCTAAAACTCGCGGTATCGAGCCGCTCCATCCTCCAACCCAGGTCAGGCATTCCGCACGGCAATCCAGACGTTCTAAACCTTCACGCCTGGATGCTGTGCGGGACTCGATGTCTTCATTAGGCCTGTCCCCGGCCGTAATCGGCCTTGTGCAGCAAGCTCACAGGCCGGGCACACAGGGGGTGTACAATGCCCACTGGAATGGCTGGGTCTCTTGGTGCACCTCAAATGAGGTGTCACCCCATTCACCCTCTCGCTTGCAGTTGGCCAACTACCTCGGCTTTCTGTCCACAGAGAAAAAGCTTTCCGCATCCTCAGTGAAGGTCCACAGGGCGGCCATCTGCACCACCATCCGTCAGTTGGGTGGTCCGTCCTTTGAGCACGATCCTCTATTGCGGAATCTCGTCAGAGGGGCTTCTCTCCAGGAAGCCAGGAACCCCCGCCGAACCCCGGCGTGGGATCTCTTTCTCGTCCTCTCATCCCTTAGACTCCCCCCTTACGAACCCATCAGGGAGTGTTCCCTGAAGTTCCTCTTTCAAGACGGCCTTTCTCGTCTCTCTCGCATCGGGGAGGCGCTGCAGCGAAGTGCACGCCCTTAGTGGTCTCCCCGGAGATGTTGCTCTCGAACCTGATGGCTCGATGTCTCTCCGCCTACTCCCGGAATTCTTGGCCAAGAACCAGTCTCCAGGTTCTCCTTCGCCGGCCATCCACATCCATCCCCTCACGTCTATCCTCGCTCCGGACGACGAGGATCGCACTCTCTGCCCGGTTCGCGCACTGCGAGCGTACAGAAAGCGGACGAAATCTTCTCGCCAGCAGCGGCGCCACCTTTTTCTCTCTTACAACGAAAACTATAGAAAGGACATTAGACGCACGTCCATCTCTCGATGGCTGAGGGAAGTCATCAAGGCTGCGTATGCCAGGTCGAGCGCCGAGCTAGCTGTCTTCTCCCCAAGGCCCCATGAGATCAGAGCATGGGCTTCTTCGCTGGCAGTCATCCACAATGCCAGCATCCAAAACGTCCTAGACGCCGCGTACTGGCGTTCCCCGGGCACTTTCATCCAGTTCTACCTGCGCGACGTCTCCCGTCTGCGCGAAGATGGGTCCAGGGGTATCGCTTCCGCTGTGGTGGCCCAACACCCCATCTCAGCCACACGCCCTGACTCCTGCCATTCCTCCAGGCGTTAACCAGGTAAGCCCTCCATCCGGGTAGTGCTATTCTGCATTTGTGAGCCACGGTATAGTATGTGTAATTAAAAGGAAATTTTCCTTCTAAAATTACGTTTAATCTAACATACTTACCGTGGCTCACGCAGAGTCCCTCCCGACCTCCCCGCCTTCCTGGTTCCTTCTAGCCACAGTCAGGGTCAAGGTCAAGGTCTCCTCGAAAAGAGGAAGAGCACCTGCGCATGCGCAAGACGTAGACACTCTCAGAGTTACTGTCCCTTCGGACTTTATTGTTACGAGGCAGAATTGGCAAACCGCTGCCGCTTATTGCATTTGTGAGCCACGGTAAGTATGTTAGATTAAACGTAATTTTAGAAGGAAAATTTCCTTGTAATGAATCCCACTGATACTTAAAATTCTACAGTTTTTTCTTCTTCTAATGTCTATTGTATGTGCTGAAGTTAAGTTTGTCAGGATTATAATAGAATATAGATTACCTTCATCAGTTTGCGATTAAACTGAAACATTTAATGAACCTATGTTCATGCACAGTCTAGTGTGGCCTTATTAAAAAAGGTGAAATATACCAGCTGAAATCTGTTTTTCCTGGACAAATCTCCTGGACAGACATTTCTTTGAGCAGTATCCGAGTGGCTGTGGATGTCATAGTATAACTGTGTGTATGACTCTATGGAAGCCACAAACAGCTGCAAGCAGCAAAGCCAAAAGTTCTGGTGAGCAAAGCCGGTTTTTTTTTTTGGGGGGGGGGAGGGGGGGGGGATCTTGCAGTGCCTTGAGCAATTTAGATAAAGGTTTAGCCCAGCATATCTCAGCTGATTTAGTAATCATGAATGAATGTGTGTCACTAGCAGATTAGGGTCTGTGGTGTGACTGAAGAGATTTCATCTTATGTATTGGTCAGGAAAGCCAGGGAATTTATAGGTCAGTGGCTTATAAATGGTTGAGTGGACACATAGACGAGTATTAGAAGTAATAGGGATCTAGAGCAGCATGCTTCACCAGTTCAGTGATTTATACTGTGATGTGTGTTTTTCATTGCAGGAATTTGTCATACAAACCACAGTGTCAAAAGATACAACAGTGATGTTTTAGGGGCGTGTTGACATAAAAATAGAGCTCTCTCTCCTTCCAGTATAGAACTCACTTCTTCCAGTATGACGGCGCAAGTTCGACCCAGGGTCTGTGTGTGCAGCCTCCAAGACATTCAGCTGGGAGTGTATGTGTATGTCTAATCCTTTACAGGGTTGGAGACGGGAAAGCAGCGAGGGAGAGGAGACGGTCCGCTCTCACAAAGCTGAATCGAGAGAAGCAAGGTCTCGTAATATCATATTTCCCGCCCACTCGCGTTACGATTATGGGACTCTCCTTAATCTGCTTTTACCTTATACATGTGTGTGGGTGTGAGTGTGTGCTTTTCTGTCAGCTTGTGTTTGATTGCCGTATAATGATCATACACACTTTTATTTTGTGCATGTGTTTGTGTGTTTTTACCTTGCGCATGTGTTTGTGTGAGTGTGTGTTTTTCTGTCAGCTTGTGTTTGATTGCTGTATAATGATTATACACACCCACTCTGTCTTTCTGTCTGTCAGTGAATTTCTCTCTCTCTCTCTGATTGATGTAGAAAAAGATTTGTTTGTTTATTCTGTTATTCCCGTAAATTTAAAGTCGGCTGTCTCTCTCTCTCTTTCCGTCGATATCTCTGGTCTCTTTTTTTTTCTCTGTTACCCCATCCTCTCTATTACCTCCCTCCATCCTGCCTTCTTCTCCCCTCCCTGTTCTAGTGTTCTCTCTCACACTGTTCATGACACCCCCCCCCCCCCACACCTCTCTTTCTCTCTCGGACAACAATTGTGCATGGAGAAAGACCTGAGAACCATGTAGCATGTGGCAACGGTTTCATAGTACCGGACTTAGGACAAGGGGTGGGGGTGGGGGGAGGCGCAGTGGGGAATTGAGGGCAACGAAGAGCTCAGAAATCGAGGAAGTTTTGTGGCCCCCAAGCAGTCAAGGCTTTAGTCTACATATGATTGTCTATTGTTTGCAGAGTCTTTTGTTTTTCATTTTTGTCGCAATGTACTGTAAAATATAGGCTGTCTCCAAGGAAAGCGCATTGCCACACCTTTTGACCCTGTCTGCTCGTATGTTTGTAGTATAAAAGTAGAATTTGCTACAGAATTTTATTAAGGACAGCCTCTTATTACTGTGAGTTCTTTTTGTGTTGTATTTGCATGCTGAACATCATGCATTGTCCCATTTGACAGATTAAGATACCAAGCCATCACTCATGCTGCTTCAGGATAAGAAAATTTCATGTTGTTTAACCACTTGATAGATTGTTTCTCACACAGGAAGCTCAAAAATAGATTGTTTTCCTCTGTCCCAACTTTTGTGCCACCTCAGTGGCGTTGATCCCAAGCAGCTGGCTCCACAGCAAATCACCAAACCACAGTTCATTCAGTTGAAGCCCCAATGCCAGCAAGCCAATGAGAACCAGAGATGTCAGGCTATGATTGGGCTGCCTACCAGAGAAGACCCTGCAGTGCTGGGTCACTTCAGTAAACTTCCAACAGTGCCTGTTTTGATCCAGTTTACTAAAAACACTGTTTATTACTAATGACAGTAATTGCTTAGTCACGCAGGCAGACCAAGTGAGAGATACCCCCCTCACCAATCACGATAAGGGAATCACCACAATGAACCTCCAGTGATAGACCCCAAGAACTACTGACACCAGACTTCAGGTTGAATTCAGCTCAAGCATGGAAGCAATAGAAGAAACTGATTTTGAGGTCACTATGTTTGAAGTGCTGTAAATAATTGAAGAGCATTTGAAGGGAAGGAACTGCGCAGAATCGTGTTCGAAGTGCTGTACGACATAGCTGTAGTCCCTTCTGCGAATTTTGGTACACATTAAATCACCAAAGTGTTAAAAAAAAAAAGGTCATATGTGCTCTCAAAGAGTTTTATTTCCAACAAGACTCAATTAAGGTAAGCTAGACATTTTACGTTCTTTTCTGTCATGAAATCCAGGCCAAAAGGGTAAATTGCCACAAGTTTAATTAAAATTAATGGAAGAGTTGGAACCTGGTTTATCTTGAACCATTTACAATCATTAAGTGGTGGTATAAAACATCTCATTGTTGTGCTTCTGTATTTAATATGTGAAGAGAGTTTTGATGAAAGGGGAAGTCGAGTTTTGATGAAAGGGGAGCTGGTCTGTTTTTCAAACATCATTAGAGATAAGCTCAAGTCAGTGGGCGGGATTGAAGAATTGTCAGTAAAAGTTTGGATTTTGCCCCTTTGTGCCAGCAGATTTCCATAGAAAACGCAGCTCGCGGCTTCCTCGCAGTCGGACTTCACAATGAACTAGGCCCCAGCGCGAGTGGTGTATGGAGGGGGGTGGGGGTGATGAATCCTTAGTAGAGGAGTGGGTGATGGTGGGGGGTGTAGGAGTGAGATGGAGGAGGAACGCATGTACTGTTAGTGTTAGCCACTTTCGCCCCTTCCTCTTCCAGATCGCAGGGACTACTGTTCCCCCTTTTCCCCCTGCACGTGGATGTTTGATGACAGCGGATTGTTCCCACCACATATGCTTACATTAAGTCTGTGGACTGTGGTGAAACGGTTTGACTTCTGTATGGCCTTATGTCACAAATTTCAACTGATGAACCATTGGAAGTGGAAGTGGAA